>CM076674.1:68692156-69159656 GCA_038501925.1 Xenopus petersii | reverse complement strand
GTTTCTAGGGCAAGAGTCACCTGAGGCGGCTGCTATAATGCTTCCCTTTAGCACTTACCTTTCCTGCTCCAGCTGTTGGCCCACATGGCTAGTGCAGAGTGCACAATTGCGATCTGTTGCACTACAAGAGCTGAATTTACAGTAGAAAAACTGTAAATTCCCTTAAAAGTTACCAGGAGCAGCTTGACACCTCTGGTAACTCGTTTAGCACTGCCACCCGAGGATAGTTCCCCAAAATGGCAACCTTAAGGTTGGCAATATCTGGTTGATCAGACAGTTTGAGGATACAGGCCATTGGAATGAAAACTGCATTAACTAGCCAATGTGGTTGTAGTCCAGATAGGATTTTCAAACCTGCCTGATCAAAAGCTTCCCAATTACAGTGGGTAGGTCCATTAGGGGTCGCCATACATGGGATAATTAGCTTATTAGCAACACTTATCGGCCAGTGTATAGTTAGCTCTCGAAGGAAGTGATATAATTCCTGGTTTATTTAGGGATATTTGAAAAGTGCATTTTTTTTACAGCTGATATCTGAAACATATTCAGAGAGTCCTCTGGCCACAAATCACTGTTTAGTTAAAGTATAACAGGCTTCATCTTTTCCCTAGAATTTCCTTGAATATTTAACCTTCCACTAGATGAAAGGCAAACTTTTCCTCTTTAATTTCAAATCAAACGATTTCCAAAATACACATTCAGACCCTTGAAAAACAGAAAAAAAAATATAAAAACTATCTTCAGAAAAAAATCAAATAGTTATAGAGTGTCAGATTATTTTTTTATTCTTGTGCCAAATTGTAACAGTTTAGAGTCTGTACCTGAATTACTAAACTGTCAGACTGAAACACAGGAAAGACAGGAACATTCAACTTTAGACTTCGATTTTGGAAAAACAGTAAAAAATAAATAATGGAAAGTAACTGAAAAAAGTCTTTATTTCTGGGGAACAATCTGAAAACAACTGAACTGAAAAAAAGTGTTTGGAAGGGCTGACAATCTATTCTTAAGCAGCTATTGTTAGCAAAGGCCCTTTAAATTATAAATGTACAGTGATTAAATAGCTTTTAAAAAATATTTTCAAAAACAAAGCTTTTTAAATTTTTCTAACAAAAAAATTTCCCATTAAAAAATCAGTTTCAGTGCTCTGAAATAAAAATTCCCTATAGAACAAAACTAAAAACCACTGTTAGAAGGCTGTGTTGGACTGCTACACATGCAAATCTCTACAATATCCCTATGCTTTTGTTTCCTTTCAAGTTTATATTTGTTTAGTGTAAGGTCTCATCAACATGGTGTACTATTAGACCTTTATTTACATAAATGCTGAATATTATTAAAAGTGCTTTCATTTATGAGATATGCTCACACTAGCATATTTTTTAACCACCTGCCATAGCATGCAAGGCTATCTAAACTAGATTTCAATGCACTGAAAGTACAAATCTCTTATGTTATATAACCATCTGGACCTTCAAAGCCTGTCCCATTTTAGTAGGTTTAAGTTCAACTCAGTGTTTGTAGGAAGCTCAAAGCTAGAGTCCAACGAATGTTTTCCCATTTTTAGTCTTTGATAGGTATCTTTAAACCAGACTTCCTGAAAATGTAGAAAAGAACTTGCAAAGCATGTTATTGTATTTTAATACTTCTGACACGATACATAGATCTAAGGCACCGAACTTAAAAAGAAGCAAAGAATATTTATTCTGTTTCTGCAAATAAATGTGCATTTTGATCTACCTAAAATTTACAATACTTCTGTTGCTCCCAAAAAACAAATTGCCCAAATGTTTGTATTTTTAAATTCTCTTTAAAAAAGAAACTTTTGCCAATTAAAGATTTATGGGCAGATGTATTAAAGACTGAACTGAGAGATCCAGAAAGATTCACAGCAGTTTGATCTTTTTAATCATTTGACATGGTTAGCAAAGAAGATACACATCAAGTTCTATAATGAGTGGGAAAATATATGATGTTATATTGTAAAACAACTATTTTATCTGCACTCATACCCCATATTTTTTCCGCTATCTGTGATTTCAGGAAGAGAGGCAATAGCAACCTATTTATATACATACATACATACATAATCATCTTTCCAGGTCAAAGTTTTAAAAACTTAAAACTATTCTTGTGGACGTTTCGAAAAACAGCTTTTTGTTCCTTTCATAAAGCAGAAACAATTACATCACATAACAAAACCAATATTTTTAATTAAAGCTTCAAATCACACCCCATAGTGACATCATATAAGACATAATATGTAATTAAAAGTCACAAGAGTTATTCAAAATTCAAAATGGCATCTTTGTGAATGTTTAGCATTGCTCGCAACGTAAAATCATTTGCTGGTCAATATTACATTGTGTATTATCGCTAAGCAAAGGTTTAGCGTTAACACATGCTCTGCAGTTTCATTAAATATTTTGTCGAAAAAAAACGATTGCGAAATTTTGTAACATACACTGCAAATATTCACAAAAGGCAATTGGTTGCAAACTTTGAGATGAACTCGATGAGGTCTGTCAAAAAAGACAGAAGCATGGTCGGTAACTTTCACAAGTGTCTTTGCACATGTTTTTTGCTCTAGTGATACATGTTGCATTCCCCCAAAAGTGTTTAAACCTTTTGGTTCCAAGGTCCAAAACAGGGGTAAACAGTTTTGTAAAAAGAGTTGGGGACAATGCAAGAATGAAAAAATCTTCCTGAGTGGTGCAAAATAAGTGCTGTTTGGCAGTTCACCTTGTTTTTATGCAACCAAAACTTGTCACTAAACCATTAATTCAAAATGTATAAACTACTTTAAAGGAGAACTAAACCCCCCACGATATTAAGTCCCACTGGCCCCCCAACCTGCCTCCCCCCTGCACATACCCCAGGATTACAGCTCACTGATTCAATTTTCCTCTCTTTGATAATCTTCGTGAAGTGAGTGGAGCAAAGGGACATGCACAGTTAAAGCAATCTTCCGGTCTACGGCAAATGCGCCGAAAAAGGGAAATTGCAGAAGGGGAGGGGGCCAATGCGGACTTAACATTGCGGGGGGGTTTAGTTCTCCTTTAAAGTAGGTGATACATTTTTAGGCCACTAGGAGCAACATCCAAGGGGCTGGTGAGCAGCATGTTGCTCACAAGCCACTGGTTGATGATCATTGGTCTAAAGGATACTTATCCAAAAACGCTCACATTGTAATAATTATGTTTTACTATCACCATGGAGGAACAAGACCAAGAACCATTATCCAGAAGCCATGGATATTGTAGCTTATTTCAGTAATGTCAATATAGGGTGTGATTTGATGCTTTAAAACTATTCGCTTTGTTATGTGATGAAATTGTTTGTTATTTAAAAAATTAACTCCGATATATATCAGCAAGAATAAAGTTTTGTAACTTAAGCACCCTGAATAAATAGTGATTTTGCAACAATATTGTAGTTCATTCAGTTACACTCTCACAGAGATGTTAACTAATTCCTTGTTATTATTGGCACAATGATCAATGTTTCAAAGAATGTAATGGTTGATTGTAGCCCACAAAGAAGTTTCAGCTTTTCCCATGCAGTATCCTGTGCTATCCCCAAACTGAACCAATAAGGAAGTAGCACCTGCTCAATAAAGGCCTTTGACTTTTCCTTCCATTTGCTACTGCCTGATCTACTCTTTAAAACAATCTCTTCACACTAAATGTTAACATGAAATAAGGTAATTGGAATGCCCATAGTGGGTCAGTATCACCTTAATGACATGGGGGTATGTCACGTCAATGTCCTTATGATGATGTAAGCATAACTTTACCGCATTTGTTGCACTGCAGTAAGTGTCCTTTGATTACATTTAGAGGTTATTATGCTGCACTGAAAAACACTGCTAAACAACCAAAATCAATACCATGAGGATTCTAACACCACAGAGCATGGATTTATTGAATGTAACTGTGTGCAATCTGGCCTATTAAGTTAACCCTCCTAGGACCTGTTGGAGAGCTTTACAAAAACTGCTGAGTTCTTAAATATCATTAAGAGATTAAAACATTTTAGTAAAAAGTCCCAAATTTGTAGTTACTACACTGAAATAAATGAGCATTTGATTTTTATTAAAAATCATTACTCTGGATACTATGGAACACATATGGTGGACTTGCCTCGGGCAATTTTGTTTTGGTCTAGGGTTTATAAATTGATATTTTCTGTACTACATGTTAACCTGAGAAAAAACCCATATGAAGCCCTACTCAGAGCTGTCCCAGAAGCTCTCGCTAAAGCCCAGCTATGTTTAGTCAATTATATAATTTTAGCGACCCAAAAGACCCTAGCCAAGTCTTTGAAACAAACATCAATTAATTTCCCAAACATTAAAGCAAGAATAGATGAGTTAAAGAAAACCTGACCAGTATAACACTGCATACATGCACAATTTAAGAAATTCTGGCAGTCCTGGGTCACTTACAAGTACAATACAAACTCCCTGCCAGCCTACTATCACTGTAAGGTCACTTAGTAGAGATAGACCACCTTTATCTTTTCCCTACTTTACTTTCTATTTCCTTATTTGTTTTTGTATTTCATATGTTTTTTATCTGATATGTTTGTACGCTTTGCATGATTCCTTAAAAAAAAAAAAATCTTATCAAAGCTTATTGAAACTAAAAAATCATTACTAACCTTCTCATTGGGATCATGAGCTGTTGAATACTGGACAAATGACAAGTAGCACCATCGCGACCTTATGGTGGACTGCTGTAAGAAATAACATTTGGTGAAAATGCAGTTCCCCCAAACACACTCTAAATTCGACATGCTGAATCAATGTGTGGATGATATAGGATCACAAGCATATTAGAAAACTTATTAGCATTATGCAGATCCTCACAGTCCTCAGATGCAGGTTAAGATTTCAAACATATTTTAATCCAAAATGGTATTCATAAAAAAACAGAAACAGTTAACTGTTAACTGCAGTGTTAACTTGCAGTAGCAAAAGTAAGTGAATCCTTAGAATTATCATATAATTTGAAGTCTGTTTTCAGTCAATACGATGACAATCATGTGTGAGATAGAGACCCTATTTTATTTAAAGAACAGGGATCGAGCAAAGTCTAATCACACATGCAAAAACATTTGTGGACGTGTATCATGGCTTGAACAAAGAGGGTGTCCGAGGACCTCAGGAAAGTTGTTGATGCCCATAAAGCTGGAAAAGGTTACAAGACTCTCTCTAAAGAGTTTGGACTCGGTCAGACAGATTGTGTACGAATGGAGGAAATTCAAGACTGATGTAACCCTACCCATAAGTGGTCAACCATCAAAAATAACTGCAAGACGTCTAATAGTCCGAGAAGTAAGAAAGGAACCCAGGGTAACTTCTAGGCAACCAAAGGCCTGTGTCACATTGGCGAATGTGGATGTTCATGAGTCCACCATCAGGAGGACACTGAACAGCAATGGTGTGTATGGCAGCATAGCAAGAAGAAAGCCACTGTTCCCCCCCAAAAAATGTTGCTGACTGTCTCCAGTTTGTTAAAGATCGTGTGGACAAACCAGAAGGATACTGGATAAATGTTTTATGGATGGATGAAGCCAAAATAGAACTTTTTGACTTAAACGAGGAGCGTTACATTAAGAGAAAGAAAAACACTGCATTCCAGCATAAGAACCTTATCCCATATGTGAAACATGGTGGTGGGAATGTTCTGATGTGGGCCTGTTTTGATGCATCTGATCTGCGTCAATGTGCAGGACTGATCAATAGTTACTGCAAACATTTAGTTGCAGTTATTGCTGCACAAGGGGATCAGAGAGCACGATTCAATTACTTTTGCCACATGCAGATATGTTATTAGATCATTTTTTTTCAATAAATACATATATAATATATAATAATTTTGTTCCATTTGTTTAACTAGGTTTTTCTTCATCTACTTTTAGGATTTTTTTGAAAATCAGATGATATTTTAGGTCACATTCATATAAAAATATAGAACATTTTAAAGGTACACAGATACACAAACATATATCCAGCACTAAAAGTAGGATTCCATGTTAATCTAGATTATACATAGGCAAATAAATGACATGACCGCTAACCACTTGCACTGTGTGGTCCGGGTGCTTTCCACTCTGCGTCTGGGATTAACAGAACTCAACCCAAGGAGCATTCCTCATTCATTAATATACAATGTATGTACCGGTATGTATATTTTTAAAGCGCTCCTTGAGCGCAAAGCACTGTACATCAAGAATGCTTTTTGATTCCATGACCCAGGTGCTGCTGCCACCAGTCCATTGCTACGGCAGACACTCTAAATAAAGGCGGTGAAATATAGCAGTGCACTCTGGAGAACCTGCTCAATTCAATGTTGATGTTTAGAAAACATCTATCTTTATTAACACATTTGATAAAACAGCATCAGAGGTCTGACGTGTTTAGTGACTAAACACTTCCTCAGAGCCCTGCACAAACTTTTGCGCATGATGGATATATATTATAACTTCTTTTACAATGCTATATTCAACCTATTCAGGATTACACACACATATATTGGAACATGTGACAGGCTAGTTGAGACCATAGCTATGGCACAGTTTAAGCACAAATGGAGTCTGACATCACTTTTTAAAAGTTCAATGTAACCTGTTTGGCTTTTATTTTTAACAAAATATCATCTTCAACACTCTTGCTTCACATATTAATTAGCAGTTCCGCTTTAATGCCTACCTTGGTGTTCACAAAAACACATTATAAACAGCACTTACAGCCTTGGATGTCACAAGTCCCAGAATCCTCTGTTAAGAGAGAGAGAGAGTCTCTCTCCCTCTCCCTCCAGGATATGAAGGTGGCCACTCACCCTCTTCTAACACAAGGAGGTCTCCAGGGGAGCACAGAGGTGTAGTCGCACAACTCTTTTTAACTGCAGCTCACCTGCAGCCTAATTGCACAACTACCTCTAGCTGGGCAGCTGAAAACACTTAATAGAGCATGGAATGGAGGGCCCACCCTGCTCTCCTCCAATCACTCCAGGGACCCATTTATCCGGCTTTTCCTGAGCCGGTATGCTACAGCAACATACGTCTTTCCCTTGAGTCATTTATTTTTACTGTCAAATTTATTTCTTACATTACACACTGTATGGGCTTTGAGGAAATGTTCTAGAGATACAGGAAAAAAAATATGTCTCAGAGGAGTTACATTTGATAGCCAGTCACACAATTGTATAAACTACAACAAAGAAAGAAGTAAGGAATATCGACAACCATTCAGCCATAATAAAGCCATAGAACTTAAAACACATTTGGGAACACAGGCTTTTCTATTTCAGTGTTTACACAAATTAAATGCTACTTTCATTTCCAAAATGAACAATAACAGAAGTAAAAAATCATTTTCTAGAAATGCATTATGACAAGAAATCAAAAATAGTGGTTTATTATCAAAATGTTTATTAAAGAACAGCAACAAGATTTGACTGCAGTCCTCGCTGGTAACCTTGCACCTTCCTCTGGGTGAACTGTTTAGCAAGTGTACTAGAGCACTGCTAAACATGGCTACACAGTTGTTCTAGCAAAAGAGCCAGTATATTATTATTATTATTATTAACATGTATTAATATAGTGCCAACATATTGCGTAGCACGTAAAGTAAATGTGATTATACAACTAAATCACATGAATTATATACATAGAACATATGGAGTTACATACATCACAATCAATACAGGTACAAAAGGTGAGGAAGGCCCTATGCATAGGCATACACTCTAAAGGGAGGTGAGTAATACACAAGGTGTGGGAGTGGGCAAGAATTAAGTGGGTGAGAAATGTGGTACTATATGTGGTGTTGCGTTTGGTTATTAAGCAGAGTGAGGGTAGGCTTCTCGAAAGAAGTGCGTTTTAAGAGATTTCTTAAGAAAAGAGATTTTCAGAAAGGTTGGGAGAAAGTCGGACAGACAGTGGGAGAGAGTTCCAGAGGAGCGGTGCAGCTCTTGCAAAGTCTTGAATGCGAGCATGTGAGGAGGTAATGAGAGAAGAGTTGAGTAGCAGGTCAGTAGAGGAGCGTAGTAAGCGGTTGGGTGAGTATATAGAGATGAGTTCAGAGATGCAGGGTGGGGCAGAGTTATGAAGTGCTTTGAAAGTCAGTGTCATTAATTTGAATTTGATTCTGAAAGGTAACGGAAGCCAGTGCAGGGATTGACAGAATTGCGAGGCAGAGGAGGAGCGGTTGCTGAGGTGTATGAGCCTCGCAGCAGTGTTCATTATGGACTGGAGAGGTGACAGTCTCTGGAGGGGAAGGCCAATTAAAAGAGAGTTACAGTAGTCTAGACGTGATATGAAGAGAGAGTGAATAAGAATTTTGGCAGCATCTTGGGTGATAAATGATCGTATTTTGGATATGTTCTTTAGGAGGAATTGACATGATTTAATAAGTGACTGGATATGAGGAGTGAATGACAGAGCAGAATCTAGGATAACCACAAGGCACCGGGCCTGGGGAGAGGGGGTGATAGTGGAATTGTTAACTATGATGCATACTTCCGTGATGTTACTGGTGTTAGTTGGAGGAAAGAAACCATTTCAGTTTTAGAGAGGTTTAATTTAAGGTAGTGTTGCGACATCCAGGTAGAGATAGCAGACAGGCAGGAGGAGACTCGAGTTAGGAGTTCTGGGTTGAGATCAGGAGATGAGAGATCGATCCGAGTATCGTCAGCATAGAGGTGGTAGTGGAGACCATACGAGTTGATTAATTTGCCGAGGGAGGAAGTATAGAGGGAGAATAGTAATGGTCCCAGGACAGAGCCTTGAGGAACTCCAACAGAAAGAGGTAGGGGAAAAGATGATACTCCATTGTAGAAGACACTGAAGGAACGATTGGTGATGCAAGAAAAGAACCAGGACAGGGCTGTGTCACGAAGGTCAAGCGAATGGAGGGACTGGAGGAGGAGAGGGTGATCTACAGAGTCAAAGCGGCTGAGTGTTGTGGCAAATGCGTGGAGTGTTGTGGCTTAAAACCAGATTGTAGGGGGTCCAGCAGGTTAGTCGGTTGTAGACTAGGCGCTCAGGTAGTTTAGAGATGAAAGGTAGCAGAGAGATAAGTCGTGAAGGTTAGGTTGTCAACATTGGAGGGATCAAGAGAGGGTTTTTTCAGAATGGGGGTGACAAGAGCATGTTTTAGTTGAGAAGGAAACAGTCCAGTTGAGAGTGAAAGATTAAATAGGTGAGTTAAGGCTTTGATTAGACAAGGATTGGTATTGCGGAGAAGTTTTGAGGGAATTGGATCAAGCGGGCAGGTGGTAAGGTGAGAAGAGGCCTAAAGCTTTGAGACTTCCTCATCAGTGACAGGGGTGAAGGAGCACAGGAGAGACTGGGGAGTGTGGAGGGAGGGTGGTGGAAGGCTAGGGGGTTGAGTAGTGTAATGTCCCTTCTGATAGTGTCAATTTTGTTTTTGAAGTGCTCAGCAATATCTTGAGCAGAGACAGATGTGCATGGAGGGGGTGGAGAAGGGGAAAGGAGAGTGTTAAAGATGGAGAAAAGTTGTGCTGTTTTTTTAGAAAGGGAGTTAATGAGTGAAGTAAAGTATGTTTGTTTGGCTTGGAAGAGGCTGGTGTTATAGGAGCGCAGGGCAGATTTGTAGGTCCAAAAGTCTGATTCTGAGCGGGATTTGCACCAGCGACGCGCAAGTGCACGTGAATGTCTTTGGAGCACTTTTGTATGAGCAGTATGCCAAGGTTGAAGTGGTTTGGGTCTAGAACGTTTAGTTTTTATAGGAGCAAGCTCATTTAGGGCAGTGGTGAGAGTACTACAGTAGACAGAGGTAGCCACATTAGGACATGAGATGGCTGAGATATTAGAGTGAAGAGAGTCAAAGGAAGAAGAGCGATGTCACACGTCTACAGCTTGCAAGTCATGGTAAGTACGTGTTTGGAGAATAGCAGGGGGTGAGGAGGGAGTTAGTGAGAGTTGAAATGTGAGCATATTGTAATCAGAGAGGGGAAATGGTGAGTTAGTAAAATTGGTGGTTGAACAGAGTCTGGTAAATATGAGATCCAGAGTGTTACCACTGGAGTGAGAGGTGGAGTCTGAGCACAAAGATAAGCCTAGGGAGGAGGTTAGTGAAAGAAGTTTAGAGACAGAAGAGTTGTTAATGGGTATATTAAAGTCACCTAATATGACGGATGGGATGTTAGATCAAAGAAAGTAAGGAATCCAGGCAGCAAAGTTGTCCAGAAATTGTGCAGTTGGTCCTGGTGGTCGATATATAACAGCAATGCAGAGTGAAACAGGAGAAAAGAGCCTAATGCAGTGAGCCTCAAATGAGGAGAATGATAGAGAGGGAACAGGTGGAAGAACTTTAAAAGTACAGCGGGGAGAGAGAAGCAAACCTACCCCACCTCCAGGTCTGTTACCAGGTCTGGGAGTATGAGTAAGGCATAGGCCCCCATAGGACAGAGCAGCAGGTGAGGCAGTGTCAGTAGAAGAAAGCCAGGTTTCAGTAAATGCGAGTAGGTTAAAGGAATTTGCAATGAAATGGTCGTGTATAGCGATGAGTTTGTTGCAGACAGATCTGGCATTCCAGAGAGCACAGGAAAGATTAACTGGGTTTTTAGGTATAGGAGTAAGAGTTCTGTACTGTTTGAATTTGCTCCAGAGAGAAGGCGCACGTGGCCGTGATATAACTGGGATGGGGTAAGGGCCAGGGTTTGGGGAAATGTCCCCAGCTGCCAGTAATAGAAAGGAAAGAGACTAAGTGAGAGTGGGATTTATAAGTATAAATAACTTTACCTTAAGGCTAAGGGCACACTATTTGGGTACGGCTTTGACCTGTGTGCAGCTTAACAGGGCAGATCTCGGCCTGAAAACATGAAATTAGGCATTTTCATGTTGTGTAGTTGTACCCAGGCCAATGCTGTGCTTGTCAATGAAGCTACACAAAGGAGCTGATATAAGTGGATCTTTTTTCCGCCAAGGATAGGGGATCATCTGTATTGTGTGCACACAAGTAAACAAAATGAATAAATAATACAGCAAGAAAAGTACTTACTTATGCTTTGTTACAGACAATTAGGAGACACTTTCCACATTAAAGTCCTTTTTAACACTCACATGTGTAACTATTATGAAAAAAAACTTCAAATCATTGCTAAATTCTAGGCATTTTCTATATTTTTACCAGTTTTAAAAATTATTTTGTTTTCTTTTCCCTTTCTCATCTATCCCAGTAGCAGCTCAGTAAACCAGACCACTGACTTTCTGATATAAAAATATTTATTTTAAAAACTATATTTTAGAGAAAATAAAAAACAGTAATAAGGAACCACATAGGTTCTGCAAGTCTGACTAGTTTGGTGATCATTCATAAAATGAAAATAAGATATTTGTCAAAAAAAGGTGCCTTGGAAGCTTTTAACTTTGTCAAATAAGCTCTTAAACACTGTCTCTTAAATGTTAGATTAGCAAAAGGTAAGGTTAGAGTTGTCATTGTATTAGTCTTCCTATTATTTGACCCGCAGTGTTACTCTGTATACCTACAAAGACTAGAAACAGCATTCAGAACCTCCGTCTGCATAGGAAGGAAGGAAAGATTTATTGCCAACTGACTTGAGTTACAAGTTTTGATGAATTACTGGAAGCACACACTGCCTGATAAAGAGGGATAGGTTTGCTTTAAAAATAAGTTTCTTTTCTAAAGCAAATAAATACTTCTCGAAGAGGGAAGAGCTGTAATAAGTAATAGAAGTTGTGTATTTATTATTAAAA
This sequence comes from Xenopus petersii, assembly GCA_038501925.1. NCBI lineage: Eukaryota > Metazoa > Chordata > Amphibia > Anura > Pipidae > Xenopus > Xenopus petersii. The sequence goes on along the minus strand of CM076674.1, from coordinate 69,147,908 downwards.
TGTGTATGAGCCATTTTTATGTTCTCACTATTAATTGCATTTTAACAACGGGCTATGTGTCAGTCTATGGCTGGAGCGAGATGGTCATAATTCTGTCATTAGTTTAATTTAAAAGACACATGGTAGACATTTGAGGGTTCTAAATTCTGTTCACAAAAAATTCTCATCTTGCACCTTTATATGTGTGATCCAAACGTTTGTTCCATGGGCATTTGTAGATGACGTTATTTAACATGGTGAGAGCCACTACTAACGATGGGCTTTCAAAATTTCATTAGTTATAACTCCTTAGGAGGTGTATGTATTGCCATTCCACTCTCATCAACAAAGCCTTCCTTTGGACTAAAGGTTTGATAAAATAATTAAACAATTGAAATGGTGGATAAACAATCAATCAATAAGATTGTCATGGCCATTGGTAGGACAAGTTTATACAATTTGTTCAAGTAACAATAGAATCTGTCAATGGAAAACATTTGTCAATTGTGATCTGACTGTGCATATGTGATGGGATGTTGGTTTTTTTCACAACGATTACATCTATAACAACATTACAGAAATCAGGGATGCACCGAATCCACTATTTTGGATTCGGCCGAACCCCCGAATCCTTTGCGAAAGATTCGGCCGAATACTAAACCGAATCCTAATTTGCATGGGTGGGAAGGGGGAAACATTTTTACTTCCTTGTTTTTTGACAAAAAGTCACGCGATTTCCCTCCCAACCCCTAATTTGCATATGCAAATTAGGATTTGGATTCAGTTCAGCCTGGAAGAAGGATTCGGCCGAATCCAAATCCTGCTGAAAAAGGCCAAATCCCGAACTGAATCCTGGATTCGGTGCATCCCTAACAGAAATCCTACACTGTACTTATTTACAAACTAAAAACATCATAAAATAGACCTACAAATCCATCTTTAAAGGTTTAAACCAAATGTTTGTTGCTATAGCAATAGAACATAACAATTGGTCATTAGCTGCAATGTCAGCAGAAATGCAAAAGCTAAAATATGGCAATAAAACAAAATATGTGCATGAAAACAAATTGGTACAAAAGTGCTGTGGCATTTTAATAGAGAATGTGATGTTACACTGAAATCTTTTTACATGCTTGTTTTTTCATGCACGGTTATAAACAATACAATCAGTCACCTATGAACTACAAAATCTTATCATATACAACCACCTTTAGAATGGCAACGCTAGTTTGACCTTGCCAGTGTGGTAGGGGGAAGAATATCTGAAATGTGTAAAAGAAATTTTCCATGAAGCACAACCCATTATGGTGGGAAACAAGCACTCAAGGAAACGGTTTGGTGTGTGCCACTCATGTACCAGGTCAGTTATTGATTGATCCTAATTTCCTGTACATTCAAATTTAATGATCTTTATCTCAGTAAACATCACTAGTTGATTTGCACCCACATTCACCCAACACAACCGTATACTTTCCCAAATGTTCAGTCTTTTACATTTCTTCACTCTCACATTCAGCCTTCCATATTTCAAGTCTCTAACAGCATTCCCTACCCACATAGGCAAAAGTATCCCTCTTTATTAAGCAGGTCAATATATAAATACACGCAACAGGATGTATTGCCTACATGCTCTCAATATAAATATGACTGTTTGGAAACCTCAGCCAAATGAAAGCTAGGTTCAACAGTCAGAAAGGGAACAAAAATAATTATGCATACAAGCAGGTTTGTGCCAAATGCTGAATTTAAACAATAAAAAAAGTTAGTTTCACCCTTGCCTTAAATTCATAGTAGTCCAGCAATAAGGAAAGGAAAGTAAAAGCCATGGCTTTCCCAGTAAATTTCACAATTTCACTAAAATAAATGCTGTCAAGCAGAATAAAACCCACAGCCATTCAGTTTTATTACATTCAATAAAATGTTTGTGAGACAATGTTTTACTTTACAATGTTACAATGTTCAAATTTTAATGGGGACTATTACATCTTTTACTGTTTTCTAGTCAATAAATGGAAACTACAAAAAAGGAATAACAAACATAAAGGAAGGACTGTGATTTAAACTGTGCATAATTTATAATAATTTACACAAAACGTCCTCTACATCTTATAGCAAAATATATGGGCATGTTGGAGTTCCGAGACTGCCCATTTGCATATCCTGCATTTATTAATTATAAATTAGAGCTACCATTCTGCTTTCCACATTGATTACATAAAGAATCACCCATAAACACCACAAAACGAATTAACACTTTCTACTTTCAAATGATTATGTGTAACAAGAGTATTTTGTTTGGCTTTACCAAGCACTAGCTATAACTAAGCAACTTTCAGATGTGGATAACTTAACAGAAGAATACACAGTGATCGCTGCAAAGTGTCATTGTTCCTAGCTCCAGCATATCTGAACATAATGCTAAGTTTTCAGGGTGTAAGTCTACCTTTATCTTTTATTCAGTGCTTCAGCTGTTCCCCAAGCAACTTAGTCTCCAGTCTAAGGGGGTAATTTGTCAAAATTATAGTATTAGAGGTTTTTTTTACCTCAAATGTACTTGAATGACCTCGAAACTCGAATGGTATCTTATTTAAGAAAAATCTCGATTCTGCGAGTTCGAGTCCTGCAACACTGATCGAGTTTTCGGCTGAAAAAAAACTTGAAGCGATCAAATACAGTTTTCTGTCCCTAAAAGAAAGTTATGCCCAAACGTTGTACTCCCTGGAAGAATTTGTAAAATGTCAGCCATTTTTGAAAAATGTAGGTTATCCTACAAACTACCATTCTTTAATTCAGAATATTGGTCAGATAAAGCTATTTATTATCAGACAATTGTGTGTGTCCTGTAATCGTAATGATAACTCAAAACAGATTGCCCTGATAAAAAATCATACACTCAAGCTGACACACACAGGTTGAGATGGCAATGTTTGATTGTAATTAGTGTCTGTGTATAAATAGTCAATACTTGCAAATCCTTTGTACATTTTATCCAGTGCTGCATTGACTTTGCTGATTCAGCACGGGGAAAGCCGTGATCAAAATTAGTTTGACATTATAAATCAGTGAACGTATATAAAAAGAAATCCAAAGATTTGAAAATGCCAATAAGTACTGTTCAAACTCTGATCAAGAAATGGAAAATTCAAAGTTCTGTTAATAACAAGCTATGGCCACGTATACCAAAAATGGTTTGAGACACAATTTGCAGGTAAATTTGTCAGGATGTAAATCCACAAGCAACTTCTATGGAAATACAGACTTCTCTGAAACAATGTGGTGTGGATGTGTCTGCATACACAGTAGGGAGATACTTGAACATAAATGGCCAGATTTAAACTTTATGTCACAAGATGAATGCAGCATATTATCATTCATTTTATTATCATATTGCTGGAGGAAAATGGGGTGCACTTGGACTCCAACAAGTCAATGACTAAGTTGACTTTCAGTGGCTTCAGCATAAAAAAGTGAAGGTTCTGGAATGGCCAACAGACTGTTCATTATTAACAATAATAACTAACAGCAAAGACTAAATAAAAGGATGCAAAAAACTAGGTAACTAAAAGTGTACAAGGAGGCTTACAAACAGTCATCAATCACAAATTTTAAATGAGTGGTCCAAGTAACTAAAATATAAGTAGCATGTGTTTCTCAGTGAAAATATTTGACTTGGAAAAAGAACTGAAATAAAAAAAAGAGGCTATGCCAAAAATATCAAGACTTCTCATTCCAGCTTCTACCCAACATAGTTTCATAAGACTAGTATGCATTTAGATGTACCCAGTCACTGATAAAATGCATGTTCAAATAAGGACACACAAAATGTTACCCCAGGTAAATTACAAAAGTTTGCATAGTGGAGTTGGACTACTATATGACTGTGGCTTCTTTTTATCTGAAATCATAAAAATCAATGCCAAAGATATGCTGAATATGAGCTTGCAGATAGGGAAAAATATAGAACACTGACTTTCTGAGCTGACTTTGCAAATAACAAAGAGTTGGTTCTGTTAGCTTGAAGTCCTACTGCAATTCATATTAAAAATGACCAGTGCACAAATTTAAAGGAAAACTATACCCCCAAACAAAATATATTGCATAAAACAACTCATATGGAAAAGCCTGCTTCATCTAAATAAACCATTTTCATAAAAATAAGTAGCATGCACCATTGGGTAATCCTAAAGAGAAAATTGCCATTTTAAAGGGGTTGTTCACCTTCCAAACATTTTTTTCAGTTCAATTGTTTCAGATTGTTTACCAGAAATACATTTTCTGAACCGTTTTTCCAAAATCTAAGTTTGAAGTTCTATGTCCCTATCTCTGGGGTTTCAGTCCGGCAGCTCAGTAATTCAGGTGCAGACTCTAAACTGTTACAATTTTGCAACAGTTAGTTGATACATTTCTCAGCACCATCTCTGGAGTATTAGCAACTATTGTATCAATTCAAACAACTGTCTTTAAAGGGAAACTCCACAAAAACATAACTTAAGCTTTTTGAAAAGTAAACATAATTTCAAGCAACTTTGCAATATACATTAATTAAAAAATATGCAGACTTTTCATGAATTTTAATGGTTTCTGATAGTTCCCTAAGCCTAGCCCCTGCTCTTCTGCTGATCTTTCTGACTACTGTTACTTTGTATCAACAGCCAGCTGTCTTCAGCTAGCTGTCTTCAACCTGCATCCTCCAAACCCCACAATTCCCTGCACACGTGATTTCAATAAGTAACAGTACATCACAGTGCAATGCATTGTGGGTTATGTAGTTCCTGCATCCTGTCTGTAACCTGTGGAGAAGTTGTAACAATTTGTAACATCAGTGTTTAGTCCCTCCTCCGCTGCCAGGATTTCAAATGATGCAGAAAGAGAAGAACTATTAAACATTTGGATTTCAGAATAGAATATGGCATTTATTCATACTTTTTGAAGAAACAGGTAACTGTGATGGAAGCTGGGTGTTAGCCATAGACATGTACTGGCACATAGTGATGCGCTGCTCTTGCATACGTCTTAAGTTTACAGTACAGGCACATCCGTACGTCTATTGACACCTTCAGCCCTAAAGAAGTATTTGAAGTGGTGCGTCACTATGTGCCAGTACGTGTCTATTGCTAACACCTTCAGCACACAGGCAGCAGTATAGACCAAGTGGCAGATCATTTCACTAATGTACCCAAATATTACTGCTACGGCTAGGCTATTCCTGATTGCACAGTGTTGGCGGGCTGCATTATTATTAATTTCATGATGGAGGCTGAGGGCCGGTGTAAATTTGAAAACGGCCGCAATTGGCCCCCGGGCCTGACTTTGGAAATGCCCGAGTAAAGTGAACACAATTACTTGGGGATTCCTAACTTTTGGCACCCCCAGTATAACTTAATTACATAAAGGGTTCACTTCTAATAAACATGAGAGAATCCAAGTAAAATAATACAATATTTGATCTATTTACTTGCAGCACTACCTTGATATATATGTAGAGTTGGTACAATTTTACATCTAAAACCAAATACAGGTATAGGACCTGTTTCTGTAATTTGTATTCCATAATTCTCCATACCTTAACGCTACTAAAAAATTATTTGGAGCTTTCTGGATACTGGGTTTCTGGATATCAGATCCCACATATGTAATTTTCAAAACCATTTGCCTAAAAATATAACAAATGAGTATGGTCCTCAAAAACCCTATAAAATTCTAGACATTAGCATAAAACCATAAAGGATTATATTTTCTGCATCAAATACTACAGAAATGAATCACTGAGCAATCAAAACAAAAACATAGATATTTTGTTATTAGAACAGTCAAGAAGTATGTTCAACACAAACCCTAGTCATTGAATTCATTTTAATCAAGGGGGTACACTGCCCCTTTAAAAGACATGTAAAACCTACATTTTCCTACCAAGTTGGGCATATCTTCCCCACACAAGCCACATCATTTGTACTGCATATAACCTCTCCATTTGTCAACGCCATCAGCCAGCAGCCATTTTCCCTATGACACATAATAAGTAATATTGACTACAGCATACATGTCCTGTTTGCAGATACATTCATGCAACACAGATTTACACAGGCACAACATACTTTGATAAAAAGTTCTGCTGGGGCTGAGCACTGTCCTTGCAGCGTAAGCTGCAGCAATTCATCTAGAAGGTAGGATGCAAAGTGCAAAAAGATAACATATAGCTTCAGTTTTTTGGCACCCCGGTCTTTTAATCACAAATCACTCTAAATTTAAACAGATTGGACTAAACTGAGCAAACTGGTAAAAGATATTAGCTAGAGTGTGGCAAGTGGAAAATCACACAATGCTTGGACACTGAACAACCCCTGTAGAGCTGTCAAACTGGAGCTTTCAAACCAAACTTAAACGAAGGCACAAACAATATTACAAGCAATTTAAATCCTGGATCCAGTTCAGTTCCTAGTTAAACTAAATCTGATTGCTAAAAGGTCTGTTTATCAGTTTGTTTCTGCTAGACTGTCACAAGTCAGAAGGACCGAAAATATAACCAGACAGATACTATTTTAAATACCAATTACACTTACAAATATATTTAATGTATAGTGGAGAGCGGTTTAGGATTTTCTTCATATATTTCGTAAATATGTTTTAAAAGAAAAATATTTGGGTTAGCATTTGCTTTTACTCAGAGGGCAGCAACAGGGAGCAATTTCAAGAATATTTCATGTGCTGGAAAAACAGAAATCTGTTACAGAACTTAATGGAGATGTAAACCCCAAAAATAAGTTTTGTCTAATGACTTTGGCTACATAGTTTCAGGAGACAGTCGGTCGTGTTGTGCGTCGGATCAATGCTGCGACTTCATCCGACATTTCTATCTCTTACCTTATTTCCGGCGCATGGATTTGTTGCAGTGCGTCGGATCGCACCGAAAGCATTCATGTAGTCCTACCCTTAAAGTCTAAATAAGCTGACAAGGAGCAAAAACATCTGGGAAAGGAGCATTCAGATTATTCTTGTATCAGTCAATTAACCATGTGGCGGCTACCTGACCAGAACAGCAGTGCAATTGTGTAAAACCCGCTAATTATCATTAAAACTAAAGAGAATAGAAATGTTAAAAATTACAAGAGTTACAATTTGAATAAGCTTTCATTAATTTGTGGGGGGGGGGTATTTACTATCCCTCCAGTGATTAGTTACATAATGTAAATTGTAGTGTTTACTGCAGTGATCCCCAACCAGTACCTCGTGAGCAGCCACTTGGATGCTGCTCTCAGTACCCTCAAACAGGGCTTTATTTTGGAAGCGAGTATAGTGCTAAGAAGAGCCTCCTGTAGGCTGCCAGTCCACATAGGGGCTACAAATAGCCAGTCACAGCCCTTGTTTGGCACCCCAAGGGACATTTTGATGCTTGTGTTGCTCCCCAACTCTTTTTACATTTGAATGTGGCTCACGGGTAAAAAAAAAAGGTTGGGGACCCATGGTTTACTGTGTATGGACGGTGTATGATTAGATCCCTAAATCATTTAATTGTGCAAATGTGAATACGTAAGTCACTACAGTAACTAAAACATGGCTATTATGCCAGGAGTCCATTGGCACTAGGGCTCTTTTACAAACACATAGAAGTGTGCACAGAGAAAAGGCCAATTCATGCTGTGATAGAAGTTGTTAATTATAATAGTAATGACCTCAAAGCGATGTGTACACCATTACCATTCAGTCATTTGCCACAAATGATCTGCTCTTGACTTACAACTGTAGCAAACTTGATGCAAATGAAAGAAGAAATGGAAGCACTCACCGACCCATACACATCCACTGTGCTGCAATGCGTAGACGTGCCCCAGAAGCATAATCCATATAAGAAAGACTTGTTCCCCTGGAGCAACAGCAGAGTGGTTAAAACATATATTTGTTTATTCCATATTCATTAAAACCAGAGAATTTAACGCGTTTCATGGTAATAGCCAGTTCAAAGCTATAAGCTTTTGAAGAAGTGCTACGACCACGAAATGCATCAATCGCAAGGACTCTCTGCTCTCTGGTTTTAAAGAATATGGAATAAAGAAACATATGTTTTATATGTGTAAATATAAATAAATGTTATAACCACTCTGTTGGTGCTCCTTGGAACAAGTCTTTCTTGGTGCAAACATGACCTTGTAACATCTAAAGTGTGAAATGACAGCACACACATACCAATACACATGATTTGACACTGCACTGGTCTAATCAATCAAGACTCGAACACAGAGCCACGTGCACCATGTGCTTTTAATAAGGAATCCCAGCAACTCCCTTATTTAAACAATGAACGCTGTTAGCACGATACTAGAGAGTCGGTAAAGACACAGAAAAGGTTTTACTGAGAGGTGTGACTAGCAGCCGCCACATGCAACTGTACAGGTCAGTCCTCTCTCCCTTGACAGCAGCCAGCCAAGGTGAAGCGTTCACGTGACGCAAGTCCGCCAATAACTGCACATTATCTTCTCCCCGATTTCCCTTTCTACATATTCCTTGAAGAGGTGATTAAGGAGACGCATCTCACCTGCCAGGTTAACACCAGTTTCTGTACATCTGCAAGCACCCTGAGCGCCGCCATTGCTGCTAGTGAATGGCACTGCTGACCTTTCGCCCGTATCATTTGGGCGGCGCAAGGGCGGAGTTAAAGATGTTTAGCCAACCAGATGCTTGAGACGACAGTGCGTCATCTCACGCCCCATGCTTTGAGCCTGTCCTTGTGAGAAAAAGAGCAGTGTAGCTTAGGACGATTGGAGGACAGTAAGCGTGTCTATTGCTGGTTGTACGAGTGCGTTACACATTGAACATGTACACAAAGGGCTTAATACAATGTGAGTGTCAATCGGTTTGTGTTTGCGGTCATGAAATATTCGATTTGCCGTCTTTAATGAAGTCGTCTTTCTGCCATCTTTTCATAATTTCATCGCCGAAAACTCACGTGAGCACTATGCATACATGTCGTTTTCATGTGAGCATGGTTCAATATGCATGTGTTTGCCATGTAACAATATAGTGTTCAGCAAATGGAGTTTACATTTCTTAAGCAGGTCTGCTAGACAATAGCTCAATATTACTTTTACTGCTGTAAATGTCAATATTGAGTCTCATTTGCCTGCCTTGTAGTGCTCATACAATACATGCTAGTGCATATACAGTAAAATATCCTTCTAAATGGTACTCAGTGACGTCATGATAATTACTTGTGATGTCAAATGTGTCATGTGACTGACTAATACTCTTCTATGTGGTTACAAAATGCATGTCATGCAAGAAGAGGCCCATACACTGACATATTATACCATCCCCACTGGCACTTGCCAGAATCCAGAGGTTGCCAGTCTGGGCCTGGTTCACATGCCTGATTGGTGACTTATAATATCCTTATATTTTACTTTAGTCATTATATAGTAAATAACGAACCCCCCTCTTGTAAATTATAAGGATATTATAAGTTACTGAGCAGTTTCATGATCATATAAAAATATACAGGTCATAGAACTCCGAGGTAACTTCTAATATCCTTATATTTTGCAACTGGAGTACTTTATTATAAACACAAGTTTCAGTGGGACATGTGACAGAAATGACATTAGAACTCACCGTTTATAACTGATGACATCAGTACTCACCGTTTATAAGGATATAATTTACAGGATATTCATGGCTTTTGTGTATTCTATTATAATACATCAAGAGTTAACTCCATTGCTTTAGTGAATGGTCAAAGGATTTATTGTTTCCCTGTTATTTGCACATTTTATTTTACAGTGGAACTTCGGTTTTGCATACTCTGATTTTAACATTCTCCTATTTTACAGTTTTTTGTGGTTCCAAAATTTATCATGCATTTCACTCAGTATTTTTTGCTAATCTTACCTCGTGTTTTGCAGACTTTACACCAAAATTTTGTCCTGAAAGTTTACTTTTCCTTCTGTGAATATTATTTGTGAAATTAAAAATATTGACCGATGCACTTTTTTCCCTGGTTCTTCCTGTAAATAGTCAATTCCGATTGGTCTGTGCCTCATACAGCACAATAAGTTTTTATTAGGTTATGCATGTGACTTTCAGTTCTTGCGCATCATGACCCCCCCCATGTGACATTAATGCTGCAATGCTTAACCCTTGTGATTAAGACAGTAAATATTTTATTTCAGGATATTCGAAAGAACCAGTTGGTTGGCCATTTCACTCTTTTAGCAACTAATTTGATTGGTGAGTTGCAGAAAGCAAGTCCTAGTAGAGCTGATTTAGCAGAAAAGTAAAGATCCAGTACAATGTTATTGGCACACAGGCTAAAGGCTCCAGCCATATTTCTGCAGGCTGAGAGAAGTGGATCTCCTTCCTGCCCTTGCTCTATTGATCGGCCTGTGTAAGCACACAACAGAGGTCAGCCCAAATAGGCACACAAACATAATTTTTGAAACAGATAATTTAGTACTTATTCTAAGTACCAAAATTATTAATTTAAAATTTTCTTAACCTCCCAGTCGAATTGTGAATATATTCGAATTGTGAGTATATTCGAAGTGTGAGTATATTCGAATTAGAAAAAATTCACATGAATTTGAAATTCGACCTTAATAAATGGACCTCTAAAAGTTGACTGAAAGATGAACTAACCTTTTGACTACCAACAATGAGGGCCCACTGCAGACCAACTTGCATCATATATGGACTTAAAACCAAGATCAAGTCAATGAGATGCAGCTGTTGGACTTCATTATAAGAAATCCTGCTGACTATGTACAGTATGCTGCAGCTAAGAAACGTATCTAAGAGATACTAGATGAAAACATGTGGCTCACAGGGCAACTATTGTTCATCTTTCATGGAAACAGATGCCTTACCAGATATTGAAGAGATTTCCCTCAAAATCATTGCCTACTTTAACTTTGTTGAATTTGAAAATCCAATTCCTCCAACTGTTCTTCTGAGGCTAATCCCACTTATTTAATCTCCCTTTTAATTCAAATGGCCCATAGGATGAAACCTATACCTACAGCCACTGAAAACGTCTGAGAGAGTTACAGTGGAATGTTGCTGTTGGACCTCCGTATCTGCACTAGACACATCTTATTCTAATATTGAGAATGTTGCACTTCAGAGGGTCTAGTACTGTATGCAGAATAAATATTCTGGTGGTAGGGATGATATGAGTTTTCTGGTATTTTAACAGTCAGCCATGCTGCTGAAGAGGTGGCTCTTTCCATGCTGTTTCCCTTCATTTGGCTATTGCAAGTGAATTTTGTAAATGTAAAATAACGTTCCTTTGCTCCTCTACTCTGCAGTCAGACTAAGGTGAATCTTGGTGAAAAAAACGTCATGCTATGGAGAGACCATTCAGGTAGCAAGTGTGCCAAGGATCCAGTTCCTCACAGAGGAACTAAGCATTAGGTTGATCGGAATGTGGTGAAAAGCAATTTGAAAACGCATACCGTAACATTGCCTGATTTCAAGACCATCATGATGTTTCTGATTGAATTGAATTTGAGGTTATGAAGGAAATCAAATATTAGAAAATGAAAGAGAATAATAGCCAGAAAATTCACTGGGGGCGCCAAAATGTTAGTTTACCACTAAGTTTATTCATCAGCAATGTTCCTTTTCAGAGAAAAAGGCAATGGCACTATTTAAAGCAGTGCTCATAGCCATCTTGCCTGTTTTGGATCTTAGGGAGAGCAAGCAAGGTTTTTATGTATAAAGTTGGGTGGTATAAAAATAGATGAAGGGGAAATTGGAATGTGTAGATCAGGAAGAAGAAGACTAATTGGAGAAATGGAAAAGAGGAAGGTAGAGAACATGGAAACTGTTAGCAGAAACTGAAAGAAATTAGATGACAATTTGATGTTATGAAGGAAATCAACAATAAGAAAAAGAATAATAGCCTTTATTATAGAAGAGTAGAGCAGTATAAATGGGAAGGGCTCAAAATAATGAGAAAGTATAATCATATGAGTGGTAACATATGAGGTATATATTTATAGTGATAGACTTTCACTGTGTCATTGCTGGGATGTCTGTGTTCTAAAAGACAATCCTTTAAAAGTGGGAGATTTTGTAAAGAAATTGCAACGGTTGGCACCCTGAATCTAGAACCAATGCCAAGCACCCTGGTCTCAGCTCGTGCTTCTGCCTGTAGCAACCGCCTTTGGCCTCGGGAGGAGCCCTCAGCTACTCAGATGCCGCCAGGTCTTAAAATGAGAGGTGCAAGGCGAAAGGTTCTAAACAAGTGAAGGGGCACAACTGTAAGTTTTTGGGCAGAAGGTGGTGGTACAAGGCAAAATCGTAGTCAGATCAGGCTGGCAGAGAATAAGGCAGGCTGAGAATAAGCATGATCAGTCAGGCAAGGGTCAAACCGGGAGATCAATCAGAAAGGATTTAGCAGAAGAGGTAGTCGGTATTCAGGGAAGGTTCAGGATTCAGAGGTCAGAATAGTCAAAAGCCAGGCAGGGGTCACAACAGGAATCAAAACAGGTTCAGACAGATTATCTTAAAGCTCAGAAGCACCAGGAACAAACTCCTATAACGGCAGTGTGAAAATGAAAAAATGTCCCTTTAAGCCAATGGGCGCTGACATCATCACGCCAGCGTGCCAGCACCTTTAAACCAGGGAGAGGTGCCTCACGCTCGCCCTAAGAAACCAGCGCCTGCAGTGGAGACTGGCGTGGAGGGTGTCCCTGCCGAGGGGGCGTCAGGCGTCCCTGCTGTCCCCCCACTAGATCATCGGTGTAAGTTGTTTTTAAAGGAATGATGGTAAAATAGGTGGGTGCATCTTCAAAATCATTGTGCCCTATACTTTTATTCTACCTTTTTGAGCCACTTGAAACACTGATGGGTCTGCCTAAATCTCAAGCCGTGAAAGGACGCATAAGCCAGAGAAGTTTGAAAACCTCTTTTATGAGGCATGGAAAATTGAATTTGAGTATCATGAGTGCCCATATTCTGTTGGACTCAATGAAAGAAAGCAGTTGGTGAAAATAATGAGTGGATGATAACTGGAGCAGCTATAGGCATCAATTACTTTAGATATTCAAGGCATATTTACATTGGGTAGAAGGATTACCGATAATATATATTTTATGACCTCTGAATTAACATTATTACACATATATGTAGTAACAAAATAAATGAAAGGTACATGAAACTTGTGAAAACTTATAACGAGGTACCTATAAAAGTCATTTTAAAGAGTGAAGAGTTACTACAGCTCTAAACCAGATTTAGAAAGTTCCATGTTTCCTGAATGCTCCAATACCAAATATGTATAGTTTTATGGAGATTTCTCACTATAGGTCAAAAACTCCCAAAAGTATACTACCTCATTTTTAAAGCTCAGTAAATATGCATAGTTCTGATTTCAAGGCCAAACATTCCACACACAGTAGGTTTACCCCGGGAAACTATACATTTTTGAAATAACATTCTGATGAATCCAAAAAAGTTAAATAAGTCTTTCTCCTCTAAACTACCAAGTTGCAATTCTCTCCTAAAGTTGTTGTTTCTTAAATCTCCTCAAAGCTTATGCTCGTCTGTAGCATCTTATTTCCTATAGTTTATGAAACATCCTAAATATAAATGCCAGGGGTCCTCTAAACTGTTTAATGCCCAATGTGCATAGGTTTACCAATGTATGTGGCATACAGGGGGCTCAAAATTAGGAAACCCCTAAATAATCTATCATTTCTGTGATTCCAGATACTGCAGAGTCAGCACATTTATAGCATTTTATGAGGGGTATAGCTACAAAAAAACTTACACTCCCTTCAGAAAGCCATATATTTTTGGAAAATACACATTCCTTCGTGTCAAAATGTGAACATGTCTTTATATTCCAAAGTACTAAGCTGCAAAGGTTTCCTGAAGTTGGTGAATGTGCTGAAATTTACAAAAAGCTTCCACTTTGCAGCATCTTATCTAAAACTGAACAGTTCCATGCCCAATGCATATAGCTTTGTGGCATATAGCGGCTCCATAATAAAGATAGCCCAAATCATCTATCATTTCAGATACTACAAAAAAAGCACATTTACAGCATTTTATGAGGGGGTAAAACTACAAAAAAGTAGTTCACTCCCAGAAAGCAATATATATTTGGAAAGTACATATTCCTCCAAATTGGAAATACAGTACATGTCTTTTTACTTCAAAGTACCAAGCCACAAAGGTTTCCTAAAATTGCTGGTTGTTATGATGTTTCCAAGAAATCACCTCAAACCTTCCACACCATACATTCTGCTCAATCTTATCTCCCACATATTCAGTACCAAGATAAAACAGTATGAACAACAGGGGTCTGCTGAACAGTTTGATATCCAATGTACATAGGCTTACATTTACACTAATATATAAACACATCGCCAGTATGGTGTCCCCTAAAAACCATATCTTTTTGGAAAGTACACAGCCTGATTTATCTAAAATGGCTAAATATGTTTTCTACTCAAATCTACTGCAAAGCATTTCTAAATTAGCCATTTTAATGGCATTTCTGAAAATCACCTAAAGATTTAATGTATGCATTTATCTCATACAATTTCTTATATACAAAAGTAAAACACCAAAAATGTGAATTTCAAGGGTCTACTGAACAGTTTTATGCCAAATATGAATAGATATTCCAAAGCATGTGGTATGTACAATGCACCTTATGTGAACAAAGCCCCCCTGAATGAGTATTATATGTCATATTTTTGGAAAGTACACTTTTAATGAATACTAAATTTCTAAAAACATCTTTATACTCCAAACTGCAAAGTTACACTCAAGAAAAATCATGAACAACAATGCAAGTATAAAACTGTAATAAAATCTCAAAAATCTATTACAATTAGGCAAATACATTTTTACATTTTTCAGATTTAAAAAACTTGATTTTAATTTTTTCTTTGAAAACAACTCGAATGTCAGGAAGGCTGCAAACAACTCCAAATGGATCCCTGGACCTCTCCTGTTGACTCAAACAGCAATTCAGCAGGTATGGCATATGTATTTGTCATTTTTTTGTTATAAAAAAAGTGAAAGTATGTTGTCTTCGTTGCCATAAAACTTATAATTGTGTTTTAAAAGACCACTATAAAAACGTGTAATATAATATGTTATTGCAATCTGCATATACGCTTTGAGAATAAATCAGACTATTTTTATCAATGAGATCAATAGATCATTCTTTGCAAGTAATTTGAATCTCAAGAGATATAAATGCAATCATTAATGTATTACATTATTCCCATACCCGCTGAAATCATTTTCTGCATCAGTAGCATAAGTACAAATCTATCATAGTTATTTACTCTAGCATTTATTGATTTCTTAGAAGATGCCATCACTAGACTTCACTAACTAATGTGGCCTGGAGACTGGGACGTTGATTTCTCTGCAAGAGAAAAGTTAGTCAGGTTTTCCATACTGTATCAAACAAATGTGTGTTTCATTCTGTGTGGAAGAAATAATATTCTTAATCATAAATTAGATTATGACCATTGCATAATATAAAATATTGTTAATAATAATAAGAAAGTGCTTTACTTTAAGAACATTCATTTCTAGTCTACCATTAGTTCCATACTAAAAAAAGAGGCATAATGATGTTTGAAACAAGTTGTTTCAACTTCCATTATTAGAATGGAATTAGAATGGTAGCTGAACAGAATGAATTATATAACATTGATTAATGTCTTGAGCAATGTATTTTCAAAATACACAACCGGTAATTTCTGTGGCTTGCAAGGATTACATTACAAATATGATGCTTTTAATGTTTTTCTGATTAGAAACTATTCATAGAAGAATAAGGGAATAATAATAATAATAATACCGCTTTTAAGGGAAGAGTGGTATTATAATTTTAATCATTTGTTATCTATATGTAGATCACGGAACGAGAATTATAGCACATAATGTAAGGGTGTATTTATTAAAATTCAATTAAATGCATTGCTTTGGTCTGAAAAAATCTCCACCAAAATAAAAGTTGAAGGTTTTTTTTCAATTGCAGTAAAGAAATTGATCATGGAAAACCACATTTGTGTTTTTCGCCATAGTCTATAAAGAGCACTTTAAAAATAAAAAATCTTGCAACTTAAAACCTAGAGAGTTGCTATTTTAATTAACGGGAACTATTAGCATTCCAAAAAGTTAATCGAATTTTATTATAAATCCGGTCATGTAAAAATAATCTTACAACGAAGTTTTTTCAGGGTGAAATTCAACAAAATGCACTCAAGATGAACCCATTTGATAATTATGATTATAGATGTTACAATCATGAACTTTTTTTTATATTTGACTTTTAATAAATGTTGTATTTTTAAACTATTTGTCCAATAACCCTCTTGATCTGAAGCTAAACACAAAGGACAAATCTAGCAACATTCAAATTGAACTTTTATTTACTACAATTCAAGTGTTTTGCGCCAAAATTGTTATATTATATTAAAGTTGTATTCTGCATGTATTTCTGTTCACAAGGTTCAATACAAGGTACTGAAAGGTAAAACAGTAAAATGATTAATATTTATAAATATAAATGATGTATCATGTTTACTCCGTTGAATCTGTAATTTTAATTTGGACCACATTTAAATGGGTGCTTCAAGTTAATGTTTGGTATGTTCTGTTGTTATATTTCTAGCAACTTTGCAATTTATCTTCATTATTTTGGATTTTTTTTTAACTCTTCTGCTTCTTTCCAGTTTTCAAATTGGTCTCACTGAGCCCAGAAGCCAAAAAACTCTTGTTCTCTAAGGTTACAGTTCCAGTCTCTCATTCAAACAACTGCCTGGTTGCTAGGGTAAATAAGACCATAGCTGCAAAATATCTGCTGAAATTCTAAACTGGAGAGATGCTGAACAAAAAGCTAAACTGAAAAACCATAAAAAGGTCAATTAATTATTTGTTTCAGAATATCTATATATCTAAATGTCCATTTCTCCTAAGTTAATTTAAACGGGAATTACCCTTTATAAGGGCAGAAGACACTGCAGAGGCAAGACACAATGGAAATTATAAACTTAAATTTTTCAACTGAAAATATATATCTGTAGGAATTATAGCTATACATAGTATTGGTACATGTCCTTTGGCTCAGCCTGTAAGGATTATTGCATCAAAAACATTAAGCTATATTGAATGATGAATAATAATTTATAGACAGGCAAAGATTCAGATTGGTGTGGCCATTCCTTAGCGTTTATCAACAGCCTGGCTATATAATACCGAGGTCTGAACCTACTCGCTGCCCTACAATGGGCAGCGAGTAGGTTCAGCTTGTGTCTGGGTGGCCTGATTCCTGAATCTATATTCTGAGTATTGTCCAGGTCTGAATGCATTCATTTTGCTACTTTGTCTGCACCACCTGATGTGACTGTGGTGTGCTCGCTCCATTGTTGCCCTTTATACTCTTAAGTGGGACGTCATAGTATAATCTCACAAGACTGTGAAGAAATGTTCCGAAAGCATGCTGGAAAAAGCAGTGGCCAGAAAGATGAAAATCTAGGCAATGCGACAAGAACTGAAGATCTGTTTGAAAAAGCAATCTCTTAGAATCATGACTGTACAAAAAAAGATTATACCATCTTATAGTACTATAAACCTTCTCAATACATTAGACAAAGGAAAAAAAACATACCTTGGCATGCAATTGGGTTATTCTCAGCAAGTGGTTTTGCAATGCAGTTCAGCCACATGCCCTGGTCCTCCCAGAAGTTCCAAAATATAGATAAGTGAATGCTGGTGCATACAGGGATTTTTTTTCTTCAGAATCTGTTTTTATTTAATCGACGTTTAGATCCACTTCTGGGACCTTTATCAAGATAAAACACCATAAGATTTATCAAACATTTAAACACTCACCCCTGTGAACCACATCCATAGTCCGCCACTCTCTTGCCTCACACGGCATTCTGGGAAATGAAAAACAAATTACAAAACCGTGAAAAGAACATTTTTGACAATATCACATTCATTTTGTAGAAGCATAATTACAAAAATTAAAAAACCATAGTTTCATCTCGGTTCTAAAAGTGGCACAAAAGAAAATTGTTAATTTATTCGTAATCTCCATGAGGTTTGACTCAGGTTCCCATGCAGTTAAACATTGCGTAAATAAACATTAGAGCATCATAGAAAGTGATAGTGTCTAAAACCATTAAGTCTAGGCCCATTTGGGTATATAGATGTGGTAAAAACCTGAAAGATATATTAATTAAAACTGACCCCGTACAATGCTATCAGGTAAATGAAGGGCTGGTAGGGTCCTTGAAGAAAGGCTGTTTCAAATAAGCAGAATGCACTAAATGTCGCAACATGCTGATAGGTACCACCTTTCATCATCCCCATTTGGTAGGATTATTACCATCAAACATGCATTACATGTACATCCACACATGTGATTTATATGATCACATGTCCATGCGGCCTGATGTATGTGGGTAAAGCTCAGAATACAATACGTGAACGGATGGGTAATCATAGGTCTTCAATTAAGACGGCATCTGACTGGTAAATCAGACATACCTTTGGCAAATCACTTTCTAACATTGGGACACAGACTGCCTACTTTTAAATTCATGTGCATAGATATGGTGCCTAAGCCAAATAGAGGTGGAGATTGGGATAGTTTACTAATGCAGAGAGAAACCTATTGGATTAGATGTAGCCCCACGGGGATTAAATGAACAATGTTCTTTTGTGCCATTTTTGGAACAGATGAAACTATGTTTTTTAAATTTTTGTAATTATGGTTCTACAAAATTAATGTGATATTGTCAAAAATGTTCATGTTTTGTAATTTGTTTTTCATTCCCCAGAATGTCCTGTCTTTAGGCAAGAGAGGGGCGGACTGTGGGTTTGGTTCACAGGGGGGTTAGTGTTTTAATGTTTGATAAATCTTATGGTGTTTTATCTTGATAAAGGTCCCAGAGGTGGATCGTAACGTTGATTAAATAAAAACAGACTCTGAAGAAAAAAATCCCTGTGTGTACCAGCATTCACACACACACACACACACACACACACACACACATACATATATAGTTCAATAAGGCGCAGCACTCCCATCGTTATTTGCATATATGTATATGTGTGTAGATACATATATATATATATATATATATATATATATATATATATATATATATATATAGATATATAGTGAATAAAGTACCCCCTCTTGTAAAATATGAGGATATTATAAGTTACCGAGGAGTTTCGGTCATGGAACTCCAAGGTAACTTCTAATATCCTCATATTTTACAAGAGGGGGTACTTTATTTATTATAATACACAAGTTTCAGTGAGTCATGTTACAATGTGACAGAAATGACATCAGAATTCACCGTTTATAACTGATGACATCAGAACTTACCGTTTATAAGGATATAATTTACAAGATATTCATGGCTTTTGTGTAATATATATATATATATATATATATATATAACTTGAGTTTAATAAGGCGCAGCACTCCCATTGTTCTTTGCGTTGCATATGTATATGTGTGTAGATACAGTGTATAAATATACATACATAGTCTACAGATCTCTGAATTGTGTTTTTATTTCCTTTACTTAAAAGGATACATGAATAAGAGATGTCTTGAAATGTGTAGTTTATTTTTGAGCATGTTCTCTTTAATGTGAAAAAAAGGAAATGAAGCATTAAGGAAGGACGTCATTACACATCTGATATTTCTAAGATAATTGTTTTATTGGTACAGTAAAGTGTAGTTTTAATTACTACAAAGACTAGCTCTGTGGGAAATTCCCTGGGAATATTATCCCTATTCACCGAAACAGAGAAAATCTGAAGTCTAACAGACAAAAGCCTGGGTTTGAGTACTTTTTAGTTGCATTTATTTTTAGAAAATGTGTTGAGAACATCAGGATATGATTTGCTATTCCTAAAAAAAATAGGTTAAAGGAGAATGAAAGCTTAAGAATTAGGGTAACTATGCTAAACATTATATTTTGGGGTTTTTTACTAACCTTAAAGGGCAACTAAAGTCTAAAATAGAATAATGTTAGAAATGCTGTATTATGTATACTAAATATAAACATGAACTTACTGCACCAGCAGCCTAATAAGACAAATGATTTATGCTTTCAAAGTTGGCGCAGGGGGCTGTCATCTTGTAACTTTGTTAGACATTTCTGCAATATCAAGACTCGCACATGCTCAGTGTGGTCTGGGCTTCAGTTGGGAGGTTAAGCTTAGGGATCGTCATAAATTATCAAAACAGCAGAAGTCAAATAATATCTGCCATAATAGCCAATACAGCAAGACTGATTAATAATCATAATATAGAGACTGCACTGCGTCTCTGGATACAAATCTCTACAGGGAATCCAACAATGCTGCTCGAGTTCTGGGAAGTAAGGTGGGGGGGCTCCCCTTGCCATTTGAAAGTATGATCGTTTACCTGCACAGCAGTTGGGGACCATCTGACAATTCCTATCCACAGCAGTAAAAGAAGGGGGAATTGCACTGCATACAGTCAGGTTTATGATAAAAACTGTAGACATCTTTTAATTAAAGTATATTGGAGATAGATTTCTTTTTCATTAAAGAAAGTAAAAATGGGATTTTATATTTTTGCCTTTACATGCCCTTTAAGCTACCATGTTATTTTAGCAGTGAAGATCTGTGCCTCTGAAGAAACCCCCAGTAGCTCCCCATCTTCGTTTCTACTGATTCACAATACATGCTTTGTGCTGCTCTCAGTATATAAAGCATATAAATGTCACATTACAAAGCTGATTTGTAATTTGTTCATAGTCTCATTAAATGGCATCTTTGAAACAAACACAGTTAGTATCAGGATGTAATAATCATCCCTGTAGCATCAGCTTATAGGCAAAGCTCATTTTCTGCTTGGCGATTTGTGATGACCCTTAAGCTTAGCTTGTCAACGGCTTCTCAGAGCACAATGAGCTTGTCACTGAAATTCCCCCAAAAAATCCAAGATGGCGAGCTCCTGTGATAAATTTGAAGACTCGGATTATTAGCGTTATAAATATTCTGAACCCTTAGGCTGGTGCATTAAGCTTAATATATAAAATATGGTACTTCTAGCTATAGTCATTGTTAGGTTTTACTTCTCCTTTAAAGTGAAACACTAAATATTAACTTTTTTTAACCTTAATTTGAAAATCAGAAATTGGTGTTCCCCACAGATTTCACTAATGAAACCCCAATACTGTTTTTTTAAAGATTTTTATTTCTGTTTTTTGAAAACACACAACAAAAACAGACATATACAAGGTTGTGCACCGAATCATTAATACATGTATAAGTCGACATTATAACATATGCAGTTCAAGTGTAGTGAGTCCTCACTTATTATTGTGGAGAATCGGGTAATTGCATTCCGGGATTGCCATCAATCCATGAAGTCCAGATTTTATCAAATTTTGTGGGTGAACCTCTGGCAATGTAAGTCAATTTAATAAGTGGTGATGTCTTATTTATTAATTCCCGCCACTGTTTGATATTGGGAGGGTATGGGCTCATCCACTTCATCACCACCAGCTTTTTGGCGTAAAATAGTGTAGCTCGTAGAAGATTCCTGGTTTTGTTCAGAGGCACTAACTCTTCTACCACCCCTAATAGACACACCAACGGGGATTTTACACCCAGGAGATCAAATAGTTAAAGGTAGCTTGAGCCATTGGTTGGCAGCCCTTTTAAACTTTTGCACAGTTGGTTCTAGGTTGTTTGAGATATATTGTGAATGATCCTGCGTGATAACAATACCCAGATATTTAAATTTAGATACCCAGTTCATCCCACTTATTTGCCCGATCGGGGTGTCACCACCTAGAGAGAAAAGTGATTTGTTGACTTTTAACCCACTGATTTCCCCAAATTCTGTCAGAACCGTCAGAGTCACTTCCAGAGATCTATCTTTATCTGCTAGAAACAAAATAACATTGTCCGCGTAGAGGGCGATTTTATCTTCAATCCTGCCTATTGGCATGCCTTTAATCTCCTGTGCACCACGTACCTTGAGGGCTAACGGCTCTATTGCCAGAGCAAAGAGCAGTGGCGATAGGGGGCAGCCCTACCTCGTACCTCTTTCAAGCATGAACTGGGGGGGATAGCATCTCATTGACCCGTATCTGGGCCATTGGCTGTTTATACATGAGACATATCCATTTAATGAAGTTGGGACCCACTCCAAACCGTTCTAATACCTACCAGAGATATTCTGAGTCGACTGCTTTTGATATGTCCAAAGAGGCTATTACTCCATCATATCCCCTTTGGGTGGCTAATTGTATGTGAGTATGGAGCCTACGAATGTTAACTGCCGTCGTTTTATTTGGCATAAACCCTGTCTTATCACTGTGTATTAGGGAGGTAATAACTTTATTAAGTCGTGTCGCTAGTAGTTTGGCTAAGATTTTTATGTCAGTATTAATCAAGGAAATGGGGCGATATGAGTCCCAACGTGCCATGTCTTTCAGATTCTGTTAAAGGATCATCTAGAAATGCTCTCTGATCCTGGTCTAATCTATGAAAGGATAGGTCTTTTAAATAGAGGTCTATCTCTTCCTTAGAGGTGCTCCGTCCTTTTGAGTATAGGACTTCGAAATTCGTTGCAAACTCAGCTGCTATCTCTTCGGGATCAGTGATTTTAGTACCTTGGGCTGTTATGAGATGTAATACCGGAGAGGAAGGGGCAGTAAGCTTAGCCAAATGGGCCAGGGGTTTTCCATTTTTATCCCCTACGTCAAATGATTTCTGTGCACTATAGAGTAGCCTTTTCAGAGTTAGTGCAGTATACAAAATAGCTAAGTTCCTTTGTGCGGTTTGAAGAGCTTCTTCAGCTTTGTCACTCTTATCCTGTGCTAACACCAGCTCGGCCTCTTTGACAGCATTTTCAGCTAGTTCAATCTGAACTTTCTTATCTTTTCTAGATATATTAATGGCTAATATAACTTCCCCACTAGCAACTGCTTTGGATGCTTCAAGGTTATGATAGGGTTAGCTGATCCTTCATTTAGTTCCCAGAATTCTTTGTATTTCTGAATACAACTATCTGCTATTATGTTATCTGTTAGCCATAGGGGAGATAGCCTCCATATTCTATGTTTCGAGTTAGGCCCAATCCATATTTCTACTAGCAGGGGAGAGTGATTTGAGTGTGACCTAGGTAAGTTTTTTAAATCGACCACCAGTTTTGCAAAATCAGCTGTTCTAGCGCTAAATCAATTAGTGACAAGGAGGCGTGACTCGCCGAATGACAAGAAAACTGGATATCAGTGGGGTATTTACACTCCTCTTCAGAAAGCGATTGGACAATCCATCGTGCGGAACTCGATTTCTCCTCCCTGCCTTCCTTATAGGAGATAACCATATAGTATAAATTGAACGCCGCACGATGGATCGTCGTCTTTTCTGAAGAGGAGCGGAAGCGGAGTTTTGGTAAGTTATTTCTTAATAAAGGCTTTGCGATTTTAAAGTTCAATTTGTCTTGGTTTTTTAAAAAAAAATTTTTTTTTACAGGTCCTTTAAAGGCCTTTATTTGTCCAACACTATAGGACTGATAAATGATAGACACTGGCAAATATGGCCATGATTTTGCAGCAAACCAAAGCAGAACTGTGTTTTTTTGGTTTTTTTCCCATGATTTTGCTCATTATCTAGTAGAAAGAAATGCAAATCAACTGGACTTTCTGAGTTTCTCTTGAGTTGCTCCTCTCTGGAGGCAGGACAAAGTAAGTTTCTTTGAGACTCATTTCTCTTTGCATCTCCACCTCTTCTCCCTTTTTTCCCAACCCCAGCCCTGGGACATCCCCACTCATCCTGCTGTGCTGCTTGTCACTTAGTTCAGTAAGGCTATTTTCACGAGCAGATTAACTAAAACTAAACTAGAGGAAGAGTTACCGGGAAGGAGAAGTCTCTCCATGAAACAATTAGTTTGTCCTGCCTCCAAAAAGGTGCAACTTAACCATAGCTTGTATCTGTCCTTCTTTACACAGGACGATTCCTATTTTCATAGCACAGCCCACTGTCCCAGATAAATGTCCCACATTGCCCTCACACTTTGCTCTTTCCATTTTGCTGTTAACCTCTTTTGCCAGCTTATCGTCTTTTTTCAGCCTGTTGTTGGTCTCTTTTTGTTGTGTTTTTGTGAAATGAGACTGACTTCAAAATGTTATAGTATATTGCCCAGCAATAAGGCTTGCAGTCTGCCTGCCTATTAGCAAGCAAGCAAGAAAGAGGCAAGGAGCATACCATGTGGAGCAGGGTGTGGCACATGAGTGGACATCTTTAGGACATACTCTGCTGTTCCTCTGTTTACAGCATTGTGACTAGGGAACGGATCAAAGGAAAATAAATTTTTTGAGGTTACCAGCTATAACCATTGCCACGAAAGGTTCAGCTCTCAATAGTAAGAGAAATGAATTGTTTTCCAATGAAGAAAATACTGGTCACTAAATTCTAAGTAAATATAGCTTTTAATAAATTTTATTAAAAAATAGATCATCATAGGGGGAAATCAAAATTAAAAACATCTTTGAAAAAATAAAAAGGATTCTTGTCCATTACATATTATCATGGTTTAAAATCATATTGTTACTCGTATTGTTCCCATCTGGCTTGATTGGAGTATCTGATAATTTTAGGGTTTTTATTATTTAAAGGAGAACTAAAGCTTAACTGAAGAAGTAGTGTAGAAATGTAGTACATTATGTTTTGGGCTTCTATACCAGCCCAAGGCAACCACAGCCCTTTCGCAGTAAAGATCTGTGCCTCCAAAGATGCCCTAGTAGCACCTCATCTTCTTTTTTGTTGATTCAAAGTGTCACACTATAAGACTGATTAGTAATTTAATACAAACAATTACTTCATGGCAGCACAGAAACCAGTGCAATTAGCATCATAATGAAATAATCAGAACTATAACATCATTTTATATTACAGGCCAACCTCATTTTGTGCTTGATCATTTACAATGACCCCTAAGATTAGTTTCTCAACAGCTGCTCAGAGCATACTGAGCATATGAGTGTCGCAGACACTTCCCAAGATGGTGACCCCCTGTGACAAGTTTGACGTCCTGGATCATTGCTGCTATTGAGAAGCTGAAACTTTTGCTGGTGCAATAACTTGAGTATGTAAAATATGGCATTTTTAGCCATATTCATTTTTAGGGTTTAGTTCTCCTTTAACCCACTGCACTGTACAAATAGTTAAAATTGAAATTAATGAATTTGAGGGGGGTTAAAGAAAGCCAGTAGTGCCTGAAGCTCAACCTTTAAAATAACTGCTGAACTAATAGAAAAGCTATTTAATAGGAAACTTTTTTTTCTTTGGAGGTTTAATTGTTGTAGTACACAACCCCTTATTGACTGCTCTAATATCTGTCATACTGCATTTTTAAGTCAAATAAATCAGAAGCTGCTACCAATAAACTATGGGATTTTCGCTAAAAGTATGTTGGCCATCCACATGCCACGTGTGCATTAGCCTTAAAGCCAATATACATGCTATCATACATATAGAATCATACATCTCAACTTCTGTAATGATATGGAACAGAAATGAAGGTACATATATTGGTTTGAGATTTGGTGTTGTAGTCCGTTAAGACAAATTATTTGTAATTAGCAAACAAAAAAAAACCAAACAGAATGAGATCAGCTAATCTAATTCTATTCCTCTCAATGCTTTTTGCAGACAAAGGTTTAGACTTGGAAAACAAATGCATGGCTGTCATCCAGAGGTAATTATTCTGAAAGAGTGCACGTTAGCTCAACCTTTGGGGTTCCAAATTAGTGTAAAATGTTTTCTACAAAGAGGCTTTTTTGTCAAATGTAAAATCCAAACACTTTAACTGGTTTCTTAAATTTGGCATCACTGGTGGTCACTAAATGGATCATTGCACTCTTTTCAAATGTCTTTATCTTGTCTTTTTGCATACCTTTCCCTTTGGTGCTAATTAAGGATCCAAGACTGTAATCACCATCAGTTACATGTTCACATTCCACTTGCAATTTGTTGGGACTTCTGGCTT
This sequence comes from Xenopus petersii, assembly GCA_038501925.1. Lineage (NCBI taxonomy): Eukaryota > Metazoa > Chordata > Amphibia > Anura > Pipidae > Xenopus > Xenopus petersii. The sequence continues at coordinate 69,121,903 of CM076674.1, read as the reverse complement.
GTCCAATTAATGTAGTCTAACATTCCACAGCCTAGTAGCATGGAAAGAATCTTTTATAAATAAGTGAAATAGAGGGGCAAGCCCTACAATGGGCACAGCCATGTTCGGTCAAGCTACATCAAAATTGCATTCTTCTAAAGAAATATCACAATATAGACTTGTGCAGGCTCATTCACTGCCAAGTGAATATGTATTTGAAAGACATGATAATTAAGGGTAGATAAAATTATAATAGACCCTGTTGCCCTGAAAATCACAAGGAGGACACCAAGCAATTATGGTTCAAACTTTAATATAGATAACAGCTGATGGTGCAAGAAAACTTGAAAATGTACCAGGCAGGGGCGTAACTATAGAGGAAGCAGACCCTGCGGCTGCAGGGGGGCCCAGGAGGTATAGGGGCCCCACGAGGCCCTAATTCATATACAATTTCAATAAATATTGGAGAAACAAGTCAACCTCTAAACATTTTGGGGGCCTGAAAAATAATTTGCTGTGGGGCCCAGTAATATCTAGTTACGCCACTGGTACCAGGTTTAACAATATTCAACATGCACTGATATATGGGTCTATTAAAAGATACAAATTATACATCTGTTTTTTAAATAATATATGAAAAACCAAAACTCTTTTTAGATAATATTAAGGGGCAGATTTATCAAGGGTCAAATTGAAATTAGAATTTCAATAATTTTTTTTTTTTTTATGGGCCAAAACTGTCAAATTCGATTCGCGTTTTTAAAAAAATTAGAATTCGATTTTAGAGTTATACTCTGGCCCTTTAAGAATTTGACTATTCGCCACCTAAAACCTGCTGAATTGCTATTTGAGTCAATGGGAGAGGTTGAGGGATCTATTTGGAGCTAATTGTAGCCTCCCTAACATTCAAGGTTTTTTCGGAGAAAAAACTCAAATCAAGTTTTTTAAATCCAAATAGAATTTGATTCAAATTCGATTCGAGTTTTTGGGTCAATTCTGTTCATCTGAGTTTTAAAAATTTGATTTTATTAATACATTTTGATTAGTCAGGTTTCAAATGTAGGGGAGTTTTTAAAAACTCACATGTATTTGAAATTCGACCTTTGATAAATGTGCCTCTAAATGTTTTATATATGAAAAACTTTTGTTTTTTGTACTCATGCTAGAATGAGAATATTAACTGCCAGTTAAAATCACTGGTTTATTATTGCACTCCGGGAAATAAGTAATAACATAAATGTTTCATTATGAAAACTTGATAATACATAAAATATGTTCAGTAACTTAATTGCTTCATTCATCAAGTCAAGTTGAGTAGAATGATCTAAGTAACTGCAAATGTATTTTCAATCACTTTAAAAAAACAGTGGACTTGCAAATATTCAGTGACTTGCAAAAGTATTCATGCACTCAGGGGCTCGTCTGTTACATTTCAGGATATTATTTTGCCAGATTTTGCACAAATCACTGCAAAAAAATAGTAATCCTGATTTCTACATTAGACTAATATAGAATGTGTGCCCAATATTTAAAGGGACTTTCAACCCAAAAAATATTTTTGTCTAGTAAAAGAAAACATAATTCTAAGCAACTTTGCAACATACATCCTTTACAAATTTTCTATGGTTTTTAATTTATCTGCATATGTTATGCTATTAAAAGCAGTGTTTGTCCCTTTCTTTCCTCTGCCGTGGTGGCTCAGACTGTTGAAAAAATGTAAGACAAGGCAGCTCATTAACAGACCTGACTATGCTGCTTTCAGTAGCAATTATGCTAACGCATAACTTTAAAGGCACTGAACATGTTTAATAAATGTTTATTGTAAAATTGCTTACAACTATTTTTGGGCAGATTTTTGACTTGCCCCTATATGGGAGTTGTAAATCTAACACTTCTCACACGTCACATCATGACACACATGATGAGCTTCAGTGCTAAATTAAATATCAGAAAACAACATTTCAGTGTACAGTTTGTTGCAATGTATTTCAACTTAACTGACCGCTCCTAAAAATTCTCCTCACCAAATCTTCAGCATCAAGCCCCATTTAAGATACACCTCTAATTACGGAGAGGCAATCAAAACATTGATAAATCTGCACCTTCCCAAACTGTATTAAAGTATCAAAAAGTACTTTATTATGCCTAGGACTCCTAAGTTATTCATAATGAGTTTAAAGTAAATAGTGTTTCTAAAACGGAGAAAAGGAAATAGTGGAACAAATATAGTGAGGGTGGAACACATGCCCTAACAGGAAGTGACATAATGGATGGTGAGGAGAGAGACGGTACTGAAGGCTTGATGCTCTTGAAAGAGTCTGTGGAATAGACAGACAGCAGGGGACTCAACTGGTAAGATTGTACCAGTGTGGGAACCCCTGATTAGAAGAACCGTGGTGGAACTAAGTGAGCTCTGAGACGTTAGGAATTTGATAAAAATTAAATGTGAGTACCAAAGTGGATGGTGCCTTGTCCGCTTCTGCACCTGAACTCTGAGCATACATTTCACACCTCCAGTAGTGGCTACACTAAATTTATGAATACTGTATGTCACTATTAACACTATAAATTAACCCATTAACTTCAGGTATCCACAGACTGCCTCAGTGGCCTATAACTAGCTGTTGGGATGCTAAATGCTACAAACGCCAATTGTTGCTATTTTGCCATATTATTGGCTCATTAATAACTGGTGCTAACTGATTGATTGCTAGTTTTGCTATTTTCTGCTATTTTCTGATCAGTTGCAGCTTTGACTAACTGCCACTATATTTGATCAATTGCTGTTCCTGCTATTTGTGATTAATTAGCATAATAATGAACTTGTTTTATTAATCTTTCTATTTGAATTGATTATGATGCATTAAGTAATTAGGAGCCTATGGATATCTATACACACACACATATACAGATTGGATACACTGGTCATCTGGTGCTTGGGTGCAGTATTTGGCAAATTGAACAAACATACTGTAAAGTTGGAGAAACCACACACACAAGGCTTATTGGAAACAAAAGTTTTTTTATTCCACATACTTAGAGGCCCATTTATCAAAGGTCGAATTTCGAATTCATGTGAAATCATTTTTAACTCAAATATACTCACAATTCAACTGGGAGGTTATTTAAGAAAAAATTTGGATGTCCAATATTCCAACAAATGGTTCTGACCTGAAAATTCAAATCATATTCGATTTGTATGAATCAAGTTTTTCTCTGAAAAAAAACCTTGAATGTCAGGAAGGCTATTAACATCTCCAAATAACTCAACGGACCTCTGCCATTGACTTGTACATGAACTCGGCAGGTTTTAGGTGGCGAATATTCCAATTCGGACTGTTTCCTTGGTCGAGGTGTGATCAATCTCACATTCGAATAGGGTATTAAAATTCGAATGTGTGAATTTTGACACCAAAAAATTTTCATTTACTATTCGACCTTTAATAAATCTGTCCCGTAGTATGTGCCAGTAATAAAAACCTAGTTTCCAATAAGCCCTGTGTGTGGTTTCTACCAACGTATATATATATATCTGGCTTCTACAAAATATCTCCATCAACTTGCCCCTAAAAAATACATGTTCATGGGCCAAATTATATGTAAATTATAATATTATACACAACAGTCTGTGGAGCCTATATTCAGGCAGGGTGTCCTAAAACAACCGACACAGATTAGGACAGTCTATTAAGTATAAATATGGGCTGCAGCTCACCGTTTAGTTGCTTGGTTTGGATATCCTGCGGGGTATCCTGAGTCGATCCCCCAATAGAGTCAATCAAAAGAAATCCAAGTGCAGGAGAAATCCACAGCAGTTTTCTTTGACTGCAAAATCTTTTATTGGGAATGTGCAAAACACAACATGTTTCGGGCTAGGCCCTTTATCAAGTGTATTGGGAATGTGCAAAACACAACATGTTTCGGGCTAGGCCCTTTATCAAGTGTAAACTTGATAAAGGGCCTAGCCCGAAACATGTTGTGTTTTGCACAGGCCCTTTATCAAGTGTAAACTTGATAAAGGGCCTAGCCCGAAACATGTTGTGTTTTGCACATTCCCAATAAAAGATTTTGCAGTCAAAGAAAACTGCTGTGGATTTGTCCTGCACATGGATTTCTTTTGATTGTCCTAAAACCCAAAAATCTTTTATTGGGAATGTGCAAAACTCAACATGTTTCGGGCTAGGCCCTTTATCAAGTGTATTGGGAATGTGCAAAACACAACATGTTTCGGGCTAGGCCCTTTATCAAGTGTAAACTTGATAAAGGGCCTAGCCCGAAACATGTTGTGTTTTGCACATTCCCAATAAAAGATTTTGCAGTCAAAGAAAACTGCTGTGGATTTGTCCTGCACATGGATTTCTTTTGATTGTCCTAAAACCCAACAACCATGTGACCCACTTTGGACATCCATTTTCTATGATATCCATTTGATCCACCTGAGACATGTGCATGACTATTATTATAGTATTCTTTCTGTCCAGACCTAAATCGCAGGAAGCTAAGAAGAGATGATGCACCATACACTCGCCAATATGGTTCATCAACAAATTTCATACATATCTAACCAACAATCTGACATGATCGTAATATTGTATGTTGAAATAGCCATATGAACACAAATTTATGTCGTAATGGTTGGTCAAAAGTGCCTCATCAAATCTGGGCACTTTTTTTCAGTCTTTTCCTTCTGCCTGAAAAATGTGGCAGTTCAGCAGTTAATGCTTGGCACATGCAGCATACTAACCTCTGCAGTTACATGTGCATGTGTTCATGTTATTCCAAACAAAACTTTTAGAAAGCAGTACTTGACAATTAGAATGTTGATCCTCTGTTGCAACTGAAGGAAAGGTTCAGTGGTAAAAATGCCATATTGTGTCATAAGCCTTTCAATGTCTTTTTGAATGTTTATTTAAGCAGTGGTTATTCTAGTAATATATTGACACAAAAATGCCTAGAGTAATGACAATTTTATGCTTGTGACTCATGGATGGTTTTTGTTGCATGAAGACATAAGGTCTTGAGCTGAATTAAAAGGGGCATTGATTCACGGCAGGAAGCGGTCATTCTTCCACTTTATAGAGCACTGGTAAGGCCCCATCTAGAATATGCCATACAGTTTTGGTATCCAGTGCTCAAACTGGACATTATTGTATTGTAGAGGGTACAGAGAAGGGCAACTAAGCTGGTAAAATGTATGGAAAATCGTAGCTATGAAGAAAGACTTGCCAAATTGGGGATGTTCACGCTGGAGAAGAGGTGTTTATGGGGTGATATGATAAACTTTGTATAAATATATCATATAATAATCTCTCATGTTTTATTTACCAGTTGGTCTTTCCAGCTGACATGAGGTCAGCCATTTCATTTAGAAGAAAAGAGGTTCCGCCTAAATATTTGGAAGGGTTTTTTTTACAGAGAGAGTTGTTAAGATGTGTAATTCTCTCCCTGAATCAGTTGTACAGGCTGATACATTAGATAGCTTTAAGAAGGGATTGGATGGCTTTTTAGCAAGTGAGGGAATACAGGGTTATGGAAAATAGCTCATAGTACAAGTTGATCCAGGGACTAGTCCGGTTGCCATTTTGGAGTCAGGAAGGAATTTTTTCCCCCTCTGAGGCAAATTGGATATAGTTCAGATGGGGTTTTTTTTCCTTCCTCTGGATCAACTGGCAGTTAGGCAGGTTAAAAAAAGTTAAAAGGTTGAACTTGATGGACGTGTATGGGAGTAGGTGATATTGTTTCTGCAAGTCTTAAAATGATTTCAGTATATTTTGATTTAGTAAGTGTTCTATGATTTTCAGGGCTTTCATTTCCCAATTTCTGATTTTGAGGCCTGGCATCATTGTTTCTAACACGTTGATAGAAGTGTCTCTTGATGGAAATAACATGGATGCTTTGCTTCGATATGTTCAGTGCTATTGCAGTAGTGTGGTAAAAGGCGGCTATTTTGGATGGTACTGTTGGTTTTCCAGACCACATGGAAAGGTGGCTCTCTTGTTGTTCTCTATAAAGCCAGTGTTTCCAGCATGACAGGAGGTTCCACAGTGTCATTTGATCCATGATGGTAATTTGTAATAGTTTTCCATGTTGGGAACTCCAAATTCACCTTCTTTTGTGCTTTGCATTAGGAATTTCCATTTGATCCTAGATTTTTTGCCACCCCAAATCAATGTGTTGAAAGTCCTTTGAGCTCGATTGAGGAAAGTTTTAGGTACAGTGATAGGAAGTGTTCTAAAAAGGTAGAGTAGTTTTGGGAGTTTCGCTGTAGTTTTGTGCTGTTGTTTTGGAGTACAGTTTTAGGTCACAGTTGAGGAATCATATTAGGTGGTAGTTAGGGCATTGGTCCGTTGATTTCCCTGGTTTTGGTATTGTGAAAATTGTAGCCTTTACTCATTTCTTCTGGGAATTTACCTTGGTGAAGAATTTGGTTGAATAAAGAAGTAAGCTCTAGGACTAGTATGGTTTGAAAGTGCTAGTAGTATTACGTAGTTATGCCATCCCAAGGCTTTTCCACTTTGTGTTTTGTAAAGTTTTCATATGCATAAAATAAAGTCACATTTATACCAAAATTATTACATATAAACGTAACATAAAGCATGGTTTTCTGTACAAATACTTTTCAAATGTTCACATGTTAAAGTTGTGTATAATATTCCAGATTCTGTTTAACATAGTGTTTTGAGCACTTCCAGGTGGGTAGCGTCTCATAATACGATAATGGTGGAGCACACCAGGGCTCAGCGTCTTCAGGCTTGTCACAGCTCTTGCTCGTCACAGCACAGCGACGATTCCGATACTAGCAACAACAATCTCCCATTCTGAGCGCAGACCAATTCACACTGAAGTCGCTTTAAATAATATCAATCAGGCTTTATTTTAGCATACAATGTGATCCAAACAGTGGGTGTGCAAAGAAAATCCTACACGTTTCGTGCCTCTATACCAAGCACTTCCTTAGGGTACACTGAGGAAGTGCTTGGTATAGAGGCACAAAACACGTAGGATTTTCTTTGCACACCCACTGTTTGGATGTAGTGGAGGGTGAAAATTAAGTCTATCCTTGAGTACCTCATAGGATGGTAGGTTTTAATTGTTTTTGCTCTTAAGCCCATTTAAATTGAGTGTGGTGATTGTGATGTTATGTTACCAAAAGTATTAGAGAAATTGTGGTACTCACTCATTGGGTGATCATGGGCTTTTACGAGTAGAGTTGTCCCATCTGATTTTGCAGTTTTTGATGTTATGTTCCAAAGCCGGAAGAATGTAGTAGCCAATCTTGTTGCAGGTGGTAGACGCTTATGAGGGGAGGTGGGAGAGGTTAGAGCAAAGTAGATGCTAGTAAGAGAGGGAGGAGTAAATAGAGTAATTAAAATACATTCAAAACATTGAAAATATATGTACTTCAATACTAAGTAGAGTGTTGCAGTCTTTGGTTTAGTGAGACTTCTTTGGTAGTAACAAAGATTAGGTGTAAGTGCTAGCTTGAATTTATGACTTTGATGAAATATAGTAGAACTCAACAGGTTGACACTTAGCATGTGCAGTTTAGGCCAATCAGGACCTGTCTTCAATTTTGTATGTTCCCTGTCTGCATTTATGTGACCCTACTGCACTTCTCATCTGTATCTCAGCATGGGGAATTATTTGGGGGGCAAGCCGTTGCAATTTGGGACGTGGACAGTGGGGCTGCCCAGGGTTACTACGTTTCCTCTAAGTTTTACTTTCTTCTTGAATCTTGACAGAGTAAAAAATATCTTGGCAATTGTATCTCTGGGCACAGAGGCACATACCTACGTTATGGTCGAGGCTGATGAGGTAGCAAGTTAGGAAACCATTACCCAGGATTCTTCCAATTTTATGTCTTTCTTTATAATCTCATTATGATCTTTCAGACAGTTTGTGCACCTTGGGCTTTGGCTTCTTTGGATTTATCTTGTTATATTCTATAGAACAGTGCTGTCCAAGATTGTCCATGCCATGGGTCAGTTTTCCACTATATCTAATTAGGTGCACAAATTATTAAAATAATTATGTCATACAAGGAGTTCTGTAGAGATCTCGGGCATACAGGTAGCCATAAAAATCTCTTGTAGGCTGAGCTGACATCAGGGGTACTGAAGTCAGTGGCCACAAGGTGAAAAAGTAGAATTCACAGGTAATGAGAGTGACCAGGGTTTTGGTGGTGTTTGTCCTATTTTCTGCACTAATTACATGTTTCACATAAACAATATTGCAGTAGTCAACAACTCTATCATCATATAATTTAAGTGATGATATGCAGATACAGGTGCAACATTACCTTTACCCTCACCTAAGAGAGATGTTTTTTTATCATGGTCAAATTTGAATTTTTACCACAATTTGCATAAACATTTCGAAATTGTATTGAAACTCACGAATTCAAGTAGAAGTTTCCAATTTTATTGATTTTAAGTAAAAATGTGGAATGCTGGCACGTTACTATAGAAGCCAATGGGAGTTATCCTAGGCAGAATGTAAAGAATTTTTTGAGTTCAGACATGAGTGCTAATAACCCAATAGTGAGCAGGTTCCTCCATTCAAGGTTAAAAAAAACATTGGTCCCCCTTACAAGTTAAAAAAGAAAAAATTATTGGTGGTCAGGGGCTCCCTATAAAAGTCAAAGAAAGAACAATGGGGGCCAGGGTCCCCCCTAAAAGTTAATAAAATCATTTTGTAGTCAGGGGCCCCAGAGAACAATTTTAAAAAACACATTTTTGGCCAGAGGTTTAGTTAAAAAAAATTGAATCATTGGAGTTCAGTGGAACTAAACTTTAAAGTTCTGTATGTGATCTTCATAGTTCTCCTCTGCGATGGCAGCTTCTCAGACTCCTTTCGGCAGCTTTGGCGATGTCCTTCTTTAACTCAAGGGGGGCCTGGCTAATCCGGGAATTGCAGCAAAGCCAGGCCCTCCTTCAAACCTGAAATCTTCTGGGCCTGGGACTTCTATCCCCTGTGCCATCCTGATGCTGGCCCTGATCACATATGTAGGTATGGCTAAGAGCACACAATGCAGTTAATCTGCTTTTCCCTATCTGCAATTTGCATGGCCTGTGTGCAGCCACTCTCAACACGCTATACATCTGGCACCAACCTATTAATGTTTTGTGCTAATGTACAGAGTGTAAGGGGACCATATTTTAATTAAAGGGGTGGTTCACCTTTAAGGTAACTTTTATTATTTTATAGGACGTCCAATTCTAAGCAACTTTTCAGTTGGTTTTCATTATTTTTTTTTTATAGTTATTTGCCTTTTTCTTCTGACTCTTTGCAGCTTTCAAATGGGCGTTGCTGACTCCCTTCTAAAAAACAAATGCTCTGTAAAGCTACAAATGTATTGTTATTGTTACTTTTTATTACTGATCCTTCTATTCAGGCCCTCTCCTATTCATATTCCAGTCTATTATTCAAATCAATGCATGCTTGCTAGGGTAATTTGGACCCTAGTTACCAGATTGGTTAAAGGAGAAGGAAACCCTGTAGAAAAAACCCCGTACCCCACCCCACGTAGACACCCCTCCCTCCTCCCCCCAGGCTAACTGCCCCCCCCCCTGGGAAAATGCCCCACACTTTATACTTACCCCTCGTCGCAGATTCTAGCAGCCGACTTCACGGCATCCATCTTCTGGATCCTCTGTAAGCTGACTGGGAGATAGGCTATAGCCATCAATTTCGGCGCATGCGCAGCTGTCGAAAACCGGCAAATTGCTCCAACTGCGAATGCACCGACATACTGATCTTCCAGTCAGCTTACCGAGGACCCAGAAGATGGATGGATGCCATGAAGTCCAGAATCTGTGACGAGGGGTAAGTATAAAGTATGGGGCATTTCCCCGGGGGGCAGTTAGCCTGGGGGGAGGAGGGAGGGGGTCTACGTGGAGTGGGGGGGTACAGGGTTGTTTTCTACAGGGTTTCCTGCTCCTTTAAGATGCAAATTTAAGAGCTGCTGAATCAAAAGCTAAATAACTCAAAAACCTTCAATAATAATAAATTAAAACAAGTTGCAAATTGTCTCAGAATATCACTCTCTACATACCAAAAGTTATCTCAAAGGTGAACAACCCCTTTAAAATACAATGTAAGTTATGATTAGGAAAGATCACACATGAAGCGTATTATATTTGATAGGCATTATACATCATTTTCCTTTTGTTATTATCACATTATTTTATTTAATTATTTATAAAATGTATGTATAGTTTAATACTCCACCATATGTTTTTTCAAATGTTGGCAACTATGTTTTTGGTGCCCTACAGTAATGATAAATGGTCTGGTCACTACTTGTAAATACAGTTTATGAAGGCCCCCATACACGGGCCGATAAAAGCTGCCGACAGACCAAGTCGGCAGCTTATCGGCCCGTGTGTAGAGCCTGGCTTTCCCGGTTGATATTTGGGCGAAAGTCGGCCAGATGCTGATCGGGCAGGTTAGAAAATCCTGTCGGATCACTGGGCTTATCGGCCCGTGTGTAGAGCCCCCCCCCCGCGTCTTCTTCCTGCTCTGACCGGCGTTTTCTGGCGCATGCGCAGTAGGAACAGGTACCGGTACAGCTCTACTGCGCATGCGCCGAATGTCACGGAGTGAAATAGGAAAACTTTGTGACATTCGGCGCATGCGCAGTAGAGCCGTACCGGTACCTGTTCCTACTGCGCCGGTCAGAGCAGGAAGAAGACGCGCGTGGAAGAAGATGGTGACTGCGAACTCCATGGACAGGACCTGCGCAGAGGGGTGAGTAACAAGTTAGGGGCATTTGCCCAGGGGGAGGGGTAGGCCAGGGGGGAGGAGGGAGGGGGGGCAACGGAGGGGAGGGGGGGAGGGGTTTTGCGCCCTGGGGGTTTCCTTCTCCTTTAAGGAATGATATACTGTACAAGGCAATAATGAAAAAGCATATGGCTTTCTTTGTGTCCAGTGGAAAACTAACAGCTAATGGTGTTAAATTTGCAACTTGTCTAGTAAACCATAGCAACCAATCAGCGGGTAGCATTTACTGGTGAGTTGTGTGACAACAATCATTTGATTGGATGCTGTGGATTACTATATGTGGGCAAACTCAAGACTTTTTATTACCCAATATGAGCCTTGCACAAGTTTAGACTTTTGAACTTTACAGCTAAGAATACATTAGTTCACAATTGGCTTGGCAGACCTTGTTTAATCTAATGCCATCTCAGGTGGATTTATCTTTCTTTCCAGCAGCAATGATTATTATTATAACCACTTGTGTCTGAGAGAGAGAGAGAGCTGGCACAAATAATAGAAGCTGTGGATGCTCAGTACCAGAGCTGAGCTGAAAGGGAAGATTCTGCGCCTGACACAGTGACAAAGGCATGTGAGTGCTAGAGCGCGCAGTCCTGTCGCTCACCTGCTGAGAAATGCTACTCACTAACATACAATGTGACTGGCTAAAATATATAGGATCTAGGTATAAAATAAAGCCCCTTCCTCTGTGGGAGGTTTCTGGGGCAATAGACAACTCAGTGCCTTTCCTCATTCACTCAAATAATGGCAGCGCAACGTATTCAAACACAACTTATTCAAGGCACAAGTAGCTGTAGAAGAAGGAGGGTGGAATTGTCACCGGGGCTTGTAACATCACCCTAAATCAGCGCAGCGCCACTTGAACTTGAGTTTGGCTTTGTTTCTGTGAGACATGGATGATTTTAATGAAATGGATTGTGGATGAAAGCACTAGGTTGTATTTCTGTGCAGGCAGCTGGCGCTTGTTGGCTGTCCTGTTTGACTAAGGCTGTTCAGGTTGGTGCGCTGCGCAACCTTAATTGACCGCTAAGAACAATGCACCTTGAAAGGGAATCCATGGGTTCTTTGTGCCAGTTTGCAGCAAACCCATTAAAGGAAAAATAGCATCCATCAGGATGAACAAAACCAGTTTGTATTGACTTATTTATCTGCTTCAAATACACTTAATGGCACAATGGGAAGACATTCAGTGAGACCCTAGAGAAATGGGGAGCTGCATTAGTACAAGTCCAGTACAGCCACCCAGAAACAGAGCAAAGGACGCAGGGAGGCGAGTGTTGGGGACCAGACACAGTCACAGCATAGCTTGAACCACAACAAGCAGCGATCAGATGAGTTGTATATAGCCTCATATTGGCTGCTGTGGCAACATTGTGTGCTCCTTGTATAAATTCGTAGAATTGACGCAAACATAGTGTCACCCTAAGTGGTGTAAGCTCAGTTCGGGTTGTAAATTGCAAACTAAAATACAATTTGTATTCGATCCGCAGCAATTTAGCTCCTCGCCGTGTATAGAAAGTACTTCTTATCTCAGTCCCAAAACTCGTATGCGCTGTAACTAGCATTTTATGTACAAGCAATTAGCGGGGAATGTATACCAGCGCAGACTCTGGTGCATTGCCTACATATTGAAGCACAGCGAAAATGAACGAAAGTGTTTAAAAGCGAATTCCCCTACAATATTTGTATTCCGTGTAGGTTATTTGGCAGTCAGCTCAGAACAAAGAAACGTTTGAATCAAGCCGGTGATATTGTATTTTGTTAAGATTTTCTGAAATTATTTTATGCACTAAATGAATGCGAAGATTGCTGTGGTCATTTCCTATTATTTGAATCACCATACCGTATTTCTTTTGTGAGTCACATTATGACGTTTATTTGTGTGTCGTAGAGTGCATTTAATTTACTATTATCGAATTATTTTAGTTTAAAGCGAAGGAAATAGAATCTTCCTTTAAAAAAAGTTAATTTCCTTTGATATATTATTCCGTTAGTATCCAAGTACATTTTTGTTTGTTTCTAGTCGTTTTTTCCATTAACAGGAGTATGAATAAATAAGGTTTATTAAAATACGATTAAAAAAAACAAAAGTATGTGTTGGCATTTAGAACATACTGTTTAGAGAAGCCAAGGAATGTTTCAACTTGGGTTTAACTCTTTAAGAAAAATCCATGCCAGATGATTAAGTACACCTTTTATATTTTCATTGGAAATATGGGATTTGATTAAAAATTTCCTAAATGTCTTTTTTTTTTTCCTTTTTTTTTTTTTTTTTTTTTTTTCCTTTTTGTTTTGTCTGTTATTTTGTTTTGTTAGATTTATGGAAAATACTAGATCTTACTCCTTAGAGAAATATATGATGATACTATGTATGTATTTGTTGAAAAAACACAATAAATAATAAGTAAAAAAAAAAAAAAAAAAAAAAAAAATTTCCTAAATGTCATTTTCCTGGCGTGTATGTATAGTTGTTTCACAATTGTTTTAAAGGGAATACAGTAAAGAGGAAAATGAAAGCCTGATATTGAACACACAGGGTATCGAAAGACTCGTATTTTAAAGCACTAGTTGCGCCACATAAATAAAAATATACATGCATACACATAAAACATTTATATAATGCAATCAATTTTTTTCTCTTAATTGTGTTGTTCCAACAAATACATACATTGTGTCTTCATATACTTCTCTAAGGAGTAAGATCTAACATCTATAACATCTAACTATAAATGTAACAAAAACTATAAATGTAGAAAACGATTTTAAACCTCTTCGGGTAGTTACTACTAAATATAGTCCTAGAAAATGTAGGCTTTATGTTTTGATTTTATAATACAATATTACTGATCATGTTAGTGCTGGATTTGATCTCTTTCAGTATTAATACATGGCGTGTCAACTGTTTATGTAGTTTATGTACAGGTAAACGCTTGCTTGGCATGAGAATACATTCCTAAATCAGTGACTTACTTCATCTGTTACATTTCTATTTTGTATCCCATCTAAAGTTTCAGCTATAGAGACAGCTTTACTAATTTACAGTTTATTTGTTGAATTGTGCAGCATTTACTAACTGCAAGTTTGAATACCCTGGTTTCGAGTTTATCGAGAAAAAGTCATTGTTGGACGAAATCCATCCAGATAAAAGTTTTCATTGAGTGGTTAAAGGGTTTCAGAGCATTTGTGCGTATTCGTTGCTTTGTTTTTGCATTGAGACGTTGCTTTTGTTCTCTCTCTAGCTAGGTTTCCTGTGTTTCCCAGCTCAGCAGTGTTTGATCCCAGCTAAAAGGAAGCCTATTTGTTTGGGTGTTTGCTTTATGTGGACATGGGCTTGAGACAGAGTCAATATAATTGTACCTACACTAACAAATGCTTCTAATCTCGACTCTCGACCTCTTCTTCTAAATTATTAGACTGCGCAGCACCCAGGGGAAGGGTTACCAAATTCAGGGATGTGTCTACAAAATCCAGTTAGAGCTACACTGATTATATTTTAATGTGAATGCAATCAGTACAGCCCTGGAACGTGCATTTATTAAACATGTCCCTGAATTTTCAAATGATCTTGTAATCCGACTCTGGGGTAAAACCTTTTTTTTCATAAGACATTGTAAACGCCATCATAAATATCAAAAACGTAAAAATAGTTTCAAAGCATTGTAATCAGCCATACAATTACACAGAATGCAAAAAATAAGAAACGGCGCTAAACTAAAATGCGCAACGTTTGCGTGAGTCTAGTATCCTATTGTTATGAATGTTATTTCAAGGCCAAGTCATCTTGTGAATTTAAAATCCTTTTTTGAGGGCTTCTTGCTAATCTGAAGGCTCGTGGCAAGTGCGCCAGCAGCCCTTACTTCTATTCCATACCTAGACAGTATCTGCTTTGTTGGATTTCTTTCATGATAGATTGATAAATAGGTAGATCTGACAGTAACCCATAGCAACCAAGAAGATGTTTGCTTTTAAACAGATGACCATTGAATTCTACCTACTGATTGGTAGTCATGGGTTACTGCACCTGAGCAAACAATGCCTTTTTATTACATTACCCCGTGTCCTGCTACTGAAACAGATTTACAGCTGATCTGCATTGTGTAGTGTGTTGGTTAAATATAACTTACTGCTCCCTCTAGATACCAACACATTCTAGATATGAGACTGTAACTTTACAGGGAGAATATACTAGTATTGTTGCCATTCATTGTATTACCATCTTTCTTTTCAGGATCTCACCAATTTATATTTCAGTCTCTCATTCAGACCACTGTATATTGCTATAATTAATGAGCCTATTAACCATAAAGCAGTCAAGACTCAAATAAATTGGTGGAGAACAAACACATGATACAAATTCGACAAACAAAAATAAAGCGCATATGTAACATACCCTACATATCTACACCATGCTTAAAGTAGAACTTTTCCTTTAAAATAGCATTTGCTGGTTGTGTCTAATGTAATTATCTGCTTGTCTATTACCATGACACCTTGAGGCACCTGATAAGTACAAATCCTGCCAGGCTGTATGTCCTATTCAAGGATCCCAGCATTCAGAAGAACAACTGACTTGTCAAACAAGACCTTGTTTGTTATTACTGGGTATCCTGGTTTTGCTGGACTACAGCTTCCAAATGTATTTTATCAAACTTCACTATATATATTGAAGGATGATGGTAATTATAGTCCAATAACATATGGGGGACGTTCACTAGGTTAAAAAAACATGGTTGTAAGTGTTGAGCGTCAAGAGCGTTCCCCAAATCTGTATCCAGGCTTATTGGCACTTGCAGGGTTAATCGTATTGCTCTGCAGAAGGCAAGCTGCAGTGTGTCTTACAGCTGCTGTCTGATACAGTATTCCTGACTTTGTAGCTGTATAGGTGCTTACATACACATTCATTTACAATAACAACAGATCCCAAAGCAATGCGAGAATTGATACAAGCATTCTAATAAAATATACAAATGTATCAAATTTCTAGTACAATACAAGTACTACACTATAGTGATTGGACATTATAGCACTATTGTCTAAAATATAGTCCTGATTTAGAGTTTATTATTTTCATAAAACTACAAGCTAGTATCAAAATGAAAATTTTAGTGTGTTGCAGACTGGAATTAAAATGTACAGTATTTTAAATCTGCCATGCCTTACTCCTATCCAAATGACTTGTACAGTTCAATACACATGGGGATCTGGAGCCGCATCCTATTTTGAATTACCTGGCAGAGAATAAATAGTCAGAGAATTACAGTTGGATGCAGTTGTGACGTCATTACATATTGACATACATCAACTGACCCTTTAACGTGTGTGGGGTGGGGGGCTACGTATATCTATTTTCCTATGACAAGGGTGGTTCACCTTCCAGTTAATTTTTAGTATGTAATAGAATGGCCAAATGTAAGCAACTTTTCAATTGGTCTTCATTATTTATTTTTTTTATCTTTTCTTTTTTAATTACTTGCCTTTTTCTTCTGATTCTTTCCAGCTTTCAAAAGGGGGTCACTGACCCCCATCTAAAAACAAATGCTCTGAAAGGTTGCACATTTATTGTTATTGCTACTTTTTTTATTGTTCTTTCTATTCAGGCCTCTCCTATTCATAATCTAGTCTATTATTCAAATCAATGCGTGATTGCTAAGGTAATTTGGACCCTAGCAAACAGATGGCTGAAACTGCCAACTTGAGAGCCACCGAATAAAAAGCTAGATAACTCAAAAACCACAAATTATAAAAAAAAAAAAAATGAAAACAAATTGCAAATTGTCTTAGAATATCACTAGTTATGTCATACGTTAGGGTGAAGAACCCTAAAAGTGCGATTTCATGCAGTAAAATGGGAACATATAAACTAAACAGGCACAAAGTGATTGTTGTGCCTATAATCATACAAACGGCACTAAGGTTGCTTGCTACTTTGCGATTGGTCAGATATGCTGGAACCTGCTGATTCTCTGAAAACAACAGATCTCAAAAAAATGCCAGATCGTCTGGGGCGCCTGCTGAGCGATCCTGACCAGTTATCAGCGATAGGGTTAATTCCAGGCCAGTCCCCACGTGGTTGCTGCTGGCTCAGTTTGCTTAGAGCGCAAAGTACTCTCACTGCTCCCCTGGGCCGCTTGCTCACATGCGCTTGTGCCCGCCGCAGCGCTATATACACGAAAGACCTTTATAAAGACAAATCTTAAGCACTTTTCTACCTTTTCTTTTGCTGAAGAGTGAGTCTAACGTCAACTTGCCCATGTCACAAAGCGACTTCCCCACTGCGTAATATTCGCGCGTAATATTGCACTAAATATTCATTGTCTGGCGCGCAATTAAAGTCCCCAATCCACATTTATTAGTATTCATGGCACAAGAAGCAGCGTCTGTATTTATCCGGTTCCATGGATCAATATCGGAGCAGCATGCGCTGAGCATGAGCAGGAATGTGGTCACTGCATGGGGCTGACCTTTCCCTCTCTCTCTCCCTCCAGGTCACAAGTCTTCTTCATAACCGCTCACGCTGGCCAACAACCAATGAGGCTTCTCCAGAGAATAAGCAGCAACCACATGTAAGAAAATCAAATAGGAAAAGGTCTAAAACATGCACAGAAAATGATATTTAGCTTCGTTGTTAGCTGGCACTGAAATACGAGTGTTGCTTTATACTATTGAGATACTGTAGCATGTAGCAGATATAGTCTGGAGCCTACTAGGGCGTGGGACCACCTGGAGATCAGACTTTTCCTAACAGGCCAGTCGCACCCTGTTTGTGCCCAGTGTGTAGGATAAAGCTGGCCTATCTAAAAGCCAAGAAATCCAACATTATACCAAGAGTAAGATAACCTTTGTCCAAATTCTCCGGTACAGAACCCCTGAAAATTGCAGTGGAGCAACATTTCCAACTGATATATGTATGAAATAGAGTAACATATATACGTGGAGATGTCTATTCTTTCATGCAACAGCTGCATGGTCTCATTTAGTAACATTAGTGATCATTTGCCCCGGGCAGCAACCTATCAGACATTATTCCTTTCATTTTTTCCTTGGAACAGGCCTTGTACCTGTTTCGGATATCAACCCTAAATTCTGAGAATTGAACTTGAGCGTAAAGACTGTTAACATAAACTCATACACTTACCACTGAGCAGGTAGGGTGTGTGAGGGATAATAGTGATGAGCAGGACCATCTCTGGGGTCATTCCTGCCTGAAGCAATGGAAAAATATTGACTGATTATGGAGGTAATGGGTCAGGCTGGGAAATGATTGAGTAATAGTGTAGCTGTATAAATGGCGCATAAACTTAGCTGGGGGCTTGATCACTGGCCATACTGGCCAAGTCAGGGATTGTCTTCTTGCAACTTTGGGAGATTGGTAGAATGGATGTTTTCATTTTATTGCACTCATTTTATTCGGCTGCACTGAGATTTCTAACAGGCTGTAAAACACTATATTCAGTTTTGAAGGCAAAATGATAGGAGTAGCTTGCGACAAGACTTTCCAGCACGATTCCAATGGCTTCTGTCCTTATTTTCGTTACAAATTACTTGACATTTTTCATCTGAAACATCCCATGTTTTCATGTTGGATAAAGGAGGGTCAATCTGTATAGACAGAAAATGTACAGACTATCAGTACTGGGTTCATTTATAATCTCTGTTATTAATAGATGTAGTGAACCATAATTCGGTCTTTAGTTGTGTATGCTTCAATACTATATTTATAACTCAGCTATGAAACAATTCTGTATGTATGTCAGTGGAAGCGAGTCCCAGGGCTAGGGCAGCGCAAAGGAACGTCGGCTGCGCCTTCGATTGCTGAGGAAAATAACCTGAAGTTAGATACACTGTAGGTAACTCATAGGATCCAATTAGGGGGCGGAGGTTACCCCAAATCGTTTAACCCAACAGTCACTCACTGCACAGGATTGATTTATATGAGCACAATAAGTTTACGATCACTAGGACCTTGGCGCGCAGCTGAGAGTGATAGCACTGAAGTGATTTACGCTCAAGGTCAAGTTCATGGTCTCACGTGGCCAATGTGCACATTACTTGAACCCCACCAACCCTGTTATGCAGCGCTCTTATGCAGCGCTCTGCCCTGAGCACTTTATTGTTAGAGACAGACTGCCTGGTGTTAGTGAGACTTTAGGTTCGGTATCACTGTACCTGCAGCATGTGGCACTTCTATATAATACTCTAGTAAATGTTCTTTATAGTGGCTGTATGTTCTGCATATTGAAAATATCAAAGTATTTTGAGAAGTTCGAAAGTCATAAATCGCTCTCGCAGAAATGGTGCATGCGTCTTTATTGGATTCTCTGCAATTACGTGTGGCTTTGCTTTAATGCGACGTCCATTCGCTGTCACACAGCAGAACGGAATGAAATACGTCTAAGATAGTAAAGATTAATAATGGAGTCTCATTTAAAATCAATTGAATCAGCTTTTAGGACTTGTATATTTCTTGGTCTATACAATCCCAATAAATAAATAAAGGGGCAATCAGTGACACAGGAATAATTGTCAGTCCTCTAGCGGCCAACTGGCACGTCTACTGCAGCTCGCCTGTCTGTACTCAACAGCTTTCACCTCGCAACCATCACATTTGGGTTTTTACCGTGATACTCAGATTTATCCAGCCCCGTGATCTGAGGTCTCTTGTAGTTTATGACAAATGAATTTCCAAAAATGGACCTTGAACAAGGGAATACGAACGGTATACATAGTGAAAAGCATAAGCCGAGATCATGTGCAATAGCCCCAAACAGTTTATCTATGTGCGCCTTCGCAGCTATTACATAAAGCACACGGATTTGCCTTATCCATGGACACAATTTCATATCCATGGCTGATGGTATGGTTAGGTCATCTTACGCCTGTTGAAGTCTACTTTTATACTGTGTATTCTTTTTTTTATTTTGCCAGAATGTGAATACGCCTGCTTCTGTTACATTTTAAGAAAAGTATCTCTCGACTGTTACCATAAATGCTGTGCGTTAGTTGGGAACACAGTTTAATATTTACTGCCTCCTTCTCCATTGTCCATGTAATACTTGCTCTCTGATAATTTCCTTAGTTCCTACATAAATGTTACTCTACCAGTCAGTCATACTTTGCAAAAAAAAAAAAAAAACCCAATAAATCCTCTAACAAAACAAACCCTTATAGAAAAAAGATAATCTGTGCGTTATTTGGGAGCACCTTTTAATATCTACTGCCTCCTTCTCAACTGTCCATGTAATTCTTGCTGATACTTTCCTTAGTTCCTACATAAATTTTACTCTACCAGTCAATCACTCATCCTTTGCAAAGAAACAAAACAAAAAAAAAAAAAACACCTATCAAATCCTCTAACAAAACAAACCCTTATAGAAAAAAAATAAATAACCTGGTTTCTTTTTGGTGTTTGATGTCGCAGTTTCAACACATTTTATTAGGAGGTCTGTATGCATTACTTTTAAAACATGTCACAAAAATGTAGAGACCACATAAAATAAGAAAAAAAAAAAATCTGAACACATTTATGATCACAAATGTACATATTTATAGTCAAGAAACAATCTTTATAAATAGTGTTTCCTCTGTTGCAAGTTCATACCATAATTTAATTACAAATGGATAAATATGGTAGCGATTTATTTATTTTTTTACACAAGAAAGGCTGCTATAGGGTGACTGCACAACGGCTACTTATTTTTGCCTCGGCGCTTTTCCAAACAGTAACTAACAAATTCAACTTGCAAAAGCACAGAAAACATCACATAAAGCCCATTTAACAGAAAAGTACATCCACAAGCCTTTTGTAGAAATGCCTGCCTTTTTTTTTTTTTTTTTTTTAGTTTTGTAGGAACCATCTGGAGACTTTGGCACTCGTTGTGTCCCCCTCCATTCCGGGGCACTAAAAATGACAAGTCAGGATTCCTCTACTAAAAGAAAATTAAATAAGCTTCATATTAAACAGGTGAATGAAGGGTACGTCCATCATATATTATGTAAAACAATCTAAAAACCGAACAAATTGTATATACACCGAGGGAGGCATCCATCAACATGTCCTTTGCGGGTGTTTTTTTTATCAACTCTGTATTCACACCTTGAGGAGTAATAACACGTTTTCTTTTGGGGAGGGGAAATAAATACATTCTGTTGGGTGATTTACTCTCTCCATGCGGATATATATCTGTGTGCGCACTGAATGGTTCGGATGTAATCCTTGCTGGTGGGTGTACACTTTCTCCTAGGAGATAACGCTGCCATTGTTTAAGTTCTGGGTTTATCGCTGGTGAAGCTGTGACCACAAAAAAAGTCTCTAGTGGCCGAACAGTTGTCCCAGGGAAGTAGAAGCGTGTCCCCTACACATACCATTCATTGAAGTTTGATGCGAGGGCTCCGCTAGCCCCGCTGGACACATTGTGTACTGCAGACACCGCCGCTGCTGGGGACAAGTTGGGGTTCTGCGTTTCAGAATTTGGGGAGACCAGACCTGGTGGGGTGGAGGATTCATAGCCAGAACTGGCAGCCGGAGAGGACTCTGAGCCTTGGGGAGAAGATTCATGCACCTACGAAAATGGTCAGAACCACAAGTTTAGTCCCTTGATTTGCAATGCACCCTGCCCACAGGCACTCATATAAACATGTACATCAATTACACAGAGAGGGGCACTTTGGGTCTGCACAGGCAATTAACCGTGGCATTTAAACTTAGGATCATTTTTATTAAATACCCCTTAAACATTTAAAAATACCCGAAAAAGGTAGAAAACGTTCAACGCATTTATAGTTATTAGGGGAAAGATAAGGAAAAATAAACACACAAAACACAAAAAATATCCGTTAGAATCAATCTGCCATATCCTATGTTCCCCTAAAAATAAAAATTCCACTGCGTAAAAGGCTTGTGAAGTTAGCCCTGCGTCTTACCTTCATGTGTTTTCTTAGAGAGCTGGGATGAGTGTACGATTTGTCGCACATCTTACACAGATAGGGTTTGTCCGAGGTGTGCACGTGCATGTGCTTCTTCCTGTCGCTGCTGTTCGCAAATCGCCTGTCGCAGCCTTCAAATTCGCACTGGAAGGGCTTCTCTCCTAGCAAAAGAAACAACGTTCACAATGAGAATGGCGCATGACACATTTGTAGCAATCAACATTACATATAACACAAAACCCCCGCAGATTTCCATACACGATATTGTGCCAAAGTGGCGCTAAACAACCCAACTGTGTGTGTTTGCGCAACTCTGCTGACACATTCCTGTTCAATGCTTTTAGCACACCAATAGCTTAGCCAAACGAAATAGGCCTTAATAAAAATATTCCGCTTCCTCTGTCGCTCGGAGAGAGATGCTAATTGCGCTTCATTAGCAAATGATTTAAGAGCGATTGTTCTGATGATACGTCCAGGTGGGGTAAACAAGCAACTTGTAAATACACAGAGCTTCATTCATTTGACTTTCACAGCCTTCCCCCAGACACTGTATCCAAATGTTATGTTGTTTGGAACAATTTAGAGGTGTGATAACTCAAAATATCCTCCATTTAGCGTTCAATTCCATTTTAGGCACCTAAATTGTTTTAAGAGACATCTGCTCGGAAACAATGAATTTAATTCTGGTTAATCCTGGTCTGTCACCTTAAATCGATCTCACAATAAGCAATAAAAAAAATACAATTACATGTAGGCCTCGGAAAACGACTTGATAAACGCAGAGGTTTGTTTCCACGCAAAACCTCCGTGGATTTGGATGTGATCTTTACCATAAACATATAATTATTCACAGAAGTGTAGCTGAAACATTGCAGCAGGGCACTCGAAGGTGGGAATCATGTAGATTTGGCATAGCACAAAGAAATCTGTCTGTGCTGTGGGAAATATACATTCTGAGGCCGTGACTTATATTTACCACCTCGTAGGGCCACAATATGAAAAAGAAAAGCAAAGGAACATCCCAAAGCAAATATTAAGACTGGGGATATTAAAGACACACACCCAGGTGCTAGCCGAGCCAACAAGATATTAGATGGTTAGGAGCAGTTATGGATGGAGACATAATTAAGTTAAAATGAAATGTACTGATGCTACAGACTGGGACCTACCTGTGTGCGTCCTTTTGTGGATTTTGAGATTTTCCGATCTTGCAAAGACTTTGCCGCATCCAGGGAAGGGGCAGGGGAAGGGCTTCTCGCCAGTGTGTACTCTGATGTGATTCACCAGTTTGTATTTGGCTTTGAACGGCTTTCCCTCCCTAGGACACTCCTCCCAGAAGCAGATATGGTTGCTCTGCTC
The DNA here is from genome assembly GCA_038501925.1 of Xenopus petersii. Classification (NCBI taxonomy): domain Eukaryota; kingdom Metazoa; phylum Chordata; class Amphibia; order Anura; family Pipidae; genus Xenopus; species Xenopus petersii. Next base: position 69,098,863 of record CM076674.1, on the reverse strand, counting down.
AGGCCCCCCGACGTGCTCCACAGACACATGAGTAACGAGTTCGTGCATTGTGCTGAAGGTTTTGGTGCAGCTTTTCTTGGGGTTGTTGAGTTGCTCGGGGTCGATCCACTTACAGATGAGCTCCTGCTTGATGCACGGTTGTCTCATGTACCTGAAGAAGGCCCCCGGGTGGTGATGGTGATGATGATGGTGGTGGGCTGCCATGTTCATGCCCATGTTCATAGGGGAGTACTGGTTGTGCAGCTGGGCGGCTGTGTATGGGTCCCCCCTGGGGCTGGATACCTGGCGGTATTGCTCCGTCCTACCAAACACCTCTCCGGGCAAACCAAGGCGCATCTGGCCACCCAATGTGTTCTGGGAGGCAGCCGCGTGTTGATCGTGAATCCCGGGGAATAGTAGGTGTCCTTGCGGGTGCTCCGCGTGGGAGAGCTGGTGGTGGTGGTGCGGATGGTGGTGGAGACTTCCCGCTGGGGGCCCAAACAAGCCGTGCTGCCCCCCGCCCGCAGCTGCCGATCCCTCTGCGAAACCGCGTCCGCGAAATAAAAAGTCCCGTGGGCTGTTGAAGGCAGCGGCTCCAGAGTATGCTGAATGGGGTGCCAGGGCAGAGGTGGGGTAACCGGCTTGTGAGGTGAAAGCAGAAGCCTGCCCTGGGGGGGACAAATCGTGGGGTCCACTGGCCCCGGCTCCCCCATTTGGACCGGCTCCTCCTCCACCGCCGCTCCCTCCCCCGGAGCCACCGCCGGGATTCAGCTTAAATGCGCCCATGTGAGTAGGTTCCACGAAAGTGTTCTGCGCCAGACTCAGCTCCCTCTCCTGCATCTCTGCGGCTGCTGCTGCCGCCGCCGCTACCGCTGCATGGTGATGGTGATGATGGTGGTGATGTCGGGCAAATGTGCCCACACCCAGGGCCGGGAACTGGGGACCAGCGTCTAGTAGCATGTCCGTGCGACTGTGCCCAGGGTCAGTACTGAGTGTCAGTGGCGAGACTCTGCTGTGGAAGTTCACAGGATGGGCATAAAAGCAAAACGTACAAATACAAAATGCTACAAATAATAATAATGGGTGATGAAGGGATTCCAGAGTATAAATGTGTATCCTGGTGCTGGGAGTGAATCTAGACGAGTCCTGCTCCACTTGCTCTCATCATTATTATCATCCGCCTCCACCTCGCTCTCATGCGGGGAACGTAGTCCACATTCCCCCCAGATGAAGGACCGGGCGGCAGATGCTCCTCTCTCTCCTCTTCTTCTTTCTTTAAGTTGCTGCTCAGAATGGTGGGAGGAGGGGGAGGGATAGAGGGGAGGAAGCTTCACAAGTGGGTGCTGCTTGGAGAAACCGAGAGGAAAAAAAAGAAAGCAAAAGGGTCATAACAAACGAGCACTGAGTGCAGCCAATGTGAGAGAGAGGAAAGCTCGGGACACAAATGGACAGTGTATCACGCGGGTCTGTGGATTCCCGACTCTGCAACACCACTGCCTTTCCCAAGCGCTTTGTGCCTTTCCGCGGGTTTCCTTAAAATGGGTTCTTGTTGCGCTCGGGAGTTAGTGTTTTTGTTTTTTACTGTTCGCCTTCCCCCTCCTCTCACTCTCACCAGGACCCCTCCTCTCGCTGCCTGTGCTTCTCTATGACTGGTCTGCAGCGCCTTCAGCCAAACGCCCCTTTAACAGCTGCTCGGTCACGGCCTGGACACTCTCCCATTGGCTGCAGCCATCCGACTGCTCCTCTTGTCAATCTTCCCTGCGTCCCGCCCCGACTGACAAACTGGGCGCTATAGGGGGATGGGTTTCACTGCTCTGACTTGGCACCATCCCTGGGTCTTGCCACAAAACAACTAGATGTGCGTGTGTCTTACACACCTTATTAATATGGGCTCAAACATCATTCCCAGCGTTGCTTGGGAGCTACAGGTATAAACACTGGGAATTCTTATGTACCCTGTTAAACTCGCTCTACTTCACATTATCTCTGATATATATATATAGACATATATAGATGATAGATAGATAGATATAATAAGATATAATAACATTTTAGTCTGCCTCTGCAGGATTTACCTCTGAATATGACGCTTATGTTTGGGTTAATTCAATAAATGTTTCAGTTCAGTGTAGTCACATACTGAGCCTGCCCAATGGACAATTCTAACGTGGGAAATAACCTGCAGAGGGCTACTATAGACCAGGGCGCTCTACCTGTCCATTTAGCAACATTGCCAGTCATTTAGGGTTCATTCAGCAGTTTACATGCAGTAGGCCGCTTATTCACAATGATAGGTGTCCGGGGTCTGACAACAATAACATTCAGCCAGCTCCCCTATAAAGGCCAAATAAACACGTGTACTGCTGCCTGACAACAGCGTTGACTCAACACAATAACGCCTTTAAGAATAAATACCCTTTCCCCATTGATAGATAGATAGATATATATATATATATACAGCATTTCTAGCCTTATTCTATTTTAGACTTTCATTGTCCTTTAAAACTCAACTAGTTGCACTTTAAACTCCCAGGCTTTTCCAAACGTATTTCTATCCTATTTGGAAATGGTAGCATGTAAATAGCGCCATAGTTGCCCTTTGCTCACCTGCAGTGCCACTAGTTAATTATGCGCTATTGCTGAGATGGCAACAGAAGATCAGCGCTTTCCCCACGAACACGCGTGTATGTCTCACTACACTCAAGTTAAACAGGCAGATACATCCAAAGATCTGTTTGTAGCACAAATAACAGGGAGACATTGATCTGTAAATAACGACATTATCACTAATTGCTGTTTGTTTTCTAAGATAAAGGCATAGAAACAATCCAATGTGTATCCGCCGCTGAAAGGGAGAGGTTGTGGTCCTGTAATAATCTGTGATTTCCACCTGCATCACCTATTCAATCCCAAGGACCCAGCGCCCTGTGCCCAGACAATGCATCGCACTGCGCCTCCATCTGTAACTTTCATATGGAAAGTATCGAGGGGAAAAATAAGCAATAAAGAGGTATCGCTCAGGTTCAGCGATTTACTTATTAAGTGCTTTTGTGATCACTGCGAAAATAGCCGCGTGATTGATTCCATATCCTATGAATCACGTATTCTTCTATGAGTTTTAACACTTTTGTCCAGCAGCTGCGATTTTGTCGCTTATCTTAATTCGACAAATGGAAGTGACCCAATCCAAAGGGGCTGCATATGGTATAGTAAGGGCGCTGTCTGCTCTGTATGGATATTTGTATTTGTATAGCGCTCCTTGAGGGCAAAGCAATGTACATCAGAACAATAAACTAGTAGTAACTGCATTAATAAGTAACAATAAGTGCACTATTAGAAATACAATTCACATAAATATCAAATATAATTAAAATACAGATAAGTGCTCAGTGTCAATGAGACACAAGGATGGAGAACCCTGCCCCGTGGGGTCTACAGTCTAAATGGGAGGGTAATTTACAGACATAATTTGGAGGGATTCACATAATCCAACTGAAGAACATACCTGTCTGTTTAGCCTGATTCTGCCCGTCTTTGCGCTCAGTCTGTTAAGGAAAAGTTGAGCAGCCTGTAGAGCTAAACTTTATGAGTGAACGTGCTTTTCTCTCAGGTCAGCAGTCCTGCTCTCTCTGTCTCTCTGCTCTCTCTCTCTCTGTCTCTTCTATCTCTCTCTTTGTCTCGCTGCTCTCTCTCTCTTTCTCTGTCTCTCTGATCTCTCTCTCTTTGTCTCTCTGATCTGTCTCTTTGTCTCTCTGATCGCTCTCTCTCTCTCTCATCTGTCTCTCTGATCTGTCTCTCTGTCTCTCTGATCTGTCTCTATGCCTCGCTGTCTCTCTGCTCTCTCTCTGCAGGACACACAGGGAGCTGATCCAAGTTCAAAGTCACTTCTGCCGACCCCTCTAAGAAGCGCTTTATTCCCTACTCGCCACAAAAGACCCTTTTCCCCAGAGTCACGGGGTGAGAGGGAGAGAGAAAGGAGCCCGGGATCGTTTGCCACAATCCTAGGCTGCCTTAGCTGTAGCTTTAAAGCATAAAGCCGATGGTTAGACAACAAGGCGTTTTCTTCTCAACTTGCCCCAGCGTAAATCATGCCTGCAGGACGCGCTGAATGGGTAAACATTTTTTTTCCTATTTTATCCACCGCTTTAGCTTAAATCTGTCCTGTGATTGCTCCTAATATCTCAGTAGCTTTCGTGCCGCTTTCTCTGGAAGCTCGTTAAACCAACAAGCTAACTTCCACTCATTATTTCAGTTTTTTCTGTCATAAAAACACAGGCTAGACAGTGTAATGCGTATATTACAGTATAAAGGCATTTTACTGTGGCTTATAAAATATCCCCTGTTAAATCAAATCCGTTTCTACTCACAACAATGTATTTTGGGGATGGTTGGTTGAAAAAAAAATGACAGCATATTGTGTGTGTCCGGCATGGTATTTATTATAAACAAATTCTCTCAGCCTTCCCATATGGAATGTATTGTGTTTTGCTGGAGATGAAAAGAAGAGGATGCCGAAGAGTTGTCTGCTTGACTGACATTCATAAGATCAACATGGTCACCGACAGGATATTAGCTTGCAGGTTACCTTTGATTGCTGTGACCTTGGGTCACCTCTCGGATATTTGGCCCCTGACCTCTGGGAGACCACATATGTAGTATTGGTAACAGCCATTGGCACAAGCAGCTTCTTTGTCAGGCTGTGTAATGTTATGTAGAGGCAAACCGTGCCAGACCAGTATGTGCCAGACCTGCAACCAGTTATTTGTTGAGAGAAGGGCGAACCTGTGCTGCTTATTTCTTTCTACCTTCCAGTCCCAAGCGTAGTCTAATAAGCAAGCAAAGCAGATATTCGTATTTCCTCTCCCTGCCAGCTTCTAATATGCCCAATTGGTCTGGTCATATTATTGTAAAACTCTCACCCATTTTACTCATTAGTACTATATAAAGAATCAGCCCCCAATCCATACCACATAAAGATATTTCCAAAACCACAAAGTACTTAGACATATATTCAGGGGTGCTTCACCAATGAGGCTAGTTGAGGCTGTCGCCTCAGGCAGCAGCGCCCCCAGGCCCGGATTTGCGGCAAGGCCGCATAGGCCCGGGCCTAGGGCGGCAGAAAAATAGGGGCGGCATGCCGCCCAGCCGCATTATGGGGACGCGTGCGTCCCCATTCATTTACAGCAGCTGCGCCGGCGTTTTTTCGCCGGCGCGCTGGTAAAGTGAGGTGGGGTGGGCGCTAGGACCGCGCGGCCGCCTGTTCGGACCGCGCGGCCTAGGGGCGCGCCTCTGTAAAATCCGGCGCTGAGCGCCCCACTAGGTACCAGGGGCAGCAAAAATGCTGCTCCTGGTACTTTAAGAGCGAATTACTGGGGGAGGGGGGGCAGCAGCAACTGCTGCTGCCTCAGGCGGCGGAGGGGCCAGGATCGCCCCTGCATATATTACCCAGCTACCCCAGTATTATAGACAGAACTGTTCTTCAGACCTTAGTATCACAAATGTATATATTGTATACGCTATAGATTTCTCCATTTGTCCAGACCCTCATTACTACTTATAGAAATGTTCTACAGACCGATCGGTAATTCATACAAATTCAGCAGACCCACATTGATACATAGAGAAATATTCTCCAATCCCTCAGTCATTACTACATACAAATAAACTCTCCAGACCCACAGTGTTACGTACAGAAGGTACCTCCAGCCCCTCAGTACTACATATAGAAAGATTCTCCAGACCCTCAATACTACATATAGAAAGATTCTCCAGCCCCTCGGTACTACATGTAGAAAGATTCTCCAGCCCCTCGGTACTACATATAGAAAGATTCTCCAGACCCTCAATGCTACATATAGAAAGATTCTCCAGCCCCTCGGTACTACATGTAGAAAGATTCTCCAGCCCCTCGGTACTACATATAGAAAGATTCTCCAGACCCTCAATACTACATATAGAAAGATTCTCCAGCCCCTCGGTACTACATGTAGAGAGATTCTCCAGCCCCTCGGTACTACATATAGAAAGATTCTCCAGCCCCTCAGTACTACATATAGAAAGATTCTCCAGCCCCTCAGTACTACATTTAGAAAGATTCTCCAGCCCCTCAGTACCACATTTAGAGAGATTCTCCAGCCCCTCGGTACTACATATAGAAAAGGATTCGTAAAAAGTAAAAAAACTTCGAATTTCAAAGTGTTTTTTGGGCTACTTCGACCATCGAATGGGCTACTACGACCTTCTACTACGACTATGACTTTGAATCGAAGGATTCAAACTAAAAATTGTTCGACCATTCGACCATTCGATAGTCGAAGTACTGTCTCTTTAAGAAAAAACTTCGACCCCCTCGTTCACCATCTAAAAGCTACCGAACTCAATGTTAGCCTATGGGGAAGGTCCCCATAGGCTTGGCTAACTTTTTTGATCGAAGGATATTCCTTCGATCATTGGATTAAAATCCTTTGAATCGTTCGATTCTAAGGATTTTATCGTTCGATCGAAGGAATAATCCTTCGGTCGTTCAATCGCACTATTTGCGCTAAATCCTTCGACTTCGATATTCGAAAGTCGAAGGATTTTAACTCCCAGTCGAATATCGAGGGTTAATTAACCCTCGATATTCAACCCATAGTGAATCGGCCCCTTTGTGTCTTTATTTAGAGAATCCTGACCTGTTATAAAGTGTGACGATTCTGATCGTTTTATAAACATGTTCATCGTGTAGAAAAGCATGAAAGAAAGTGTACTAATTGAGTTGCAGTAGGCAAGAGCATTGGAAATAAAGCGCACAAGTGAACCATATTGCATTTGAACGTAAACCTGTCAGTGCCACATTCATCTTCCCAAGTTGCTTCAGTGCAGAGACAGGACTGGCTGATGATGGCCTCACCCTGCCTCGCACTTGCCCTTGGGCCACCACCAGAGACAACAAACTGGATCCCGTGCAGTGAAACGGTAAAATGAGGTTTCTGGTAAACAGATTATCGGTTATGGTTAAATTATTTGCAAACGCTTAGAGATCAGCAAGACCATAAATGTGTTTTTGATCTGAGCAGCACGACTATATCCTGGGATGAAATAATGGCAGGTTGAGTAGGTCATGCCCATCCATTACATTAGGGTACTTCTTCTGTCTTCATTCAACAACCAAACATTTTCAGGCAGTACATGGAAAATGTATATTTGTGTGGGGTCTTTTATTAATATAATTGTTGGGGAATGTGGGGGTCAATATGCAATCAAATGTAATGGTCATATTCACTAATTACAGGAAATTAATGACAAAGACATTCTACTAATTTGATTATTCTTCCTTTTAGAATGTGTTATCCCTGATAATTATGGATACCCTTAAAGAAGATAACTATATAAATAGCTTATAAACACCTGTAGGAGTGATATATGACTTGTATAAGTAGGCAGATAGATAGATAGATAGATAGATAGATAGATGACTGATAGATAAATAGATAGATAGATAGATAGATGACAGATAGATGACAGATAGATAGCTAGCTAGATAGATAGATTGAGGATGACAGATAGATGATAGATAGATGATAGATAGATAGATAGATAGATAGATAGATAGATAGATAGATAGATAGATAGATAGATAGATAGATAGATAGATTTATAGTATACAAATGGACAGCAGCATGGGTGGAAGGATATTGTCACTCATAAGTATTTATGAGTGAGCTTTATTATATTATCATATATGGTTCTGGTATAATTCTACCACAGCATTTAACAAATTATAGTCACACCTGGACCCTCCCAGTTGAGTTTACAATCTAATTTTTCAACAGGCATATATATATATATATATATATATATATATATATATATATATATATATATATATATATATATACTCATATTCAGAAAGACTGATGGATAAAGCATAGAACAGAAATGAATACAGCCTGTGCATGAACTTGGATAGGTTGATAGGCCCATCTTTATTAAGGGCAGGCCGGATATAGGTGAGATAATAAAATTCACTAAACATTCTTGGTAAACATATCAGTTTTTGTTGTTATAGCACCAAAACAATAATATCATTTTAAAATGCTTTTTATTAATCGTAGAAGATAACATCATTGTGCACAAATGCACACACACACACACACACATACACACATCATAAGATGCATTTAGCTTAGACAATAACAATAACAATACTGTTAATAATAAGCATTTTTACCTATCATCCAATAACTGTCATCCTTTTAAAAACCATTGTGCTCTTTGAGGCCTACTTATCAAGTTGTGTAAAATGTAAACAGCATTGTAAAACAAACGGTGTATTTATAAAGGTGTGTATTACACTTTACATGTAGTTTGACAGTGTCCATCAAGACTGCAGAAATCAACCTTTGTAAAGGTGTGCTCTTTGTTGTACACCACATGATCACTGTATTTCTGCTCATTATTTGACACCACCATTGAAATCAATGGTCAAAATTGAGCTGGCAAGTAGATTAGAAAGAAGTCGCTGTGTATATAAATGCATTAAAATAACTTTTTATAAGAGGCCACAGCTTTTTACTCTGGTTAACACAGAGGTATAAGATTACCAAATGTTAATACACAACTTGATAAATGTGCCATATTTTATGCAGATGTTCAGATGTTTAATTTTTATTTGATTGTAGGTTATTTTACACAACTTCCTCAATAGTCACATGCTTGTTGTGTAAGACTGATATCTTATATGTATCATTGGCTTGTGATGAATCTGACCAAAGAATTAGGCATAGTCTTAGATTAACTAAGAGCAGTGTTAAAGTGGGTGGTTCACCTTTAATTTAACTTTTAGTATGTTATAGAATGGTTAATTATAAGCAATTTCTTAAATGGTCTTCATAATTTATTTTTTAAATATTTATTTATTTGTCTTTTTTTCTTTTTTCAACTTTAAACGGGCCCCATCTAAACAAACAAATGTTTTGTAAGGCTATAAATATATTGTTACTGCTACTTTATATTGCTCATTTCTATTCAAATAATCTCCTATTCATATCTCAGTCTCTTATTTAAAACAATGCATGGTTGCTAGGGCAATTTGGACCCTAGCAACCAGATTGCTGAAATTGCAAACTAGAGAGCTGCTATTGCTGAATAAAAAGCTGAATAGCTCAAAAACCACAAATAAAAAAAAATGTAAGCACATTGCAAATTGTCTCAGAATATCATACTCTCCATCAGTGATCCCCAACCAGTAGCTCGTGAGCAACATGTTGCTCTCCAACTGCTTGGATGTTGCTCCCAGTGGGCTCACACCAAGTGCTTATTTTTGAATTACTGATTTGGAGGCAAGTTTTTGTTGCATAAAAACCACATGTACTGCTAAACAGAGCCTCATGTTGGTTGACAGTCCACATATGGGTTACCAAATGGCTAGTCACAGCCCTTATTTTGCACCCAAAGAACATATTTAATGCTAGTGTTGCTCCCCAACTCCTTTTACATCTGAATGTTGCTCACGGGTTCAAAAGGTTGGGGATCCCTGCTCTACATCATACTAAAAGTTAACTCTAATGTGAACCACTCCTTTAAAGGGGCAGTTCACCTTTCAGCAAGCTTTTAGTATGTCCTAAGAAACTTTTCAATTGGTCTTCATTAATTATTTTCTTATAGTTTTTTTTTTAATTATTTGCCTTTATCTTCTGACTCTTTTCAGATTTCAAATGGGGGTCACTGACCCCATCTAAAAACAAATGCTCTGTAAGGTTAAAAAGTTATAGTTATTGCCACTTTTTATTACTTATTTTTCTATTCAGGCCCTCTCCTATTCATACCCCAGTCTCAGAATATCACTCTCTACAGCATACTAAAAGGTAACTCAAAGGTGAACAACCCTTTTAATATCACTTAGCAACTCCACAAATTATTTCTACCATTCGGATATTATTTGGCAGTGTAAGTAAATGTATTTAGAGTAAGGCAGATTGTGTGTGTGTTTGTGTGTGTCCATGTGTGCAATACAATATGGATATTAATACTGCTCTTCCCTTGAATCCATTTCTTTTTTTATCTTTAGGATTTTCTCAATCAAATGTGAACAGACACATGTAGCTGTATTGACTAATAAAGGCCCTAGGTCCCTCCTTTGCTATTTACTTAAAACTAAAGATAGGGTTGCATTTGCCAATGATCATTTCTACAAGTGGGTACAGTCATAAGCTCAAAGAATTTACCGTATATCAAGCTGAAATATTCTCTACTCATAGCAGTTTGCTGAAGAAGTTATGGGTAGATAGAGCTAGATGGGGTCGCTGGACGATTGCCTGTATCAACATTTCCAATTTGTAAGGACCACAAAATAACTGCAAAAATACAGAAATATTTGCCTTTAGTGAATCTGGTCCATTATCTGTCTGTAAATAGATAATAAATAGACCACCTTGGCAATATAGAGCTTTTTCACTTGAATTTTGTATTGACTGATTGATACTGGTATCTATATTGCATTATGGGTAACCAAGCAGAAACTGAAATATATATAATTTTTTGTCTCTCATGTGTTTTTTTGCCCTGCATTCCTCCATAAGGGAAACATCCCTACACACGTTCATGTCAGCCAGTGTCCCCCTGCAGTGAATCTTTAGAGTGGTCCATTGCAGGGGAGAAATGCAGCTCATTCTATTGGATCCCTCTGTATTCACTGATGTGCATGCAAGCACCAAATACAGGTGGAATGTATCAAATTGCTCCTTTGTAAAAGCCCGAAGAAAGGAAGTAACACCAGCCTCTATTTCCTACAGGATTGTACACTTTGGGGCCGATTCACTAAATTCGAGTGAAGGATTCGAAGTAAAAAAACTTCGAATTTCGAAGGTTTTTTTGGGCTACTTCGACCATCGAATGGGCTACTTCGACCTTCGACTACGACTTCGAATCGAAGGATTCGTAGTAAAAATCGTTCGACTATTCGACCATTCGATAATCGAAGTACTGTCTCTTTAAAAAAAACTTCGACCCCCTAGTTCGGCAGATAAAAGCTACCGAAGTCAATGTTAGCCTATGGGGAAGGTCCCCATAGGCTTGCCTAACTTTTTTTGATCGAAGGATATTCCTTCGATCGTTGGATTAAAATCCTTTGAATCGTTCGATTCGAAGGATTTTATCGTTCGATCGAAGGAATTATCCTTCGATCGTTTGATCGAATTTTCTGCGCTAAATCCTTCGACTTTGATATTCGAAGTCTAAGGATTTCAATTCCTAGTCGAATATCGAGGGTTAATTAACCCTCGATATTCGACCCATAGTGAATCAGCCCCTTTGTGTTGTAGGCAAGCACCAAATGCAGATGGAATGCATAAAAATGCGTCCTAAGTAAATGTCCCAAGGCATTAAAGGGGTGGTTCACCTTTAAGTTAACTTTTAGTATGTTATAGAAAGGCTAATTCTAAGCAACTTTTCAGTTTGTCCTCATTTTTCCTTTTTTATATAGTTTTTGAATTATTTGCCCCTATCTTCTAAATCTTGCCAGCTTTTAAATGGGGGTCACTGACCCCATCTAAAAAAAACAAATGCTCTTTAAGGCTCCTTTATTGCTCCTTTTTTAAAAAATATATGCAGGCCCTCTCCTATTCATAATCCAGTCTCTTATTCAGATCAATGCATGGTTGCTATGGTAATTTGGACCCTAGGTACCAAAGTGCTCAAATTACAAACTGGAGAGCTGCTGAACAAAAAGCTCAAATAAAAAGCTCAAATAACTCAAAAACCACAAGGAAAAAAATGAAACCCAATTGCAAATTCTATATCCTACAAAATTGTACACATTGTGATGCAGGCAAGTGCCAAATGCAAGTTGAGCACAAAATGCAGGTTGGAGCCCACCTAAATGCATCAGCTAATTGATTGCAATATATTCTGCCTGGCTGAGCTCATGATCATTCAGTTGTGTTTTATTGCATTTGCGTTTTTTTTTTTTTTTTTTAAATGAGACATGCTGCATTTCCTTGTGCTTGACATATTCAAAGGACAATAGAATAGAGGATTGTGTTTGGAACTCACAATAAAAATCATATTTAGTTGTGTTTCAGAAACCCATATAAAGCAATATCTATGCTCGTCATGTGTTTTTAAATATCAAAAAAGCTCCTACAGCTAGGGCAGCATTGATAGTTATTTTTATTGCACACTCATGTTCTCTATTCAGTTATGACTGCATAATCCTCAGTAAAATGCATTCTCCATTAGCCACCGTCTTTACCTGTCATTGTATTTTTGCCTTAATATCACCAAAAAAAAGTAATGGGTTTTTCTTGATGATTAAAGTGATATCATGTTGGTGCTAATAATGCTAATTGCTGATGTTATTAAGGCATGAAATGATATTAAAACAAAAAGGGACTAATTTAGAAGACTTCTAAAAAGGGACTAATTTAGAAGACTTCTAATATCTATTCACTATCCCTGGCATTTTGGTGAATGTTTTCCTGTAATATCCAGTAGAAATGTTTTTAATAAGACTTATTACCTCTGGGAGTAGAAAGGACAGGTAATGCATAATGGGTGAACTATGTATAATGAGTAACAACTGGTAAAATGAATTGTATTAAAAATGGGCCAATTCTCATTAAAAATAGTGGGTATGCACACACAAGTATACTGATAGAGATATAGGAATGAGGGAAGTTATAGCTGCATCAACTAAAAAAATGTGTTTCATAATGTCTGGTTTGACCTGCCATTATTTTAGTAAAGTGAATTGTTCTTAGTTATTTTATCAGACCTGAGATTTCTAAAATATTCTGCTGTAAGTGAATGGAGCCCAATATAGTTAGTGTATTGTGAGGTATAATCCCACAACAATTACAATTAACCAGCCTTTGGGGAGTCAGTTATGTGTGTGTGGAAGTATACTAAACAGTTAAAGTGATATATAGGCACAGAATGACAGCTCATAAAGAAGTAATATAATCGTCTTCAATGTAACGTCTCTCATGTGTCTGTCTAATACGAATCCTATGTGTAACCGTGACTATTTATTAAGCAGGGCAGTTGGGTATAACTGTAATAAATTCCATTACTGAAAAAATACCCATAAATATATTTTTCTGGAGACCTAGTAAATGAATGGCAGGCCCAAGGCACCCAGGTTTAACATGTTACCTGTTAGTCACTGTCAGCAAGTGCTGGTTGTGACTTGAAACATGCTTTTATTGTTTTAACAATTGTTTCCATTAAATATTAATATGAGGAATTCCGTGAAGCTGCTTTGCTAAATATACAGTGAATTGCGAATCTGCCATAATCGCTTTGGCTGGTTTTGTTGTACAACAATTGATGGTAATGTTACACCTGTAGTGTAATTAATATAATTAAGGACCCACTTGGGATTCGAACTTTTTTTTTTATTTACATATATTTACACATATAGCTTAATTAGGTAAAGATCCTTAGCCTTTTAATTAAGAACCTTCCTATAACGTTTTTATGGTTAGGAAATTGCTCGACAGGTGTGAGACTGGGCTGTGCAGGCGCAATGTTGTACATGTGGCCCAGTGTTAATGTTCCAACGACCAGGGCACAACGCATTGTAGATTCTGCCACTCGCCTCCAGTACTGACACATGAGTTTCATTCATCGAACTGTCGGCATTTATCTCCTATGCCAATTAGCGGCTATTAACATTTATTGACTTGCCGTAAAGTGTCTGGTCCCTAACCGTTTCTGGTCACATCGAATGTGTGTTCTCTTTACTGTAGCACACAGCTAATATGGATCACTATTCCCCATAACTCTATATGACTGATTTTATTTTTTTTTTTTTCCTTTTTTTTAATGCAAATACGAAATATTCATAATCAAAGTGTATTGGCAGAACCAATGTGTTGGATGTGTATGAATATTTGTCTATCGGGAGAGAAGTGCTGCAATAGTAGGCGATATATTCGTACATATACATATTATTTTACGCACATTTTCGTGATCATAAAAAGTGTATCTCATAATATGTGGGACATACTGAGCACTGAGGTTCATTTTCGATACAGTGGGTCATATTCAGTGTCCAGACAGTTTTGATTAGGAAAAAAAAGGTCCCTACTGACTTTTTACCCGACTGTACGAATAGTATATATATATATATATATATATATATATATATATATATATATATATATATATATATATATATATATATATATATATATATATATTTATTTATAATGATTTCCAGCTCCACTTTTTTTGAGAAAAAGCAGAGGAGCCAAGGATATCTGTGTACATGTGTGTGTGTGTAGATGAATTTGCGCGTGTGGTGTTTAGTAGCTGCATTCATATCCTTGGGAATAAAAGAGTCAGTGATCCCCAGTCCCAAAGGAAACAATGTCTGGGCTTGAGGGGTGTCACGAAAAGAAAGGACAAGAATGAATCACTGCTACTCAAGCACAGATACACCCACATGCACTCATACATGAATACAACCATTACACACATATCCCATGACCCCTCTGCCTAGTAATGTTTGTGTATGTATGTTCTGCAGCTGTTTTCCCTACAAATACAATATACATTCAATTATTAATTAATTTCTAGACTAATATATATATATATATATATATATATATATATATATATATATGTGTGTGTGTGTGTGTGTGTGTGTATGTATGTCATTCTTAGAGCGACGTAGAGAAGCTGACTGCAAAGTGTCTAAAGTGTAAAGTTTGCCCCTACATCAGAGGAAAGCAAGTTCCCTTTCACCCTGCTCTGCCAGTAGCATAAGCAAAGATCAAGTCTAGTGAATGTACAATTCCCTAATTCTCCAAGCAAAGCACAATAAGGTGAAAGTGTTATTATCTTTGGCAGTGAGAGTAGCAAGACAAGGAAGTTTTTCTCTGTTTTACCTGGGGGTTAATCTAACTGTTATATTGTATGTGACTGTGAAGTTAATGTCTCGTTATTCTAATAAACATAGTGATAGATTAGTTCTTCAGTGGGACAGGCTTTTGGCATGAATACACAGGGCAGGGAGAGGGCAGCATGATGAGGGAAAGTCTGCAGGCGGTTAAGCACATCCACAACACGTACAGTTATGTTAGAGGATTTGCAGGTTCAGCTGGTGCTGCTCGGTTACTGGTCATTTGTGCTCGGTTACTGGGAGTCATTGGGACCCAGCGTTTGTCCCTTGCGAGATTCAGAATCTACCCAAACAAGGGAGATTATTGCAGACCTACAAGTCTCACTCCATTTCAGCTGTCAGTCCCAGTGGGAATTTCGTGTGGCGGTAAAGTGTCAGTTTGCGTTGTGCAGAGGTTTCTCCCGGGTGAGCCTCGCTCCAGTGCAGCGGCCAGTCCTACCTCTTGAGCTCAGCTTGGGGAGATACTGGCAGTGCCCTGGAAGTGCAAAGCGTGTGCATGTTGTGGGCTTGACTCGGCTTCCCCCGTCTTCTATCGCATTCAAGGTTCCCTCGAAACTTTCTACAAGTGCAACTTTGAAGAGTGGAATGCAGGCAGAGAGCATGGGGGCGGATCCCCGCTGTGCGGCGGCCTGACAGCCAGCCAATGAGAGAAGCGGGCCTCCTGCCAATCCTGGCAACCCGTCCAATCCCGGCTGTGCCATTGCTAAACTCGATGCCCCCACTGAGCGCCTCCAATGCTGCGCTTTCTGCCAATCGCTGGAGGGACAGAGTGGGAAAAGGAATAGGCAGAGTTGGGAGGCAGACAAAAGAAGTTAAAGAGCGCCTAATCTGCCCATGTTTGGGAAGGATGGTAGAGGGGGAAAAATAAGAACAGTGAGTGTGGATGGACTTGATTGTGCGCTCATGGAGCCCCCTTTGAGCAAGAGGAGTCAGACTCTGAGGTTAGCGGACTTGGCAGCGGCTCAAGCCCATCCTCATCACAATATGACAGGCTTCCCGGGGCTGGGGAGTCATCAGTCTCGCTCTCTCCCTGCCCACATGCACCCTGGGGAGTTGGGGAGTGACCCTGGAGTTGCCCTGACTCCATTCGGACCTGAGCACATGGCCCAAGCCACTGCTCTGAAACTTAGTCCCTCAGCTCATCCCGAGGCGCAGACAGCTGCTGCATTTGGGTCGCCGGCCTCAGTCAGTTACCCAGTGGCTCACCCTCACTCTGGCTACTCCGCCAGCAGGGACTTCATCCTCAGGAGGGAACTGTCCACTTCTGCCATGTTAGGGGAGCAGCACCCGGCCGCCGGCTCCCCCCATCATCACCATCCGCACAGCATGTTCATCAGCTCCACTGGCTCCTATGCTCACCCGGAGGGGGCCGGGCACCCTCTCTTCCCTGCCATCCACGAGCAGGCGGGAGTCCACCACCCCCTCAATGGGCAGATGCGCCTGGGTTTGGCCGGGGAACTTTACGGGAGACCGGAAGCTTTCAGAGCAGAGCACTATGCCGCCTCTTCCCTCCACCACAGCTACAACTCGATGAACTTAAATGTCAACCTCGCCGCCGCTGCTGCCGCCCACCCGGCCACTGCCGGGGCCTTCCTGAGGTACATGAGGCAGCCCATCAAGCAGGAGCTCATCTGCAAGTGGATCGATCAAGATCAGTCTTCTAAAAAGCCCTGCTCCAAAACCTTCAGCACCATGCACGAGCTGGTCAACCATGTCACGGTGGAGCACGTCGGGGGGCCCGAGCAGAGCACCCATGTCTGTTACTGGGAGGAGTGTCCTAGGGAGGGAAAGCCGTTCAAAGCCAAATACAAACTGGTGAATCACATCAGAGTACACACTGGCGAGAAGCCCTTCCCCTGCCCCTTCCCTGGATGCGGCAAAGTCTTTGCTCGCTCTGAAAACTTGAAGATTCACAAACGAACTCATACAGGTGGGTGTCATTTCCTCCTGCTTCCCCCTCTCTCTCCCCTCTAACTGCCAGATCTGTCTGTACACGTATTCTGCCATGTGACGCGATTCATGAATAAGTCATTGAGGGAAGCACACTCGCTTCTTGCCATCGATCCTTCCACTAAATCCTACAGGACAGCCCTGCTGGACATTCCCAACTCATCCCGTGTGTGTGAGTGTGTGAGAGTCTGTGTGTGTCATTGGGAGCTGCAACCATTCACTGGCCATTAGTAGGCCACTAGCCAGCCAGGCGACCCAGGACGACAAAATGGAGAAAGAACTAGTGTGGCCCGTGTGAGGCTTTAACCTCATCTCTAGAGAAGCTACTGTCCCAGACCCAACTCCAAAACATATTTCAGCCGCACTCCGATACAGTGAAAATAGAATTTATTTGTGCAACAGGTAAAGCAACGTTTCGGGCATAATCAGCCCTTTATCAAACTGTCCCAGGCCCAGTTAGTGCTAACTTGTTGGCGCTCTTTTTCCTTATTCTTTCATCACAATTTTGTATAACTGTATACGAATTAGATGTAATCTGTGTTCCGGATATCCCAGACTCCATGTGCTTACATCACTGTAGGAAATTATACTCATAAACACATATGCCCAGGGGACTGTCCTTACCCCCCCCCCCAGCCCCCATCAAGTAGTCTTTTCCAATGAATAGTCAGCCAGATAAATAGTAAATTTCCCTATTCCTGCCTTAATAATATTATACAATGAGCAGAACAATTCTCACATGCTTTCTGTCATAGTAATGCACCCGCCTACCAATTTTTTCCATTCATGATGATAAAATATACACAAAAAAAGTTGGACATTTCTTTTTCTGCATTTTAAAAAAATATGTAAAAAATCAGTTTAATAAAATATACACATAGACAGAGCATCAGGTACAGAGGATCATTATGGACTCAGGCCAACACCACAGCTCGCAATAAAACTGTCTCTCTGCCAGAGGGACATGCGTGTTATTAGTAAATCTCCTTTGCTGTTCATAGCAATGCAGGTGTATATTAAAGACAATGTAGGCAATACCAGGTCAGAAGTAACATTTAAATGACAATTACATATACACATAAAGCCAAGCTTCTCTGTCTGGTTCCAGACACAACACTAATAGACGGTGTTGCTAAATTAGACAGATGTTGACGAATTTAAAGAAACAGTAACACCAAAAAAAAATGAAAATGTCTTAGTATAGAAAATATAATATACTGTTGTGTTGCATTGGTAAAACTGGTTTGTTTTCTTCGGCAACACAAATACAGTTTATATAAACAAGCTGCTGTGTAGCCATGGGGGCAGCCTCAAGCTGGAAAAAGGAGAAAAGGCACAGGTTATTCAGCAGATAACAGATAAGCTCTGCAATAAACAATGGGATTCTTCAGAATTTGTCTACTGTGTATCCTGTGCTTGAATGGCTTTCCCCATGGCTACATAGCAGCTTGTTTATATAAACTATACTAACACCAGTTTAACCAATACAGGCCACTCCATTCCATTGAAACACTTTCATTTTTGGTGTTACTGTTCCTTTAAGTTCATTACAAAATTCCCAGCTCAGAATCAGGAGATACTAAATTTGTGGCTTCATTAATACTATGCTGAAATAAATAGCTGATTACAGTCTAGGGTCTCGGATTATTTATTGTGGTTCATAAATGTCACTACGTTTCAAAATGAATGCATGTGCTGTAGAGAAGAGCCAGACTGCAACACTCAGTGCCATCATGTAAACCCTGAGAAGTGTTGCTTTAACCCTGTGCTTGTATTCCCAGGGGGTAGGGGTGAGCCCATGTGAGTGTGGGTAGCTGTGCGTCTGGGGTGCGGCGTGCTGGGCTGTGACGTGTGCTCTCGTCAGAACTCTGCGTAATAGCAGACTACTGTGTGACTACTTTCTTTTCTTAAGAGTTCACTGCACCATAGCATCACAGAAAGGCTGATATTTGGCTTGCATTTTCGGCTTTTGGCGTCAGTCAGCTGTCAAACGTTCTGGCATAGAGATTTAATATATCTTGCTGTAGGATAATCCAGTCCATGTGTATTCTGTTATGAACTGCATTGGCCTGTAGCATCCCATTCCCATCTGACAGACAACACCAGCCTCCTGGTATATGTATTTAGGGAAAGACCTCTAACTGTATTGATTTACAGTAAATCTTAACGATTATCAGCATGTCCACCATATCTCTTCAACAAGGCTTATTCTGGTTTATAGACTGCTCTTCATTAAAAAAAACATAAATCCGGCTTGTTCATTTCAGTAAACAGGAGAATGAGATGTGGCTGGCTAATTCCAATGACAACTCCATGTTACAAATGATTTAGCACGTTGCTCACTATTACATTATCTATGTAGAATTAACATTTCTTACTGGATGCTTTATAGTAAGCAAAATAGCATCTTGTTTTTAATGCAGATATTTAATCTAGTTTCAATTATATTGTATTCTGGCAAATAGTTATTTATTATAATATCTAGACAAAATATCACATACTCCCCATAAATATTACATTACAGATATAAAACAGAATTAAAGGGGATACCAGATTACAAAGCAAATCCCCCAGGCTGGTTTTACAACCATAAGCAATGCGTAAAGCTATTAAAATAGATTTGCTATAGATTTCTTGACATAGATTTGCCTGGGGTAAACACACAGGGTTCTACTTGTCTGCTGTTCCTTTTCTTCCTGTCGCCTGCAATTACATTATAATACATTTATAGTCACGTTAGGGCCAGGGATTGAGACGTTAGCACCGTATTTACATTTAAATCGCGCCAATACATTTATATCAGAGTCCAGGTACAGGAGATGGCTGTTAATAGTTCATACAATGGAAGATGAATGCGTCTTCACGTTTCACAGATATATATATGGGATTTTGTGGGGTGAAATATGATAATAGCGGATAATATCATTACATTATTACAAAGAATGAGTATCGGTACCGAACGTGCATTTACGAGAGAGTTGGCGATTTGCGCTGCCCAGAGATAGCCTAGATTCTGCGAAGTGTTTGCGCTGCCTATGCAGCCAGGCGTTCCTATGTAACCTCCTTACCCTGTGTGTGTTTTACATGCCATCTTTTCTTTTGCTCTCGTTTGCTACAGGAGAGAAACCTTTTAAATGCGAGTTTGATGGTTGCGACAGGAAGTTTGCGAATAGCAGCGACAGGAAAAAACACTCGCATGTCCACACCAGCGACAAACCGTACTACTGTAAAGTGCGAGGTTGTGATAAGTCTTACACACACCCCAGTTCTCTGAGAAAGCATATGAAGATACACTGCAAGTCACCCCCTGGCTCCCCCACTAATGGGAGTATGGGCTACCCTGCAGTTGGCACTCCTTTAGATGAACCCTTATCTCCTGCTCAGGAGAAGGTTAGAGGGCGATCTGCTAATCTGTCCCCTCAGGTCACCAACCTTAACGAGTGGTATGTGTGCCAAGCCACAGCCGGTAACCTGCACACGACCTCCAGCAATGCAGACTCGTCCGAGTCGGAAGATGATGAGGAAACTTACAGGAACTCAGAGAGGACTATACGCTAGCCACTACTTGTCCCTATTGGGACCAACCCTAACTGACAGATGGACTGGAGAGAAATAATTGCCTTTTTTTTTTTGGACAAACGATATTTATTTCTGAAATAAACGCAAAACAATAAACATTATACTGTTAAACTCTGCAAATGCTCCATAAATATAGCAGCAGAGTGCCATCATGTACACACTGTGTTTTGCTGGTGATTGCTGGTGACTTGAACACGAACAGCTAACTGATTCACTGCCAAATACTGTATTGTTTGTGCTTGTGGAGAGTTATCCATCCTGGATATTATACAGAGCGACAGTGCTCTCTTGTACCTCAAACACAGGCGACATCACAATGGAGGTTTCAGCTGCCCAGGCCCCAATTCTGCAATGGCGCCTGGATTATAAACCATCATCACAGCTGACATGGACCACAATGCAACAAAGTCCAGCCAGTTTAATCTGAAATCTGGTTTCTAACCAAACCCTTATCCATTATTTTTCCAGAATGTTTACAGTCTCCCAGGCCCACGTTTATTTACGTAGAGGTCAAAAAATAATTAATGTTATTTATACAGTCGACCCGATCGCAGTTTAATCCTTTGGGATCCTTGTTTTATATGGAAAGAAAAGAAAACCCCGTATTTATTATTGTAAAAAAAGAAGAAAAAAATCATGTTTGCTGCATTGAATTGATTTTGTTGTGCCCTAATGTGATATTTAATCTGATCTGGTGTGCATTCAATGTACCACTCTCCATCGGATTTAAAATTTCAACTGATACGTCTAGCATGCTTTCTGTAAACTGAATCAAATCAAGCAGACTTCGCTTCTACGTCAGGGTGTGATTGTATCCTTGTTTAAAATAATCTAAATGTTATGTACAGCCTCACTATACATGAGTGGGCGAGTCATTGTTATAAATATGATCAGATGATCAGTTATTGTCAATCCAGACTATGGAGGTGTTAAAGGGAAAACAGTTGGATACTGTATATAGTCACATGAAAATAATCACAAGGTCCCTTATTTGTTATATATCACATCTATAAAGTAGCCCCTGATAGTTTATTACAGGACAAGAATAATCAAGTAGTATCAGTCGCTATCCTTGTCCCTTGATAAAGCAATTTCATTTAAAAACAAACACAGTATGAAGTATATTCAAAGGTACAAAAAAAAAAACAATTAAACATAAATACAATGTTTAAATTGCAAAGTGTGCACTGTTACACTTTTGCTCTAAACTTTGCATCATTTTGCATAGGGAAAGCTCTGGTAACGATATGTAAAGTAAAATAATATTTGGCCTGCACTAGTTACATTTTTCTTATTTATTAATATTTTTTTGGTTTATATTTTTAGATTTTCTTTAAAAAAATAATAATAATTTGCCTATTGATGTTTCAACTTAAAATATAAGTCATTGTGTGTACGAACTGCAACACAGAATTAGCACGAGGTGACGTCAGGCATCTCCTTATCCTAAATCAGTTGATTTTTGTATTTAGATTGGAACAAATCAGGCGAAGGCATTATTAACGAGGTAGGGCGGCTTTATTAGGCATATAGTCTAAATAGAAAAGAAGGTCACGTCGCTATAATGTATCAGGCAGCTCCACAAATCATATGATGGATTGAGAATTAATTTTAATGATATTAAAGGTACGATGTGGAGGTCAAGAAACGAAATATATGTCCCCATATGATACATGATCCAGCTAGGGAACAGTGATTATGGGATGTTTATTCCCTGAACGGCCCCATTACAATAAGCTGCAACTCCAGGCCCAGACCTTTGCTGTCAGACCTATATATATCTCTTAAAGTGCCACAGCCCACGTTAAACACTCCTGCTAAAGACTACTAATTTACCCTCAGAGACCAGGAGACATCTACTAGTGGACTGGCCTTCCCTGGGGTGTACAGAAAAAATGTTGTGTGTGCTGTGATCGATTGTGCTAGCTTTGTTATTGTCCATAAAGTGTCTGTGAACGCTGTGCTTTGGTAAAAAGTTGAATTAATTTATTTTCTAACTGGATTCCTTTTCTGCAAGAGTGAGCATACACCAAAGACGTAAATGGTTATTTTTCAGTGAAATCTCGGTGTTTGATTCTTGTGCTTTAAAAAAAAAAGAAAAAAAAAAGAACTAGAGTTCAGGAGAAATCTTTGAGGTATATCTATTTTGCATTTTACTTGAATCAGTGTAATGTGACAGCAGCTGTTGGTGCTTGTGTTCTGTGCAGTCTGTGTCCCAAGTAGTGCATAGGACTTCCCTAGTAAAGTGTGTGTTGCTAGCTCTCCTTTGTCTAGATTGTCCAGTGACTTTTGCTTTTTTTTTTTTCAAGTTCCATTTTTTTTTTGAGAAAAAAAATTAAAAAGAAAACAAAAAAAATGGTCAAACGTCTTACAAGAACATCCACTGTGTCTTCTTTTCAGATTTCCTACTGTTTCAATAAACAAAAAGTACGTCTAAAACGTTCGCTGTTGTATTGTTCTGTACTTCTATCGCTTTGTGTATCTGTTTATTACTAGTTACCATGCAGAGTTATCTTTGCAGCGCAATTGCAGCGCAATAGTCGGAACTGGGGGGACACTTCTTTCCCCCCTATTGAACTAACATTGGGAATAGATGGGAAGGACGAGTCCAAAGTCTCAACTGCTGACACCTACAAGTTCACCTTGTGCAAAAAAACTAAAACACACAGTTGACACATGACGCAAAAACCTTGTATGGTAATCGTTTTGTTTTGTAAAAGCTCCAGGTCATCCATTTCTTCCAAACTACAGCTCCCACCAACCCCCCTTCTCTGAATTTTCCCCAGATTCCACCTCTGAATCATTATATAACTCTGAAGTTGATGTTCCAGCAGCCTAAAACTAAAGAAGGTTGTCAGGTCTAAATGTAACATATACAAGAGGTAATGATGGTGCCAAAAATCGAATACATTATATTTCCCCTATATTCTGAATTTCGAAAGCAATATATATATATATATATATATATATATATATATATATATATATATATATATATATATATATATATAGATATATATATATATATATATATTTATATATACCAAGTCCAAAGGTGCACTCCATTGACTTTGTAACAACCTGGGTGCCAGCACAGAGATAATAATAGATGTGTTTTTTGTTTGTAATCTCCTGACGAAGATCCCTGTGGGGGATCGAAACGTTGAGGGAATAAAACACATTTTTGACTGCAAAAAAAACCCTGTGAGTGTCGCTCTTCTTGCATATATATATATATATATATATATATTTTTTTTTTTTTTTTTTTCTGTGATACCACCAAGGCATTCTTTTTTTTTAAATATTTTATTTTTAATGCGTATGTGTGTTATTTATCATTAATGGTAAAAGTAAGGCAGGACACTATATGTAGCAATAGCCACACAGAGGGACTGGGGTTATAAGCAAGTAGTCGCACCTGGATATTAATGGGCTACACGTGCGATCCTAAATCAAGCGGAATCGAAAGAAAATATTTGCAAGCCCACATCTGTATCATTTCATATTTGCTCAGCTAATGCGCCAGAGAGTGATATTTATTGGGGTACTTAACGCCGGTGTAAATGCAGTGCTCAAAATGTCAGCAGCATTTTTGTCAAAAGGTTAGTGTTATTTAGAGTCCTATGAAGTCTGGGGTGTAGGGTTCTGCGCAGAGAGGGCACAATGTAATATAAGGAGAGCTGTGCGATTGCCACTGTATGTAACATACTGTCTCTGATATATCAAGAAAAACAGTACAATATCACAAGAATGATATGAACATAAATGAAATATTCAGTAAAAATGATTGATACAAAAAAGCAGTGCCACTGTGCCAGGTATAGCTTATTTCTGGGCGCTATAAAAGAAGTGCGAGATTGAGGACATCTTGCAGCAACTATTAGGTTTCATCTCTGCGACATCTCTGAGCCCTGATGCTTTACGTCCGGCCTTTAGAGTTAAAAACTAGCCCTGGGCAGCTTCAAAGAGCAGAGTCGGAAGGCTTGGGCTTGGGCAATGTTCATGGAGTGTTTGGATCACCATGGTAATTGGCGAGCGCATTCTGTACGCTTCTCAGAGAAAGCCACTTATTTACACTGAGCTGCTCGCCATCAAACGCTTCATCTGGAGCGGGCGAAACGTGGGCTTGGCATTTGGAAAATGTTCCAGCATTTGCTTCATACATATTAATAATAATCAGAATGTATTATGTTCAATTGCACTGTCATTTCATTTCTTCCATTAGCGCCAGTCTTGAGGATGCGCAGCGTGAGGCGCAAAGGGATTTGTTGCCTGAAAGTTGTAGTTGGACATGGGCTCTACAAGCATAAGGCTCATAGTAATGAGAGGGAGTGCATCAGTACCCCTGATAATATACTGCAGAGCTGACGCACCCCAAATCTGCCTGACCCGGCCCCAGCGCTAACAAAGCGCAAGCACACCCGGCGCACTAGTGAGTGATCGGAAAGGGAGAAGTTGAAAGGCAGGTTTGTTTGAAATTGCAAGTGGTGCTTTAATGTGCAATAAGCAAGAGAGATTGGATGAGTAAAGGCAAAGTTGCATTCACAGCAGCCCATGTCGATTCGAGACACTCTATTAAGATACACTTGCCTTCACCCCACGTCTCATGCCCTATTAGTTCAGTCAATTTTCACTTCATCACAACACTTCATAATTTTGGCCACAGCCCCATTAGATTTGGATCCCCCCTCCCCCCAAAGATGAGCCCAAGAGCTCGCACCATCCCATTGCGCCCGAGGAGCACCGGCTTATTTGAACAGGGATTGTCCTCTGTTTATTTAATACAAGTACTGGGTGAATGGTGAAAAATAAACACCATGAAAAATAACCAAACAGATGAGTCCTCCGTGTGAAAACCCCGCACTTGATAAAAGTGAGAGGAGGCAGTGGGCGCTGAATGAGAAGCCCTTTGAAGTGGAACTTATTATGGGACGAATACTTCTGGGTTGCCCTAACGACGCCGCTCAATTGAAATCTCTCTCCTTTGTCAGCGATTTGTTCTCCTTTGCTGCTGGGATGGCCGGAGAAGTGACTTCCATGAGAGTGTTTAGCATTCAGGCCGCACATCACTCACTCCCGCCTCAGACTTACAGACGCCTCTGACTTCAGCACAAAAAGGAGTCAGGGGGGAAACGCACGGAGCTTTACTCGGCCCCCGCTTTACTGCTTTAGGGGCCGCTGAGTTGGACCACTGCACCTTTAAAGAACGCGCTGTCATTCACTTGTAAGAAGATTTGGGGCTGGACATTGCTTCTCATACAATAGCGACATTCCAGCCATTGTGTGCGATTTAGGCTTCTATCGCTACAAAATCTGGACAATTCATTGCTTTTTTAACTTGCCATTTCACATTCCTTAACATTAGCAATTGGCGTAATCGTTAGTAAATATCCCCCCAATGAATCTCCCCCTCAGTGACTCTGATACATATCTGAACATCACAATCCGCTTCATTTGGGGGGATCATACCATTTGTGGAAGTAGAAATCAATAACAAGTACTGCTTTCATCTTACAAGCCCCATTTTTACGATTTTCAAGGGACCAGAAAAAAAATCGTGTAAAATCCAGGGAAATGTATTATGCATAATATATAGGTGGGACCACAAAATAACAATGTAAAACCAGGGAAAACTTAAAATCAGAGGATGTAAAATTGAGGTTCCACTGTATATGTATAAATTCACTGTGACTATTACAAATACAAGTAAGGTATAAAAAAAACAACGTCTAGCATTGCAGCGGAATAATATATACATAAGAGCAGTAGTAAAGTATGCATAAGTATAATAGAAAAATGAAAAATACTCACAGTTCCCCCCAGTCTATGGATGCATGTATACATACCAGATAGCAAAAGGATGTGAGTTCTTTCAAAAAAATTAACCAAAAAGAGGTTTAAAAATTCAAATACATTTATTAGGACAATACAGGTGAAGGCCTAACGCATTTTCTGCCTATTGTAGTAAGTGCCCCATTACGCACAAAACGCGTTAGGCCTTTACCTGTATTGCCACTGTGAGTATTGCAAATAACAAGAAAGGTGCAAAAAAGCCAATCTCTAGCAGTGCAGCAGGATAATATATATTTAAGAGCAGTAGTAAAGCATGGATAAGTCAAAATGAAAAATACTCACAGTTCCCCCCAGTCTATGGGTGCATACCAAATAGCAAAAGAATGTGCGTTTTTTCCAAAAAGTTAACCAAAAAGTGGTTTAAAAATTCAAATACATTTATTAGGACAATATAGGTGAAGGCCTTACTCAGATAGGCACGAAGCCTATCGGAGTAAGTGCCCCATTACACACAAACCGCGTTACGCTTTCACCTGTATTGTCACTGTGAGTATTGCAAATAACAAAAGAAAGGTGCAAAAAAGCCAATCTCTAGCAGTGCAGCAGGATAATATATATATATATATATATATATATATATATATATATATATATATATATATATATATATATATATAATATATATATATATATATATATATATAGCAATAGTAAAGCATGGATAAGTCAAAATGAAAAATGCTCACAGTTCCCCCAGTCTATGGATCCATGTATACATACCACATAGAAAAGGATGTGCGTTTTTTCAAATACATACAGGTGAAGGCCTAATGCGTTTCGTGCCTATTGGATTAAGTGCCCCCCATTACGCACGAAACGCGTTCCATCACCTGTAATGTAATAATAAATGTATTTGAATTTTGAAACCACTTTTTGGTTTATCTTTTTTTTAATTATATTATTAAAAAAACCCACATCCTTTTACTATTTGGAATAAACTCACTGTGGCCCTTGTTAGTCGGTCTGTCTGACTGTCACTTTCCTATCTACCTTCCATCCACTCTGTGTAAACATGTAGTAGTGTTGTATGCACTGCACTAGACTTGCTACCAGCTCCATAGACATTCAGTTCTTCTCACAAACGAATGTGCCAACTCCCTGCTTCAGACAAGTGTCAGCTCAAGTGAGTCTTTTGTAAAGCTGCCCACACCCCAAACAAAAGCACCCATCCACATCCACATCCAGGGAAAACTGAGAGGCCAATAAAACAATGCTCCCTTTTGTCTTCCATTATCACACCGACTGTGTTTGCTTTGCAACCGGTGTTAGTTGTTGTGCTGCTTTAGGAATGCTTGTGTCACACAAAAGTTACAAGTCACACACAGCAGCAAACACTGGGCTAAAGGGCTTCTAGTTGGTGCAGGAGGCAGCGCAGATAAATACACAGATAAATTCAAAGATAAATAGACAGATAAATACATAGGTGCATTCAAAGATAAAAAAAGATAAATAGACAGATAAATACGGTACAGAGAAAGCAGCAGAGCAGCATTAGCAGAAGAGCGCTTTATAGCGTGAATAGCGCAATAATAAGCAGCTTGTTGTGGGGCACTCAGCCTTAAAGGCTTTCTTTAGCCTTGTCTCCAGAGACTGCTGAAGTGTTTGGGATCTTGTTAATTAAGTCCGCCTGTTATTTCAGTAACCCCAAACCTTTGTATGCATCTGGGATCTGGTCAATAGACATTTCTAAAAGCCCCCACTCGTTCTGTGCCCTGACTCATCCCTGAACACGCACTTCACTTTCTGCTGAGTAACCACTCTAGGGCCAGAGTGCACAATCACAAGTCGCATTCTGGGACATCATTATACCAACCTGCACTGTGTGTTCAGATACCCTGGTGCTATAATACACATAAATTATATCATTAATATAAGTTGTACTAATTATTTATCACCAACATTGCATTCCCTAAAGGAGCTCCTAACATGTTCCGCTTGTGTTTTCAGTGACTATTACACCAAAAACAGAGACTATTTCTTACTTTTCTTTTTGTAACAATTTTCTAAAATTGAAGTTGAAGCTGTAACGTTCCTCCCTGCGGCGTTTCAGTCTGGCAGCTCAGTGGTCCGGTTGCAGAGTCTGTTACAAGTTGCTACATTAGTTGCTACACTTCTCAGCAGCATCTGTGGAACATTAGCAACAATCGTGTTAATTATTGTATCAATTAGGGGGGTTCTGCTCGGTGGGGCCAAAGATAAAAATGTATCAACTGATGTATTCGATTAAAACAGTTTTGAGTCCGTAACCACCTTCCCAGAGCTGCTCCGTAGAGACACTAGAGGTGAAATATTTTAGCCTTTTTATGTCGTGAAAGAATCACGACATGACGTCATGAAGTACGTGACGCATAGGTGCTTGGAAGATTGGGGCCTATATTCTCCTATTAGGTACAAAATAATGTCTGGCTAAGATGACCAGCACTGGACTCTAACATGATTATAAGACTGGACCTCTCATGTCACCAGCTCTACATTTGTCTGTTCTGCTGCAGAGTTGAGCCTGTCAGAATGCTGGACTTGAAATCTTATCCAGACTAGACCTCATTGCCATCTAGAAAGTCCATCATGCGCTCTTGCAAGGGCTTCTCGGCTCATAGGATCCTGTTTTCCAAAGGGCAGGTTGAGGTGCTATAAGATATAAATGAAGGGTGTAGAGCAGTGATCCCCAACCAGTGCCCTAGTAACATGTTGCTCGCCAACCCATTGGATGTTGCTTCAAGTGGCCTCAAAGCAGGTGCTTATTTTTGAATTAAAGGATTGGAGGCAAGTTTTGGTTGTATAAAAACCAAATGTACTGCCAGAGTCTCCTGTAGCTGTCAGTCCACATAGGGACTACCAAATGGATAAGCACAGCACTTATTTTGCACCACCCAGGCCAGGAACATTTTTATGCTTATTTTGCTCCCCAGCTTTTTGTTTTACATCTGAATGTGGCTCAAGTGTAAAAAAAGGTTGGGGACCCCCAGTGTAGAGTCTTCAGAACAAAATGCCTAAATAAAGGCTTATCATAAAACTGGTCAGTAAGATCTAAAAGTTACAGCAAAGTATTATTGATCAACACATACAAACAGCGCAGATTACTCTGCTATTTGTCAGGATGGGTTATTTCCTAAGGGGTTGAGATGGTTTTATACAAAATACTTTACTTATGAAATGTAAGTTTCCTGTAAATAAAACAGCAACTTTTATAAACAACCCCAAAATAATTAGCTGATATTTGCTCTCATTTCAACAGGAAAACGAAACGAATGAGGTTATTTGAAAGGAACTAATGTGTGAGGCCACATCTATCTGTTCTTACTTACTATAGGCACAAATCAGGTGTGTGAGCTCAGTGACAGTACCAGACTAGAGATGCTGCCATTTAAACGCACAATACTGTGTATAACGATACATACTATAAGCAGGGGTGCGAATGCAGAGGAATCAGGGGGGGCAAGGGGTATATAGGGGACCCTGGACCTTAATTAATTAGCAATTTCAACTATATTTGTAAAAAAAAGGACAACCTCTGGTTATCCTGGGGACCTAAATGAGTTTGCGGCGGGATCTAGTAACATCTAGTTACACCACTGACTAGAAGTATTTTTCACCAAACGCGTTAAATTGCTCATTCTTTGGCCTCTTCTGTGGTGCTTAGATCGTCTCCTCTGTGAGTAGTTTTGTTCGCTGCGTCAAATTTGTCGCAAAGTACAACTGCGCTGGGAGCACGTGCGTCAGGCATCTAAGCCAATATAATAATTGTTACACTTTTGCCGTTGCCCGTTGGAGACTATTCCATTAGGAGCATATAAAGCTGACTATTGCAGTTTCCATGTTTTTAGCAGATGCTGTTGCCATTTAACCTCTGTATAAGGGATATTTTACCAATTCTTAACCTGCTCCAATATACAAAATACACTTGTAAGATTGCTCCAGTCTGATCCTGTGCTGTAGGACAACGGCTGAGAGAATGAGAGACAGATATCAACTAAAAGAAGCGAGAGTGAGAGTAAGAAGGGAAGACTGAGCGCAAATTAGCGCGACGCGAGAATACAAAGCGCTGAGAAGAGAGAGGAGAATGAGAGACTAACGGGACTAATGATTGAAGTGGGTGAAGGAACAAAGAAAGTGAAAAGAGAGTCAGAAGCAGCAAAGAAAGGCGATATAAAGAGAGAAAACAGAGAGAAGATTGATAAAAAAGTGAGGGAGACGCACCGGGGAGAAGAGAGAGAGAGAAAGAGCAAAGGGGGCGGGGCGAGATGGTGCTCGGCCCCTTTTATGCATTTAATAAAGCCGGCCTGTAAAACAGGTTGTTCCAGCATGTGTCATTACACATTTTATGAAAGCATCAGAAACAAGTAGTTTAATAGCGCTGATTTGTTTTACACTCCGTATTACTTTTTATTGCCAATTCGTTTGGCAGAAAGAAAGCATGAAAAATGATTGAACTGAGCTTTTATATACTCAGGAGCCCAGTATAAGCAAATTGTGTTCCGGAGCTTGAGTGGAGCATTTTCCAGCCTTCTATTAACAGCCCGGGCGAAAAAAGAGGAAATGGAGAGCGACTTTGTAGCTCCCACTGCTTTGCCGCTTAGTTATCTGTGGCCAGACACTGGCATCTGGGGCAGCTGGCAGCTGGGGCTCATGACACTTAGTGCCTGTGGATTGCAGCCTCTGCCCAAGGAAATCTGGGATCAGCTAAGTGTTTTTGAAATACATTTCCAAGTATTCCTGGCAACAACTTTATATGCATATTTTTTCCAGATACCTACTTGCATACTAAAGTGTATATCTTAAGGTCCCCATATACTTTGGATATTATGCTTGTCCAAGAAATCATCCAAGCCCCTCTTAAAGGCATAGACAGAATCAGACATGACAACACCCCTTTAGATTAGAGGAAAAGAACTTTCATCTGAAGCAGAGTAGGTGATTCTTCAAGTGAGGGCAATGAGGTTTTGGAATGCGGATTGATCCTTTGGGACAGAGAAAATTTCCCCTGCTATCTGATTATAATGCCCTCTAATGTACTTGTAAAGAATAATCATGTCCAGGGCTAGTTTTAATATAGTGAGCTCCTAGGCCTCTCACACTCCTCATACACTAACCCTCCTGACACATCTCAACACATAAACCTAACCTGCTGGCACCCCCTTCCCCGCGCTCACTCCTCTCTCACCTTCTTCACTGCTGCAATTTCCCCAAACACTGGGGACTGGGCCCAGGTCATCAATTTGCCACCCTAGGCTTGCCCACAAATCCTGGCCTGATCACGTCCCCTCACAAGCACCTTATCTCAAGAGAAAAAACATTGACAGTCTATATACAGTACCACATTTCTCACCCACTTACTTCGATCTTGCCCACTCCCACACCTTGTGTATTACTCCCCTCCCTTTAGACTGTATGCCTATGCATAGGGCCTTCCTCACCTTTTGTACCTGTATTGATTGTGATGTTTGTTACTCCATATATTCTATATATGTAATTCGTGTGATGTAGTTGTATAATCACATTTACTTTACAGTGCTGCGCAATATGTTGGCGCTATATAAATACATGTTAATAATAATAATAATAATAATAATAATAATAATAATAATTGTTCAATCCCTTTTACTAGTCTTGTGCTCTGCACTTTCTCCAGTTTATTAATATGGTTTTTACTCAAGGTGAGGCCTTACCAAGGATCTACAAAGAGGCAAAATTATATCTTTATCACTCCAATGAATTCCCTTTTAACGCAAGACAATATATTTGCTTTAGTACAGAGTGACACTGTCTAGAGTTACATAGTTTGATATCCACAAAAATCCCCTAACTCTGCTCAGTTAAGTATACACCCAACGCACTACCATTTAGTGTATAACTCCGATTTATGCTATATCTCCCAAAGTGCATGTGTAATGGCCAAATGTAGGGTTATTATTGACAAGGTGGATTTTCAACCCACGCTCAGGCATTATGCTCAAAGAGCACATGTGCCTTAGGCAGGGCCGCCATCAGGGGGGGGGGGGCAGAAGGTACAAGTGTACTGGGCCCTGGCCTGAAGGGGGGCCAGCAAAGCTGAACATTTTGAAAGAGCCGGGCCCCCCTTGACAGCGCCAAAACTGCGCTGCTTCCTTCCGAAGTCCCGAACAGCCGAAATGTGGAAGTGCCAAAAAGTCCCGAAGCCGCGAAAAGACCCAATGTGGAAAAAATTCTTCTTTTGTGACAAAGTCATGTGATTTCCCTACCCGAGCCTAATTTACATATGCAAATTAGGATTTGGATTCGGTTTGGCCAGGCAGAAGGATTCGGCCGAATCCGGATCCTGCTGAAAAAGGCTAAATCCTGGCCAAATTCCGAACCGAATCCTGGATTCATGCATCCCTGATAAATAGAGATGCACCAACCCCTGCTAATCATTGTTTGGTAGAATCCAGAATTATCTTTTCAGGATTCGAACAAACACCAAACCACATTAAGAATTCTTAGCTTTTTTTAAGGTTTGAATTTTTTTGGATACTTCGACCATTGAATAAGATACTACGACTTCGATTCAAAGAAAAATCGTTTGAATATTCGACCATTCGATAATCGAAGTACTGTCTCTTTAAAAAAAACTTTGACTTCAATACTTTGCCAAATTAAACCTGCCGAAGTGCTATGTTAGCCTATGGGGACCTTCTAGAGCATTTTTCTAAGTTTTGTGAAGTCGAAGTAAAATCGTTCGATCAAGCGCTGAAATCCTTCAAATCATTCGATTCGAAGGATTTAATAGTTCGATCGAACGATTTTACTTCGACCGCAGGATAGCCATATTCAATGAAAATCCTTCGACTTCGATATTTGAAGTCGAAGTATTTCAATTCAATGGTCGAATTTCAAAGTATTTACCACAGAAATCATGCATTGCTTTGAATGAGAGACTGCAATATGAATAAGAGAGCGACTGAATAGAAAAATGATTAATACAAATTAGCAATTACAATACATTTGTAGCCTTACAGAGCATTTGTTTTTAGATGGAGTCGGTGACTCCCATTTGAAAGCTGGAAAGAGTCAGAAGAAGAAGACAAATCATTTAAAAACTATAAAAAACAAACAAAGACCAGTGGAAAAGTTACTTAGCATTAGCCATGCTATAACATCATTAGCTCCTGAATTTATCA
The DNA here is from genome assembly GCA_038501925.1 of Xenopus petersii. NCBI lineage: Eukaryota > Metazoa > Chordata > Amphibia > Anura > Pipidae > Xenopus > Xenopus petersii. The sequence goes on along the minus strand of CM076674.1, from coordinate 69,065,479 downwards.
CTTGAGTGGGAAATGTCAAATAGTAATAATAAAATAAAATGTATGTAAGACAACTTTTCGATATATGTTAAAGGGGTTTTTCATCTAACTTTTAGTATGATGTAGAGAGTTATAATCTGAGACAAAACAAACGTTTTTATATTTCATTATTTGTGGTTTATGAGTTATTTAGCTTTTAATTCAGCAGCTTTCTAGTTTGCGTTTTCAGCAGCTACAGTATCTGGTTGCTAGGGTCCAAATTATCCTAAAAAGCATACCCTGATTTGAATATGAATAGGAGAGGCCATAATAGACAGATGAGTAATAAAAAGTAGCAATAACTATTCATCCTCTTAAAACATTTGTTTTCCAGATGAGGTCTGTCACTCCCATTTGAAAGATGGAAAGGATGAGAAGAAAAAGACAAATAATTATAAAACTATAGAAAATAAATTATAAAGAGCAAGAGAAAAGTTGCTTAGAATTCTATAACATACCAAAAGTTAAATTAAAGATGAACTACCCCTTTTATTTAAAAATGGCAGCGGCTTTAAGATTTTGTGGAAATGTGTTTGCTATTAATAATGTATCTGCCCTGCTGCTTACAGTCTCTGCATTAACACTCCTAAGACAATGTAGCCCATGGTTATGCATGCAACAAGTAAGGCTTTCATATGAGACGTCATTTCTAAATTAAATGTTTTTCTTTGTTAAATTAAACTACATGTTCCAGTGTTCTTGCCTGCTTGGTATAAGCACCAATACAATACAATGTATTAGAGCTTTCCAATTTCTCATTGTCCCTAGAATGATCTTTTGTTTTTTTTTTATTTGTGGGATACTTATCTACCAATTTCTTGCTTTCAGTCTCCAAGCTTCCAGTTTCCTCCTCTCTGGGCTGTGCAATGTTTTGGGATTTGGGAAAAGGGAGCTTTTCTGTGGATTTAACAAAATATGATGGGAATGATTTGGAAGAGCAAAGTAGCTGGAGTAGAAAATAGGTAATTTCTTGCTATTTTGGAAGTGTAACCATTTTGAGGATCAGGATGTTTGCTGGCAGCCATAGTTATATATTTATTTATATGAGGACTTCAAGGATTTACAATGTTAATAGATCTGCCAAGTGTTTCCACATTAACACACCTAGGGGCAGATTTATCAAGGGTCGAATTTCAAAGTACAAAAAAATTTCGAAATTCGACCATCGAATTAAAAAACTTCGAATTCGAATATCGAATTCGAAGTTTTTTCAACAAATTTGGCAATCCTGCGATCGAATAAAAATTAAATGAAATCATTCAAATTGTTCGAATTTTTAGCGATCGATCGAAGGATTTCTATTTGACCAAAAAAAACGTAGAAAAGTGCTCTGGAAGGTCCCTATAGGGTAACATTGCACTTCGGTAGCTTTAATTTGGCGAAGTATGAAGTTGAAGTTTTTTTTAAAGAGACAGTACTTCGATTATCGAATGGTTGAATAGTCGAATGATTTTTACTTCGAATCGTTCGTATCGAAGTCAAATGGTCGAATATAGCCTATTCGATGGTTGAAGTACCCAAAAGTTTACTTCGAAATTTGAACTTTTTGAAATTTGAACCATTCATTCGAGCTTAATAAATATGCCCCCTAATATCCAAGGCTATAGTGATTGAGGGGGTGTTCAACTTCCAACACTGTTTAAATTCTGCTGTTTTCTGAAATTATTTTTTCAATTACCTTTTATTTTGAATGTGTGACTCTCTCTAATATTGAAGTTTAAAGTGTAAATTTTCACCTTCTTATGTCTTTCTAAAGCAGCTCTGGGAAGGGGCCACCAACTCTGTAATTGTTCTAAATTGAGACATTAGCTGATACATTTCATATCTTTGTCCCTGCTGAGCAGAATTCCTGAGTTTCCTGTTAGAATTGCTACAATAGTTGCTAATACTCCAGAGATGCTGCTGAGAAATATATCAACTAAATGTATCAAATTGTAACAGTTCAGAGTCTGCAGCTCAATTACTGAGCTGCCAGACTCAAACACCAGAGACAGGGGCATTAAACTTGAAAGGGGTAGTTCCTTTCATTTAACTTTTTGTATGTTATATGCTAATTCTGAGCAAATTTTCTTCAGACTCTTTCCAGCTTTCAAATGGGGGCCAATGACCCATCTAAAAAAAGGCTACAAATATATTGTTATTGCTAATTTTTTATTATTCATCTTTCTATTCAGGCCTTCTCCTGTTCATATACCAGTCTCTCACGTGAATCATTGTGTGGTTGCTAGGGTAATTTGGACCCTGGCAACTAGATTGCTAAAATGGCAAACTGGAGAGCTGCTGAAAAAAGCTAAATAATGGGAAAAAAAACACAAATAATAAAAATAACTTTTTTTGTATCCAATTATTACTATTGGGCATTTCCTACTAAGGTGATGATTTCCGGAGCTATGATGAGCCCCATTCAGCCTTTTGAAATGAACTGAGCCATAAAGCATCTCCAGACAAAAATTGCAGTCCCCCCTCAACCGAATTTGTATGCAGAGGCTAGAAATAGGAAGGCAGCCCAAGTGCAGTCTAGGGTGTAGAATTGTCCCTATTCCCTTTCCTTTCTGACTATGAAATAACTGTTGCCAATCACAGGCAATGCTGTATTCATAGGCCGACGCACTTTGGAGCAGGAAGACATAGAACCATTCCTAACAGTGCAAAACAAATGTGCAAAAACACTATGTACTTACTAATTGAGCCCTAAGAAGACACCTTTGCTTTGCTTAATTAAAACAATATAGTACACAATCATTGCATTTGCTAACACAATTGTGTCTGTTTATAGCACTCCCCATTTATGTGTCAGGGAGGTATAAAATGGAAGAATGATACAACCTATTATTGTTTGTGATGGAGATGTTGCCAGGCAATCACAGATGTTATAAAAAATGAAGGAGTGATGATACTGAGATAAAGAGGCAGCCAGGGTACCAAATAACACATCGTTTTATAAAAATATCCAATGGGAAATTACTATAAAGGTTCACTAAAAAAAAAAACTGGAAACATGCAGCTTCCTGGGAATTGTTACCAGGGAAAGTAATAGAAACGATTCCCTTTTTATCTTTCATAGATTGCAATATAGTTATGCTAGTTGTGATTGCTATCCTTCCATATCCTTATATAAGTTGTGTTGTGTCCACATCCAAAAAATGACGGCTCCCTCTGGGAACAGACAGGCTGGGTTATTCCATTATTAATCTGAATGAAGGCGTCTTGCCAAGTAAGAACCAATAGCCATTGGGATCATTCTCACTTCCAATGAACTAGCTATGTGATATTTAACAGCAGCTGTTTAACATTTCATTACCTACTTATTTTACATGGAGGAGAGTGAATTAAAATGGCAATGTTAAATGAAATGAAGGTCTCGCTTTCATTCTGCTGAAAGGCGACACCTAATTAGGGAATATTTAAATCCCACAAAAATGCAGACTCTCAAAGGTGCTGTAAAACTTTTCTTTATAAAAGCTTGTACACAACTCAATGAATTATAGGTTGGCTTCTGGCTCTTAAGAGTTGTTCAGCTGTGTTTGGGGAATCCTAAATGAAACCAAAGCAGCAAAAGTGAAGATGCAACAATGGTGGCTTTTATTGTTCTATATTACCATTTACTTTGTAAGGAATCAGAAGTTGTTGTACTCATATGCTCCATCGCTGTAGGATGACAAATTGGATTTTTGTAATACAACACACAAGTCATAGGTGTTTATTAATATTGAAGTCTTATTTAAACCTGATGATGTTCAATCACATAAACAAAACCATGGTTAAACAAATGAGTGCTCATATAAACAATCATAATACTATATACAATAGATTTCCGTTATTGTGTTTGCAACCACATTGCCTCATTTTACCAGCATTGAATTTAAGAGACAATAACCACAAAAAGAACACGTTGGTACACAATTCCCCTTTTTTTCCTTACATTCCATTTACATAAACATACGAGACGTTAAGTGCAACTGTTCATATTGAGTTTACCATGGAGACAATGAAGAGGGCAGCATAAAAAAGACTAAGCGGGTTATGTAATAAAAGGCAATGTGTTTACCCAGGAGCAGTAACCCATAACAACCAATCAGCAGGTAGAATCTACTGGAAGCGTCTTATTGGTTGCCATTATAAGCACTTTATAAATAGTACAGAATGATTTTGATCATTTCAGATAATGAATCTTTAAAAAAAAAAACACTTTTTGGCATTCTGGACAAGGCAATTCTCACTGAAAAGACAGCAGAGATAGCAGAGCAAAATGCAGAAGTTATTACTATCCTTTACTTATATAGCACTGACATGTTCCTCAGGGCTTTACAGATATAATACATATTTAACTGTCCAGTGGAGTTTATAATCTAAGGCCCTTGTTCACGCACACTATGTCAGTTTTATCAGGTACTAATTAAAAGGTTTGCTTTTGGAGTATGGGAAGAAGCCAGAGGTCTGTTAATCCCCTTACCCATTCCAGTAAAACCTTGGTCCCATTTGTCAATGGACTTCATTGTTGATTTACCCCCTTCTGAGGGGAAAACGGTGATCTGGGTGGTGGTGGATAGGTTTAGCAAGATGAGCCATTTTGTTCCCCTTCCACACCTCCCTTCAGCTAAGACTTTGGCTGACCTATTTGTTACCCACATTTTTAAGTTTCATGGTTTTCCTGAAAATATTGTTTCTGACAGGGGGGTTCAATTTGTTTCGAAGTTTTGGCGTGCCTTCTGTTCTTTGGTTGGGATTGAGTTATCATTTTTCTCTGCTTATCACCCCCAAACAAATGGTCAAACTGAGAGGGTAAACCAGTCCCTAGAACAGTACCTCAGGTGTTATGTGTCTGACAACCAGTCCACGTGGGCGGAACTGTTACCCTGGGCAGAATTTGCATACAATAATGCTACCCATTCTTCCTCTGGGGAGTCCCCTTTGTTTACTGTAAATGGGTTGCATCCCAAAGCTTTTTCTTTTTCTGGGTCTGGTTCCCCTGTACCTTCTGCCAATTCTTCTGTCGAACAATTCTCTAAGGTTTAGTCTCAAGTGCATGAATCTCTGTCAGCAGCTACTGCTGCTCAAAAAAAAGCTGCTGACAGATCACGTAGAGAGGCACCCCAGTATAAAGTGGGGGATCAGGTCTTGTTGTCTACGAAAAATATCAAGTTAAAGGTGCCCTCTCTCAAACTAGGACCCAGGTTTATTGGTCCATATCCCATTTCCGAAATCATTAACCCATCTTCAGTTCGCCTTCAATTACCTGTTAATTTTAAGATTTCCAATTAATTTCATGTATCCCTCCTGAAACCTGCCTCTGATATTCGTTCTTTGTCTGTTCCTCCCCCAGTGTTGGTTGAAGGTCAGCCTGAGTTTGAGATCCAAGTGTTCCTCGATTACCGCCTCGTACGAGGTAAGCTACCTTATTAAGTGGAAGGGCTATGGCCCTGAGGAGAAATCTTGGGTCTCAGTAGAGGACATCAAGGCTGACAAACTCAGGAAGCAATTCCACCAAAAGTTCCCCGGGAAGCCTGGGGGTCCGGTGGCCACCCTGGAAGGGGGGGTAATGTAATAAAATTACCTGCACGGCGGGGTCGGCCGCCGCTCCACCGACGGGGACGGCCGCCGCGTGTCTCCTAGGCGCCATCTTTGTTATTAGGGCATGCACGGCGCGCCTGCGCGCTTCTTAAAGGCGCTGGTGTGTTTGCGTCAGTGCGTTTTTGCGCATGTTTTGGCGTGAATTTTGAATACTATTTAAGGCCCATTCAGTGTACTATTCCTTGCCCGTGATAGAACTTGTTTCTTGTGGTTTCCTGAGCCTAGTGCATCTGATCTGAATCTTGTCTGTCTGATAACCTGTGTTTGACCCTGCCTGTATCCTGACTACTCTGAACTCTGTATCCTGACCTTAGCCTGCCTACGACAACTCTCCTGCTCAGGGCCGCCATTAGAAATCACGGGGCCCCGTACAACAAAATTTTTGGGGCCCCCTGGGCCCCGCCCACACTGACGACCAAGCTCCACCCCATTTCCCGCCCACTCCACATCGCAGTTAAAAGACCACACAGACATCAGCGCTAAAAAAGTAACCCCCCCCCACACAAGTTGTAAAAAGCTATTGATGGTCAGGGCCCCCTTATAAAAAATTGGGGCCCCAAAAAAAAAAAAATTAAAAATTTTTTTTTTAAAAAAAAACATTGGTGGCAGGGGCCCCCTTATAAGTTAAAAAAAACTTGGGGCCCCAACAAAAAAATTTGAAAAAAAAAAAAACTGGTGGCAGGGGCCCCCTTACAGGGGCCCCCTTACAAGTTAAACACAAATTGGGGCCCCAAAAAAAAATTAAAAAAAAAAAAAAACATTGGCGTCAGGGGCCCCCTTATAAGTTAAAAACAAATTGGGGCCCCAAAAAAAAATTTGGAAAAAAAAAAAAATTTTTTTGAAAAAAAAAAAAAAAAACATTGGCGGCAGGGGCCCCCTTACAAGTTAAAAACAAATTGGGGCCCCAAAAAAATTTTTTTTAAAAAAAAAATTTTTTTGAAAAAAAAAAAAAAAAACATTGGCGGCAGGGGCCCCCTTACAAGTTAAAAACAAATTGGGGCCCCAAAAAAAATTTAAAAAAAAAAAAAAAAAACATTGGCGGCAGGGGCCCCCTTACAAGTTAAAAACAAATTGGGGCCCCAAAAAAAATTTAAAAAAAAAAAAAATTTTTTTGAAAAAAAAACATTGGCGTCAGGGGCCCCTTACGAGTTAAAAAAAAAACTTGGGGCCCCAAAAAAACATGTTTTAAAAAAAAAGATTGGTTGCAGGGGCCTATAGAATATTAAAATAATACATTGGTGGCCAGGAGATTAAAAAAAAAAAAATACACAAACTGGTGTTCAGTAGAATTGAACTCACGGCTTCAGTACTTCAACTTCACCTCCTTTCGTGACTTCGGGTCTTTTCACCGCTTCAGGACTTCGGCTTCGGCTGTTTTCGTGACTTCGGGTCTTTGCGCTGCTTCAGGACTTCGGCTTCGGCTGTTTTCGTGACTTCGGGTCTTTTCGGCGCTTCGTGACTTCGGCTTTTTCCGTGACTTCGGGTCTTTTCGGCGCATCGGCTTCGGCTTTTCGGCACTTCCGCATTTGGCAGCACAGAGGCAAGACGTACGGCTCGGGCGCTCGTAAGGGGGGCCCGGATATTCAAAAAATGCAGCGCTGCCGGGCCCCCCTTCATGCCCGGGCCCGGTACGCTTGTCCCCCCTGTCCCCCCCTGATGGCGGCCCTGCTCCTGCTTAACCCCTTGATTGACAACCCGGTTTGACCCTTGCCTGCCTGACGATTCTGATATCCGCCTGCCTCGACCCAGCCTGTCTGACCATCCTTCTGCCTAATCCTTTTGTACCGTGACCTTCGGCCCAAAAGACTTTGCTAACAGCCGTGCCCCTTCGCCAGCCAGAACATCTAGCCTTGCACCCCTCATAAAGTCCAGGTGGCACCCAAGTAAGCTGAGGGCTCCTCCCGAAGCCCAACAGTGGTCACACTACTGGTGAAGCCGAGCCGAGACCAGGGTGCTTGGCATTTGTTCTGGTATCGGGTGCCGGCCGTGACAGGAGTATTGCTAGCATTGATAATGATTATTCCACCTTTGTAGGCACCAGTTGGTTCTAAAGAGATGTGCTCACCATTGTATAAAAACCTTTTTAATAAATGAATCTAATAAAATTGCACTCAAATATGTACACTTGGAATTAACATATTGACAGTCAATCCATAGGTATTCTCAGCTCCAACTTTTCACTCTGCTGAAATTGGTGATAGTAGCCGGCGTTGTATGCATGCAATGCTGGGCTCCCCTAGAGCTACTCTGAGCACTGGTTCACCTACATAAACACAACTACTGCTTATCTGGAGGAGAATGGATTATTAAAACCGGCAGAGTGAATGACCCACAGAGCCTTTGGATTATTTTTTATTTATTTATATGCTTATAGTAGTAGTAGTACAGAGCTTCCTTGCTTCCAAAAGCATCGCAAAGGAATTAGCGAATTAGCTCTAAATTCAAATAAGTCAGGTAACAAAACAGTACGGGCGGGTAAGATGGGGACTGTTACATAAGGTTACATTTGTTCAACTTGAATGGCTGCAATAAGGTCAGATGTTTTAAAGGAACAGTTCAGTGTAAAAATAAAAACTGGGTAAATAGATAGGCTGTGCAAAATAAAAAATGTTTCTAATATAGTTAGCCAAAAATGTAATGTATAAAGGCTGGAGTGACTGGATGTCTAACATAACAGAACAGAACACTACTTTCTGCTTTTCAGTTCTCTGACACTGAAAAATTCTAAAAATTAGTTAGTATACCACAAAAAACAACAACAAGGCAAATGAAACTTTAAAAGTGCACAGTCTTTAAGAAATAACTTTCCGAAACTTCGCTTGCGCTCCTCTTCAGAAAAGGCGATCCATTGTGCAGCGTTTGATTTCAACTCCCTGCCTTCCTTACAGCAGGATCATCGCTGTGACCCCTTTTCTGAAGAGGAGCGCGAGCAGAGTTTCAGTAAGTTATTTCTTAATAAAGGCTGTGCGATTTTAAAGTTTAATTAGTCTTGGTGTTCATTTTTTCGTGGTATACTAACAAATTTTTTTAAAACAAATTTTGATTCTTCTTCTGCTTCTGAAGGCTTTTTCAACAAGTGGCAGAGGGGCTGCTGTAAGATGTTATAGACATTCATTATTTTGGGAGCCTGGGGGGGGCCTCTCAGTGGCGGAACTACCGGGGGAGCAGGGGGTGCGAGCGGGCCAGGGCCCGCACCCCCTCAGGGCCCCCCGGCAGTCCGCGCGCCGCTGCGCGGCGCACATTACTGGATAGTTTCCGGGTGTACGGAGGGGGGCGGGGGCCCGCTGCGCGTCCTGCGCCAGGGCCCGCCCCCCTCCAGTTACGTTTCTGGGGCCTCTGTGTACCTGAAATGGTGCCAGGTCCTATTTTAAATCTCAGTCTGGACCTGCACACATAGAAGAAACAGAAAGTAGGAATTCAGTGCCAAACACATGAAGCGCAACTCAATAAACGTGCTTGTCAGTGTTCAGTTTACAACAGAGCAATACACTACAGAAGCTGAACACTAATTGTCCATGGCTGAAGCAAGACATAGGGCCCTATTTATAAACTTGTAAAGCAGAATATAGTCTTAATTGGTGTGCAACTTTACATTCATTTTTTAAACCTGAAGAGAACCTTTATTTACTATGAGATGCATTAGCGCAAAAGCACACCTCAATAAAATGTCCATTTTATTTTAAAAGTTTATACATAGGGCCCAACACAAACAAGCTGCATAAAGGACAATTTCTTATATACTGAGAATGAATCCACTTTGTCCTATATATAGTGTTGCCTATTTAGCACTTAAATACACTATGGTGGATAAAGTGATGTAATGTGCTGTGTCTAATGCTGGATTTACGCTGCTTATTTGTAGCTAATACCTCTTTTTTTTACACTTTGTTACACATTCAAATAATATAATTACACCGATTTGTAACTATGCATGATTTTAGATAGATCTTTATTCATATACTGAAACTACAATGTTGATCCACAGTCTCATCAGTGTTATATTAGATCCCTATTTATAATGTACAGAGCAAGCAATGGAGGGAAGCCTGCACAATGTGAGCATATTATGTACAACATACCTACTGTGTATCTGCTTATTGTGTGGTTTTATAGAAAATGTTGTTCACATGAAAAGTACTGGGAGTTGTAATTACCCAGACTGATGATTGTAAAGGTTTTACCATATGAAAGGCCCTGCGCACTCCCATGACTTATTCAACATACCATAACAATAGCACAGGGCCATGAATATTCTGGAAACATGCTCTATCTTTACAAGTTCTGTTCACTAACACAGGACATAGACCCTGACATCATTGCAAGACACAAGGCTAGTACATGCTCCAATCAGCTCAACATTCTCTTTAAATCTTTGTGCAGGGTTTCAATATGTCTTAAGGTCTACAGGGCAAGAATTGGATGCTAGTAAAATAAAATGTAACAAGAAAAATCTAAAAACCCTAAGGAATTTGTGAGGATAAGAATAAAATGTGGCTACATGATATTAGATAAGATTACCAACCTTGAGGCTTTGGTAAATCCTGCACCCCTCGCAAGTCACTGCTGTATGGGGGGCAGTCCCACAGTTTAGGAAAAATAACATCACATTTTATGTAAAACACATTTTCCATACATTAGGACCCCTAGCCCACCCTTAAATAGATTCCTTTCAGTATCAGACTATGCCCAGGTTAATATTTTACCACCAAACTCTAAGGAATCCCAACATGCGCTCAGACCAAGAATCTCGTCCATCCACTTCTTTTACAGCAAGAACCCTCTGAGATGCTTGCTAATAGCCTCACGGCTTTGGAATGCATTATCATTGTTCATTTGCCTGTCTCTCTGCCCATCACTATTTTAAACCCTATTAATGGCTGTTAACAACCAAGCACACTGAAGCAATGATACATTAACTTAGATTCCTGGCGTTTTTCATCTTTGAGTTCACGTTTAGTATGATGTAGAGAGTGAAATAGGTTTTCATTCTTTATTATTTGTGGTTTTTGAGTTACAGTCAAATGAAGAAGTTTGGGAACCCGTCTCAGCCTGCATAATAATTTACTCTACTTTCAGCAAAAAAGAGAACAGTGGTATGTCTTTCATTTCCCAGGAACATCTGAATACTGGGGTGTTTTCTGAACAAAGATTTTTAGTGAAGCAGTATTCAGTTGTATGAATTTAAATCAAATGTGAAAAACTGGCTGTGCAAAAATGTGGGTTACCTTTGTAATTTTGCTAATTTTAATGCATGTAACTGCTCAATACTGATTACTGGCAACACCAAATTGGTTGGATTATCTTGTTAAGCCTTGAACTTCATAGACAGGTGTGTCCAATCATGAGAAAAGGTATTTAAGGTGGCCAATTGCAAGTTGTGCTTCTGTTTGACTGTCCTCTGAAGAGTGACAACATGGGATCATCAACGCAACTCTCAAAAGATCTGAAAACAAAGATTGTTCAGTATCATGGTTTAGGGGAAGGCTACAAAAAGCTATCTCAGAGGTGTAAACTGTTAATTATAATTATTATAATAAATAATTAAGATCAAATGAAAAGTTGCTTATTACTGGCTATTGTATAACATACTAAAATGTGTTTGTACAGATTTGCTTCTGTTGAACATTTGTCAGTGAATGCATGGTATGCATTCCACATCCACAGTAGCAGTGTTTTATTGTATTAGCCATAGGCCAAAACAAAAAAACATATGGTAATGCCTTTTATCGACTAATTTAGTAGACTAACCCCCTTATGTAATAAAAGTCACTAGGTTTGCCCAGGAGCAGTAACCCTTAGCAACCAATAAGATGTTTGCTTTTAAACAGCTGACAAGTAAATTGGTCGCTACTGGTTACTGCTCCTGGGAAAAATTAATGCCTTTTATTACATAACCCCTATAACTATAAGAGTTTTCAGGACAGCTTAGGTTTCTGCAGATGGTATGGTTTAATACAGAAAATAAAAAAGTCATAGTTATTACAGATTTTTACCAGTGTGTGTTTCTCCGGTGCTATTGTATATAAATGTGCTGAAGCAAAGAGCTAGGGTATCACAAGAAGCATACGTTTGCTAATCTTCTTAATTAGCCAGTGAAAGCTATTACTTTTTCTATTTCCCTGTATCAATGCTGTCATGTGAGGCAAATCTTTAGGAGGGTGGGTACAAGCTTCAATCATGGGGTGCACATATGTGTTTCAACACAGAGATGACTGAGTGCAATTAGTCTGTACTTGTATGTGTGCATGAAAGGCTGGGTCTCACGGACCTGCATCAGCTGCTAGCACAGGGCCACCACTATAACCACAGGGGCCAGTATTTGTCTTTTTGCAGAGGTATCACAGTATAATTTGCAGCTGTAGTTCAGTTCTAGCTGTAGAGAAACACGTGGCTGATCCTTGGCGTGTAGAACAATAAGGCAAGGTTAACCAATCAGGGCCCAGTTGTGCTGCTATTCATTGGTAGTGCTAAAGTAATTTATTGGCAGGATGAATCTGTTCAGCCTGTAATAATAACAGACTGGGGAGTTGTATTGTTATCCTAGCAGAGCCGCTACCTGTTCCTGACAAAGGATTTGTTCCATATTATTTCTTGGTAATTAGAAAACTGTTATTGTACATTGCAGTGTGCTCTGAAGAATAATGCACACACGGGAATCCTTTGTTCCTGACAACTTACAGTTTCAATTATTACTTGGTTTGGTATCAGCATCCTGAAATATATACAGTAGAACCCACAGGGATTTTCATGGAGTCCATTATTGTAAGGATATCAAGGACTACAGCAAAAGTAGCAAATAAAGAAAGTTATTATATTTACCTCATAAACAAGTCAACAAGGTGCCATCCCACCCTGGCATCAAGTGAAATAAATGCCACCAAAACGTTTAAAGGACCAGTAATTAAAGTGCATATAAATGTGTAGGTGTCCATAATACCATGGCTGGAGGGAGGGAAGGGCTGCTTGTTGCTCACAGTGGAAAATTCAGTTATCATGCCTGGCCGAGGTGCATAACACAAATACAATATACTGCATTATATATATTTAATCAGAGATTATGCTCCCCATTTTGTCTGCAATTATGTACACTATTATGAAAGCCAAATATTCCATTAAATAGAGGGTGTGTTTTATAAGGCTAGATTAAAAATGTCTTTATTCTTATGCAATTAAACATGTGCCTGGCATCAAGCAGTAGCCATTTTGTTCTGCTCATTGAGATGCAGGAACTCTCATCCATTTGTTAAAATGAATAGGAGAGCTACATTTCGGGGTGCATGTGGTTTTAAGAAAGGTATATTCTTTAGAATTATACCAAGAGGTTCAGGGAGTTGTATGTTTGTTGTGGCCCACTCCACTGTGAGCAGCTATCTGGATTGTGGATGCACCCAGACAGATCTAATTCCTAAAAAATGCAATCAGATCAATTGTGTATGGAATGTTGCTATATGCATAGTATTCTATTTGTACAACCAGACATTGTAGTAGGGAGCAAATTATGCTCCAAATTCTTCTTAATTACCATATTGAGAAGCAAAGTAGAACTATAAGGATAACTCATTTATTGGTCTGGGTTTGAAACAATCAATCATGTCCTGCAGTCAATACACTGACTCATTCCCGTTGTTTCCTAGTGACTTTATACACCAGCTCCAAAAGCATCACATTACTGGATCCATCAATAAAGTCAACACACTCGTCATCAAAAGGAAAACTAGAGCCAGGAAAGGAGATAATGTAGACAATCAAAGCTAATTCTGAGAAAAAAAACAAAAGGTTGAGACTAAAACTCATCACACTGTTGAGGAAGGTGTTAACTTTATTATGAACCAGGGCTTGAGGATGGAGGATTGTATATATCTTTCAGGCTCTACCTTGTGTGGCATGGTGATACTCTTGGAATAGGCACAGCAGCCCTAAGATTCTTAAAGCGAAATGTTGAACTTTGAACTCTGTAATACCATCAAATAAAATCTTAATTTTCAAGTAGTTGCTCACACATTGCACAGGAACAAAATGTCTGTGCGATTGCAATGCATGGTATGTTCTTTGCCAATGACAATGTACCACATACCATCCAATGAACACTCAAGAGGGCCCTATACAAAGTACTGGAAAAGGGATATTAGGGTAAGACACTGGGGCATATTTACTAAAGGGTAAAAGTAAAAATCTGGTGGAATTCCACCAAAAATGACCATTGTCAATTTACAAAAAGGAGAATGAGAAAAGTCAAATTAACTTGCACTAGTGAAGATTCTTTTTGCATTGATGTACATTTGCATCTTTTCTCCAGGGGACATTTCTCCAGTGAATAGTCTGCAATACACAATTTACTAAGAGCCTAAGAACACATTTTTGCCAAGAGAAATTGCTCCAGGTTCAGGCAGAGGTGCCATTATAGGTAAAGCAGACACATTGTATCTCATTATCTACGTCATGTGCTTCATGTTAATATCCCATGTATGTCATTCAGGGTCAGACTGGGCCGGCAGGGAAAAAAACCCTGTATTCCCTATTCCCAGCCCTACTCTGATTGAGAATTTAGTGCGCTCCTCCCCCACCCCCCTCGCGAGTAATGGTAAACAAGCCTATGATTAAGTGTTGATGACACGAAACGCGTCAGGCTGAGGACACAATAAACTTTGTTCACTATGACTTGTTGCCTGGTGGAAGTTTGCCTTATTTGAGTGCCTGCTCCATTTTGGTTTGTCAGTTTGTCCTCCCCCAGTGCTGAGGGCTCAGGGCGGTGCACCTGGGCCACTTCCCGTTTGTAGTGAGTAATCATCAGGGCCGGCCTTAGGCCTATTGGACCAATTGGGCCCAATAGGCCCCCGCACCTCTGGGGACCCAGCACCACAGGGCAGCACAGATAATATTTCCCTCAGCACATGATGCTGCCTGGCCTGCCCCCAACTTTGAGAGTCCAGCCCATCACCAAATCCATAGGTCCAGCCCACCCCCAACTCTGATAAGCCAGCCTATCCCCCAACTCCATAGGTCTAGCCTGCCCCCAACTCTCATAGGCCCAGCTTTCCTCCAACCTTGATAGGCCCTGCCTGCCCCCAATCCAACCAAGCCTGCTCCCAAGCTGAATCGGCCCAGCCTGCCCCAAACTAATTGGCCCAGTCCACTCTCCTATTTCCTCCCTCTCTCTCTTACCCTGTGTGCCCCTATTATGTGCCCCTATTTCATCCCTCTCACTCTCTTACCTTGTCTTCCCCTTTCCTTTCTATTTTGTGCCTGTATGCCCTTATTTTCCTAAATACTTGGTGTGTCAGTAGCCAGCAACACTTTGTCTAGGGGCCCCGCCAACATGGTCCCAATTGGGCCCCACATTTGATAGGATCAGCCCTGGTAATCATTACACTGTTTGGAGACCCTAATACTACAAATGGTAAACAAGAGGCACAGCATTCAGGGGAAAGTGTAGGCCAGCTCCAGATTCCATGCTGGGGTTTGGGGGCCCGAGGTGATAGTCCCAGTGTGCCCCTCATGCCCCACTGATGTCATTTCTTTCTGGCATAAATTTTCTAGTGCATATGCGGCACATCACTGATTGATTTTCACAGAAAATTCACCATATATCTATCTTAAAAGCATACTTACAATTTTTAGTAACTAGGATATGTGTTGTGTAAATATGACTGGCTAATTGAGATGAACCTTGAAGAAGATGAGGAGAAAATTCACACTTTTCTAAATATGCCCATTGTTACCCCTGTATGTAATAAAATACACCCGTTTGCCCCGGTGCAGTAACCTACAGCAGAAGTAAAAGGAGTTGGCGAGCAACGCTTGAATGAGAAAAATGTTCTTGGGGGGCCAAATAATGCCGTCATTGGTCATTTAGTAGCCCCTATATGGATTGACAACCTAAATTGAGGCTCTGTTTGGCAGTACACCTGTTTTTATGAAACCAAAACTTGCCTCCAAGCATGGGCGTCCACAGAGGGGGGCAAGAGGGGGCAGTGCCCCCCCCTGGGACTGTCCACACAAATCTCTCTGCACGCTTAATTTTACCCACAACCAGCGCTTCCCAACTGCCTCCCCCAGTCTCCGGGCTGACTCTGATTGACGTCACGGACGCTGCGACGTTGCCGACACAACGTGACGTCGCCGACGCAAAGCAAAGTCACCACTCGCCAGGGTGCTTTGTGAGGACGAGTCGAATGCGCGGGAGCTGAGCGATGAAAAAGAAATAGGTGAGGACCTGCCCTTTTCTCTCCCCAACCTGATCTCAGCCTGCTCCTGATTCACGAGGTCCCCCATCCCTGGCCCCTTCATGTCAAGACCCTGCCTCACATTTGTAGTACACTCCATCTACTTCCAAATCTGCCAATAAACTATCCCAACCACTTCCACACTGGGGCACCTAAGCAATTACATTCCATAAATTCATTCCACCCTTTATTATAGTGGTCATTCCCTATATATATATATATATATATATATATATATATATATATATATATATATATATATATATATATATATATAAAAGCATCAGAGTTTCCAACAAAGTTTTGGCACATGGGCACTAGGCAAACAACTGAAATCAGCACCAAAGCACAATTCGGGGAGGGATGCTGAGAAGCCAAGGATTAGAATGGCTAGAGGCAATGAAATGGAGCAGAATAGTGTTGAATAGTGGTGATTGTAGCAGGGAGAGTTCATGCGGAACAGGGAAATTCAAGTTTTACCACATTGGCCACATCAGGGATAAACAAACATGGCTAATGTTACCCATACGATATACTGTATATACTGTATATATGCTCTTAACTCTTTCTTATTCCCAGTGAAACCCCTATCCCTGACTACATGAGCAGCTCCACCGATGCTGTCCTCAGGAGAACACTTTACCTCACACAGTTATGGAATGAATACTGCAGGAAACTACCATGACAAACTGATAAAACTTTTACAGAGGGTCGGTCCCTTCTACAGGGTACATGCAATGAAAAGGCTCAATAAACATTACTGCTAGAGTGATGGCTGTCTGATCATTCACCTCACTTTCCAAGTCTCCCAATAAATTTCATAATCGTCCTACAACAATACAGCGGGGGAAAGAAAATTGCATTTACATGACAAAGCCCACTTTTCAACAAACAAACGTCAATTGTTTGCATCAAAAGGGGAGGTGGGGTAGGGGTTTATAGAACACAGCACGGAAAAGGGGAGATATAAAAGGACAGACATTATTGTTGCACTGTAACCATCTGATTAACATGCTCCTAACACTTTGTCTTACTTTACTGGGATCCTAGCAACTGCAACAAAGAGGCTGGATTGTCCTGGGTGCCAAAGGACAAGGCTTTGATCTGTCACATTACAGTGAACTAGAGTGACTGGGACACATACTTAGCACTAGCACGTCATCATTGTATGTGTGACTGCAGTTAACCACAGCTCCTACACACAGCCCCTGTGCTCCACTCACGGCATCAGTTAGAAAACAATAGAGATATATGGTAGATAGAGGTAGAGATAGATAGATAATAGATAGTTAGATAGATAGACAGATTGATAGATAGCTGATAGATAATTGATAGATACTTAATAGATAATCATTGATAACTGATAAATATATAGAAAGATAGATTGATGATACATAGATTATAGATAGATAGATAGATAGCTAGATAGATGATAGAGAGATAAAAAGATAGATAGAGTGATAGCTAGACAGACAGATAGATGATAGATAATTGATAGATAATTCATAGATAACTGATAAATAATCAACTGATAATTGATAGATAATTGATAAATATATAGATAGATTGAGGATACATATATTATACATAGATAGCTAGACAGACAGATAGATAATTGGTAAATAGATAATTGATAAATAGATAATAGATAGAAAGATAATTTATAGATAATTGATAAATGTATAGAAAGATAGATCAACGATACATAGATTATAGATAGCTAGACAGATAGGTAATTGGTAAATAGATGATAGATAGATAGATAGATAGATAGATAGATAGATAGATAGATAGATAGATGATAGCTAGATAGATAATGGATGGATAGATAGATAGATAGATAGATGATAGATGATAGCTAGATAGATAATTGATAGATAATTGATAAATATATAGAAAGATAGATCAATGATACATAGATTATATAGTGAATAAAGTACCCCCTCTTGTAAAATATAAGGATATTATTAGTTACCGAGGAGTTTCATGACCATATAAAAACACGAGGCCGAAGGCCGAGTGTTTTTATACAGGTCATGGAACTCCGAGGTAACTTCTAATATCCTCATATTTTACAACTGGGGGTACTTTATTTATTATAATACACAAATTTTAGTGAGTCATGTGACAGAAATGACATCACTACTCACCGTTTATAACTGATGACATCACTACTCACCGTTTATAAGGATATAATTTACAGGATATTCATGGCTTTTGTGTATTATAAATGGATAGATAGACAAACAGACAGATAAATGGTAAATAGATAATTGATAAATAACTAGATGATAGATAGATAGATAGATAGATAGATAGATAATAGATAGATAGATAGATAGATAGATAGATAGATAGATAGATAGATAATTGATAGATAATTGATAGATAGATGATAGATTAATAAATATATAGAAAAATAGATTGATGATACAAAGATGATAGATAGATGATAGATAGATGATAGATAGATAGATGATAGATTGATAAATATATAGAAAAATAGGTTGATGATACAAACATTAGAGATAGATAGATGATAGATAGATAGATAGATAGATAGATAGATAGATACACCTAATATACGGGTAGTGTGTGCTCTCTTTTACTTACACAGCTATTGGATTGGCCACTTTAATTGCCATTTTGTACTTAAAGGGGTTGTTCACCTTCCAAACACTTTTTTCAGTTTAATTGTTTTCACCTTGTTCTCCAGAAATAAGGACTTTTTTCCATTTCTCAGAAGTATCTTTGGAGTATTAGCAACTATTGTATCAATTCTAACAGCTGCCTTTAGGGTAAGGCTACACTGGGCGTTTTGGGGAGATTTGGTCACCTGGCTAATCGCCTCGTCTTTGCGGTGACCAATCTCCCCAAACGCCTTCCCTCACTCTGCACCGGCTAAAATTAAAAATCGCCGGCGCTTATCACAAGGAAACTTCTGGCGACTTCGGAAAACGAATCACTGCTTTTGATTTTCATTTTAGCCATCGCAGATTGGGGAGATTGGTCACCGCAAAGACCAGACGATTAGTCGCCAGGCAACCAAATCTCCACAAAACACTCAGTGTGGCCTTACCCTAATGAAACTCAGAGATTCTGCTCAGCAGGGACAAAGATAATAAACGTATCAACTAAATTTATGAATCCGTGTTCGGCGACCCCACCTCCCAGAGCTGCTTTAGAAGGTGAAAAATCACACTTTACTCTTGAATATTACAAAAACGGTCACACGTAGAAAATAGAAAGTCATTGGAAAAAGTCTTTATTTATGGTGATCTATCTGAAATCAACTGAACTGAAAAAATGCATTGGTCCCAGTAATCTAAGAAGGAGGAGTGTTTTCTGCAACTCATGAAGGATTAGAAGTTTATACCTGCAAACCATAAACTAGTTTGCCTATGATAAAGTGCTAGTTACCGCACAAAACTCTTTAGGGTTAAGTTACATCTTTGTTTTAATTAACTTACTTTGATTTTTTTAAGTCTGCATTGGAGTGCCAGACAATTGAGGCCAGATCAAAATGAGACAGGATATATATTGTAGTAGCAGACATGATACAGAATGAAGAGCCTATAACTGTAGATCATATATGTAATACACAAGAGCCATGAATCTCCTGTAAATTATATTCTCATAAATGGTGAGTTCTGATGTCATTTCTGTCACATGACTCACTGAAACTTGTCTATTATAATAAATAACGTACCCCCAGTTGTAAAATATGAGGATATTAGAAGTTACCTCGGAGTTCCATGACCTGTATAAAAACACTTGGCCTCGTGTTTTTATATGGTCATGAAAATCCTCGGTAACTTATAATATCCTTATAATTTACAAGAGGGGGTACTTTATTCACTATATTAACCTATATGAGTAAAGGAGAGTAATGAAAGATGGATAGATCGGATATATAGCTGAGGAATGGCTGTAAGGCTTATGGATGGTATATATGTGCAGCTATACATTCAGGCGATACCATATAGACAATAATGAGTGTGTAATGAGAGGGGCACATGGCTGCTGGAGTGCCAGTCCTGAGGAGAATTCTCGCTGCCTGTAGGAGAGCGGGGGCGCTGGCACTGGTGCGTTTTTCAGGCTAATATTGATTTATGGAACTAGGGGCCGCAGTGCAGCTCGGTCTGTCAGCGCTACAATCATTTTGGAAATAAAAAGCTTCGGCTTGTTGCTGCGGAAATGTCTCCGGCGCATGTGCCCTTCTTCTGCAGCCAACCAATAGTTTAGACTGGCACGGAGAACAGCAATGGCGGCTCTGGATTTTATTGGCATCCCGGCACATACACGCCCATATACGGGCACAGGCGCTCTGTATCGCGCTACGGCTTTAGTTAGCGCTACATATTTAATCTACATTTGTTTTACATAGAGAGAAATACCCAATTTGTACGGAGGCAAAAGCACCAGCGGCCTGTTAGTTGTAACCACAATAGGTGTATCCTAATTGCTAACAGTAATAGCGTGTGTGTGCGTCACTAGAACATCTCCATTTATATCTACACGCGCATTGATTCTGATCATAGGTCAGGCTGTAGAGCTCAGCACATTTCCCTGACTGGAAGCCGGACCGAAATAGTTCCTAATTGTCCATCTGGAGAGGGAAATGTCGCTTGTGCATTGTGTGTGTGACACATTATTGGAAATGATAGAGAGCAGCCATAAACTTTTGCCTTTGTTTGTTGGTTTCTTATTGACAAACATTCTTATTGAGCAGTTTATCCGCTTTTGCCATCACTTGTCTTTATGAAGGAGCTTTGCCTTTGGAACAGTGCGCTGCTGATACCTCTCTCATTGTTTTCTCACTTTCCCCCCAGCCCCACTGTAAATACCTCCCAGGGGCTCTTTGGCATGGGAAGGACTTTGTGTTCATCCCCCGTTTGCTCCTGTGTAATTACCAACCCATTAGGTTCCCCTCCGTGCCATTAATATGCACAAAATCCCGCTGCTAATCCCTTAATCTGGTTTGTTTCCCCAATTGTCTTTAGCAACTGAACGAAAATAACTGTCACTAAAAGCTTCCTAATAGAAACTCCAGTGGGAAAGGTGACACCACCCCTGTGTCCTAACGACACTTGAAATGAACTCGCCCACAGCGCCCCCACAACTAATGGTACCGGTTTGCCGCCCATTTTGTGCCACCCACGTGACCCTCTCGCAGCATCTCCAGCAACTTCACCCCTTCACCTGCCCGAGTTTCCTCTTTATAATATTATAGCGTTTTGTCTGTCAGTCCCTTCTGTCTGCTGTTTCTAGCTAATGCTAAAATATCTACCTGTCATCAGCCCTATACAAATGTAACCCTTTCTGGAACTATAATTGGCGCTACTGCCTCCATATACACATACCCAACTAGTTCCCAGCCGTGCAGTCAGGCAAAGAGAACCACAAGGCGCCTGTGGATGTGTAGAATATAATAAATCATATGGGGGCCATTTACTTAGTTCGAGTGAAGGAATGGAATAAAAAAACTTCGAATTTCGAATGATTTTTTTGGCTACTTCGACCATGGAATTGGCTACTTCGACCACGACTTCGAACGATTCAAACTAAAAATCGTTCGACTATTCGGCCATTCCATAGTGAAGTACTGTCTCTTTAAAAAAAACTTTTACCCCCTACTTCGGCAAGTAAAACCTACCGAGGTGCAATGTTAGCCTATGGGGAAGGTCCCCATAGGCTTCCTAACAATTTTCTGATCGAAGGAAAATCCTTCGATCGATGGATTAAAATCCTTCGAATCGTTTGATTCGAAGGATTTAATCGTTCGTTCAAACGATTTATGCGCTGATAGTGTAATATCGTTAAAATACAAAAATCGGTGTGATCGATTGGAGCTACTCACATTCACTTATCAGTGAACCAAATGTGAGTAGCTCCAATCGATCACACCGATTTTTGTATTATAACGATATTATACTATCAGCGTATTCTCTCCCCTACAGACACGCTTCAAGTCTTCAAAGCGCACCGCTATTCCTTACCTTTTAATCTTGAAACAATTGTTTAAATGTAGTGATGGGCGAATTTGCGCCGTTTCGCTTAGCCGAAAAATTCGCGAATTTCGCGCGAAATTCACGAAACTGCGAAAAATTCGCGAAACGGCGCCGGCGTCTCGTTTTCGACGCCGGTGCCCGTTTTCGACGCCGGCGCCTGTTTTTTCAACGCCGGCGCCCATTTTTTCAAAAAAATTTTTTTGACGCCGGCGAATTTTTGACGCGAATTTTCGCGGGAGTTTCGCGAATTTATTCGCTGGCGGGGAATCGCGGAAATTCGCCGCGAATTCGCGCCTGGCGAATAAATTCGCCCATCCCTATTTAAATGTACAATTTATCCAACAACTAATTTCAAGCAATATTGTCTAGTTGAAGCCAGGAAAACTGAGGGTAGCTGCCTAATTGGCCCAGCAAACAATTGAACAGTAGATAGCTTTCCCTATGACCGATGAAAATTTTTTAACCTGGCCGATCAATTTTCTAACATATGGACGAAAAATCGTAAAATGCACAATCGTTCGATTCCCACTAACCTCACCAGAATTTGATGGATTGTTTGGCTTGCACTAAAATCGGTCGTTCACCAAAGTAAAATCTTTGCTTCTATGGGGACCTTAACTCTAAGTTAGTCCAGAGACTTGAAGGGGGCCACATGGTACATAACAATTGATCCTCAGCATTCAGCTCAGATTCAAAAGCAACAGTTATGACCCATGTGGCCCCCACTCAAGCACTGATTGGTTACTGCCAGGTAACCAATCAGTGGAAACCAAGAGAGCTGCAAAGCAGGAAGTAGTGTTCTGTTATTATTTTAGACATCCAGTGACTCCAGTCTTTATACATTACATTTGTTTAACTAACTATATTAGAAACATTTTTTATTTTTCACAACCTGTCTATTTACCCAGTTTTTATTTTTATACTGAACAATTGCTTTAACAGGTACCTGCCCAGTGCCCCAGCCCTGTGCGCTTAAACAGGTGTCTCTTCTGCCTTCCCCTAGTTCCAGCCCTGATCACTTGGTACATCATGCTACAGGTTAATTTAAAGGTGAACTATCACTTTAAGCAATATCAACCCAAAAAATAACCACCAGGTCAGACCTGGATTTAATCGGAAATACATGAGGAGTCATTAAGATCGCAAGTGTGCAAAGTGCAATTCAAGTCACAATGTTTTACCCACAATGCAGCCTTTTATTTTTGCACATTTTTAGTGTAATTGCAGCTGCAAGGTGGCTATGCATTAAGGTAAGAGCAACTGCATGTGCACTTTGATAACAATAAGATGCAGTAGCTCTGAACATCTTCTGTATCATAAAACATCTGAAAATACCTTTATATTGAAGTCATTCTGAACCTCCACCAGGAATAGTCCAACAGTTATTTCCAGCACTCCATTCTGAGTATCAAACAATGACCCAGGTGCTATGTGTACATGCTTCCATAGAACAGGAATATATATATATATATATATATATATATATATATATATATATATATATATATATATATATATATATATAAACAGAGAGGAGTGCTAAATGCCGAAAAAATTGATGTTCTTTTTCTTTTCAACCTTTGTACAATGCTTTTTAGCCATATTATTTTCTTGGACTTACAGACTCACTACCTAGATATAAAATGTGCTACATGGGAATGTTGGTCATACATGAAATAAAGACACCGATAAAGCAGAAATGGCAGAGTAGTTTGCAACTGTTTATTCATATTTAAGGTTGCAACTGTTTATTAAAGGAGAAGGAAAGCTACTGAGGCATTTTATTGGCAATAGATTAGCTGCAATAGTGCAAGCTAGAATGCTATATTTATTCTGTAGAATGTTTAACCATACCTGAGTAAAAAGCTCTAGAAACTCTGTTTGTTTGGGATAGGAGCTGCAGTATTAATGTGGTGTGACATCACTTCCTGCCTGGGTCTCTCCCTGCTCTGGGCTCAGATTACAGTAGAGAAGGGGGGAGAGGAGCAAACTGAGCATGCTCTTGCCCAGGGCAATGAGGTTTAAGCTGAAGGCAGGAAATCTGATACAGAAGCCCATGTGTACACAATAGAAGGAAAGAAATGCAGTGTTTCTTTTGACAGGGGACTTAGAGCAACATTACTTTGGGCGTTTACTGGTATATTTAGATGGACCTTTCTGAGAAGGCTTACTTAGTTTTAACCTTTCCTTCTCCTAAAAAAAGACAAAATACTGGCTTTTTTTTATATTTTAATGTGGAATTATTTACAATTTTTTGTTAAACCATTTGAGGGGCATGCCACATTTGTTTTAGGGTGGGCTCACGTCTAGGGCATTAGAGGATCTCTTTTGTCTTTATTTTGCTTCCTTGGATAAGTGGCCACTGCAAGCAATTTCACCATCTCTAATAAAGACATATAGGGGCATATTTATCAAGGGTCGAATTGAAGAAACTTCGAAATTCGAATTCAAAAAGACCAACTGAAATTAAGTCAAAGGTTTTTTTTGTCTAATAGGTCCGTTTTCGTTCGGATAGGTCGAATCGTACAAATCGAATAGCGCATTCGATTGTATTCTGTTCGAAGTTTTTACCAACAAAAAAACTTTGATTTTTCAAAGTCCACCAATTGACTCCAAATAGGTTCTAGGAGGTCCCCCATAGGCTAAAACAGCAATTCGCCAGGTTTAAGATGGCAAATGGTCGAAGTAGAATTTTTATAGAGACAGTACATGATAAATTTTCGAGATTCAAATTTTTTAATTTTTTGCGGGAGGGCACTAGGAGCAATTAGTTTTCATTACAAGGAAACTTTTGGAGACTTCGGAAAACGAAGCGCTGAGTGCCATTCCACTGCAGATTTAGATTCTAGCTGTCAGGAAGGCATTGCAGGGAGATTAGTCACCCGAAAGAAGAGTTGATTTGTCGCTGGGCGACTAACCTCCCCAAATAGCATAGTGTGCCTCGATCTTAGAAGTGTACACCTTTGTCTTTGGGATTCCTCCAGAACTGGTCTGGAGAATTCTGATCAATTTTAGAAGTACAGGTAAGGGATCTGTTACCTGGAAACTTGTTATCCAGAAAGTTCTGAATTACGGGAAGGCCATCTCTTATTGACTCCATTTTATCCAAGTAATCCAAATTTTTAAAAATGATTTGCTTTTTCTCTGTAATAATAAAACAGTACCTTATACTTGATCCAATATATAATTCATCCTAATCAGAAGCAAAACTAACCTATCTGGCTTTATTTAATGACTACTTATTTAGTACTTACTTAGACTTAAGGTATGGAGATCCAAATTATGGAAATATCCCTTATCCAGAAAACCCCAGGTTCTGAGCATTCTGGTTACCAGGTCCTAAACCTGTACTGCAATTTTAGGGCAATCAACTTGCAATCT
This sequence comes from Xenopus petersii, assembly GCA_038501925.1. NCBI lineage: Eukaryota > Metazoa > Chordata > Amphibia > Anura > Pipidae > Xenopus > Xenopus petersii. The sequence goes on along the minus strand of CM076674.1, from coordinate 69,040,275 downwards.
ATCAGAACCCACTGCCTCCAATAGCATCCAACCAGTGCAAGCAGTTGGATGCAACTTTGTTTTTACTGAACTTCCATATAAAATACATTTTAAATGCTTTTCTACAGATTATTTTTGTTATGGGAAAAACATAAAGAAATGAGTGTTATTACAGCAGACAGGGTCCTTGGTGAGCAGAGAGGTTCTTGTATTTCCTAACACCTATAATGGCTTGGTATTTTGCTTCTGTGCAAAGGTCTTTTCCCCCAATAAATTCTAAATGAAAAGAATAAAAACTGTCTGATCCTCTTCTTGTTAAAGTGCCAAAGGGTATTTTCACTCGGGCTTGCCTGCTGACAAAAATATTCCTCTTTCATTTGTTTCTTGAAAAGGAAACAGTGCTGGGAGATGTAGCTCAGTATATGAAGAAGTGAAGGTTGTCACGCTCTTCACTAAATAAAATGCTGACTTTTTGGCAACATTAGGGAACAAATGCAGTTGGACAGTCAGTTATTTATTAAAAGTCTGCCTAAAAAAATATAAATATTGTTTAATCATGGCAAAAATAATCAATGAACCACTCAATAGTAGTTACAGAACAGTAATTTAAGTGTTTAGACATGTCCATCAAGTTCAACCTTTTTATCTAAGTGAGCCTGCCTAACTGCTAGTTGATCCAGAAAGCCTCTCCAATTTGCTTCAAAGGGGAAAAATGTTATCCTGATTCTAAGATGGTAATCAGACCATTCCCTGGATCAAGGCATCTAACCCTTTCTTCAGGATGTCTAATATATCTGCCAGTACAACCACTTCAAGGAGATAAGTCTACAACTTCACTAAGATGGGACCCCCAATGGATCCCCTAATATCTGCTGGAAGGACCATCTGGTGTTTACGATATGGTGCCTTCATATAGTTAAATATATATTCCACCTTTAAGCACCTCTCTGCATTGTAAACAATCCCAGCACGGGGAGTCTTTCCTCAAAAGTAAGACCTTCCATACCCTTTATTATCATAGTGACTCTTCCTTACATTCTTTTATCCCTTTTAATCACTGGAGACCAGAACTGCACAGCATTTTCCAGATGGGGCCTTACCAGTGCTTTGTAAAGGGGAAGAATGAGCCTCTGCTCCTATGTATCTTTCCCTCTTTTAAAAAAAGGATAATATCACATCCTGGATTAAATTAATTGGGCTGCATAGTTTTGTGTCATCATTGTGTTACCAATACTTTGCTTATAGTGTCCGCCCCAAGTCATTAATGAAAACATTCAATAACAGTGGACCCAATTCATTGCATGTAGGCATATATTGTCATGTGAGTTAATTCACAAATTGATGCATTTGCAATTGGGGTATGATGAACCACTCTAATTACATTCAATTCCATATATTTGTCAGAGCCATAAAACAAGTGAAGATGCAAGTAATCAATAGGTTGGTGCTCCATGCTCCAGTGCCCTGGGCAGGGGTTCAGTTATGGCATAAATACAATTTGCCATGTAGCCGTCACAGCTCTACAGCACATCCCACAACATAGACATTTCCTTGGACGCAGCCCTTTGTACGATTGGGACACTGACAAGTTTTACTAAGCAAAAGAAACCTCTGGTAACTGCTTGTTCGGACATCCTTGAAGTGCTCCTGTGGCACAACCTGAGGCTCTGCAGCTTCAACCCACTCAGCCGAAAGTATTAGAACTGGGGACAATGGTGGCTTATGTTTACTTACCCTTTCTACAAGCTGGGTTAACTTCTGCACAACAGCTTGCTTTATCCAGTTAACAACATGGAATGCATGAGCTGGAGCACCACTGTTATGCAAATAGACTAGAGACTAATGCATAGGCTTGCGCACACTGGGCCCTAAACTGCACCACTTCATTTGTGCCCAGGTTTGACACGACAGTGACACTCAATAGAAAGGAAAGCAAATACACTAGAGAGCAAGCAAGTTAAACACAGGCCTGCCCATTTATTGTAAACAGGTTTATATACTAACACGATGCTTTGCCTGGTGGCTTGGTGTTTGTTGCTCCCGCTGCTCTTTCTCTTTGCATGGTGCAATCTGGGCCCACCTGGCAGGAGCTTCATTTAGCAGATGATTCCTTTGTGATGGCTCTGGCAAGCGTAACAATGTTCTGGGCCTGCTTAAGCAAGGGCATGTCTATCATACTGCCATGGAAAGTGAATGCACCCTGCAAAACATCAAAGAAAGGCAGTCACAAATCAGTGCTTAGTATATCATTCTCGAAAAAAAGCTTTGAACACTGACAATTATTGATAAGGTGACCAAGCTCCTCAACAGTGCTATCACTTTAAAATAAAATAAAAAAATTCAGATACTAAAGTATGGAGAGACCAATTCTTATTCTCCTCCCTCTCCCCCCAGCTACAGAAAGAAATCACAAAAAATTTGTACTGGTAGGTACAAATCCACAAGTTTTTACCATTTCAGACACTAAGGATATGTATTCATAGTTACATAGATAATGTGGATTAAAACACATTTTGGGAAAACATTTGCAGGAGATTAGCTGCCTGTTGTAATGTGTGCAGCACCCTGCCATCACAACATCACCCGGCAGAGTAATTGCTTTAGTAGCCCAATGCTGCCCTAGGAACCAGACCTTAGCCTGCTCCAATGATTGTCGCATGTTCAGTCACCTATCTGTCATGCACATACGCCTATGGCATAAGATACAGGTACGCCTACCTTCACCCTTCCATACAGGTACATGTGGTGGCCCCCATTATAAAATGTTCTATTTAACACCACTTACGTCACACTTGTCATCTATTATTTAGAAAGATTTCTATCCATGTACAAATATTATGTTCAAGGCCAATATTCATTAATTTAATTAGTAACCTTCTGCTTGGTACTGTAACCAATGCTTTAGCATAATCTTAGTATATCACATCCACTGCCACTCCAATGTCAAGCTTTCTTGTCACCAATTGTGCCTTGTATTCCAGTATCTTGTCCCTTATTGCCACTTCCAAGAACTTTCCCAACACTGTTGGTAAACTAACAGGCCTATAGTTTCCAGGCTGAGTATATGATGCCTCATGGCACCACTTTAGCAATTCACCAATCTCTCAGCATCATGGCAGACCTGATGTCAAAATAACAGACAAATAGTTTTCAGGCTGGGAGTGTGATCCCTATTTGAAAAATGGCACCACATTAGCAATTTGGCAATCTTTTGGCATCATACCAGGCCTCATGTCAAACTAACAGACCTATAGTTGTCGGGCTGACAGCTTGATCCTTTTTGAATACTGGCACCACATCAGCAATTTGCCAATCTCTCAGCCTCATGCTAGATCAGAGAATCTTGGAAAAATAATTAAAGTGGTTTGGCAATCAATGGCAATTTAGTACCCAGGGATGAATACCATCTGGTTCTGGACCTTTGTACTTTATGCTCTAGTCTAGCATTGAACCAGCCATCAATAGCATCATTATTCAAAGGAACTGCTTTTTCCCTCCTCTCATCAACTAATTTACCTTCCTCAGGGTCCCACCCCCTTCTTGCTTCTTTACAATTGACATACTTTTTTGCATGTGTTATTGGCCTCCCAGCTAATTTGAATGCCTGTTTTTACTTACCAACCTTAATTGCTACTGAAAGCAGCATATCCTCAACTCTTAGGGGCAGATTTATCAAGGGTCAAAGTGAAAATTTGAATTTAGAATTTGGAAATTTGAATTTTTGAGTTTTTTTAAGTGAATCGAGTTTTTAAAAAAATTCTAATTTGATTTTTGAAATTTATCATGTACTAGCCCTTTAAGAATTCAAATTTGACTATTCACCACCTTAAACCTGCCGAGTTGCTGTTTTAGCCTAAGGGGGACATCCTGGGATAGTTTTGGAGTTATTTGCAGCCTTCCTGAAAATCAATTTGAATTTGATTCGAGTTTGCAGGTCGATCCCATTCAACCAATTTTGAGAAATTTAAATTTTTTCATAAATTACAGTTGGTCGAATTTCAAATTCATGGGAGTTTATGGGAGTTTTTAAAAACTCCCATGAACTCTAAATTCGACCCTTGATAAATCTGATTGCAAATAGAAAAAAGGCTGTCACATTCCGGACCACACTCCACAATTGATGCAGTAAAAAGAACTTATTTAGGCAAAAAACATCACAGCAAAGAGGCTTATGCGTTTCGTGCCTTAGAGGCACTTAATCATAGGCTCACCTCCTGCTACACATAGAGCGGAAAATATGATTGCACTCACAATTATCCCACCAGGATAAACACCCAGAGACGCCTATTTGGGACACTTCTTTCAGGGCCACAGATGCATAACTCTGCTCTGGAAAATTGTCAACCCCCCATCCACCAATTATGACTAGAACAAATAAAACTGTATATAGCGCAAATGTAGTACTTATATACCAATAGATCTGCCCCTGAAAAAGGTGTGGGGTTCGTGGCCCTTCCCCAAACGCTAAACAGTGAACACTCGCCCCCCATAAACTGAGGAAGCAAAACTTGAGCATGTTTTACCAAAGCATTGGCTACTTTGTGTCTGCACTGGTAAAGCTTGCACATGCACAGCATGTTATTTTGCCAACAACCATTTTTATACTGGAATTCCGGAAACATGGTGATTTGCACTTTGCTCATTAAACATTATATCATTTTAATAAATGGCTTCTAATTTGTCTAACTGTGAATTGATGATTATCCAGACACAAAAGTGTTTGCAGCATTTGCCAGCTAGTTTCTTTGATATTTATTTTGATTATTTTGATGGCTATTTAATAGGGCAAGGCACCTGCAACCAACCCCTCCATATCATCTCACTGGTTGGAACACTAGACTGTGAATGTTTATACAATGTGTTGGTATTGGCAAGTGTTTGTGTGTTATTAGTTAAAGCATATTCTGACTGTATATTACAGTGACTTAGCTGAAGATGAGGGCACAGTTTATGAGTGATTCATGTAGAAATCTATATAATACCAAAGGGTCCACAAACCTTTTTTTCTTTATTATATATAATAGCCAGAAAGGCTACACTCCAAAACAAAATTCAAATGTGATATTGTACACATGGTGTTCAACATGTTACAGATACAAGATGTAAGCCCAGCCATATTTAGTTTCATCTGTGTATTGTTGCCACAGATTCATTCCATGTGTGTTTATCCCTTTACATTCTTCACTAATATTTTGACCACCACTGTATAATGTTCTCCCTTGTTTGAAGGAGCTAATTGTCCTGTCCATTTTATTACTGGTAAATAGATGTGTCAGGGATGCATAGAGTAAAAATGCACAAACGCATATAAAGTAGTGTTTCTTATTTTCACACCAGTAACACCACATTAAGTAACAATTACACACAATTTTCCATAAGCTGGGCATAAAAGCTAACATACAGTTGTTTGGCTGTTGGTTGGTTGTCATGGATGCCAGGCCGACCAGGAGGGCAGAGCAGATCCTATAGTAAAGGACCACATAAACTGATTTATGTTCTTTGCCAGTTCGATTGAAATCTAGTCATGTTCCCAAACAGAGTCCATCAGGCTGGCCATTGTTTTGGCCCAAATATGCTGCTAACCCTTCAGGAACAGTGGAGTTGGCAAATAGCAGTGGCCACTCTCTGGACATTTATAGTAGCAAATCTAAAATAAAAACTGAGCTAATAAATGCTTCCGTGCAAACTGTGTTAGATAAAAAAGAAAATGGCATAATACATAGAAAGAAGTAATGACCAACTGAAAGGCTTTTTCTAACATAAAAAAAGACTTTATCCTTGAGCTTTGGGTTAAGATATAGTTATATCCAGTTATTATTATCCAGTTGTTACATTTTCAGATGACTGGACAGATAATCAAGGTTGGTTTTGACAATATTTTGTAAATCTAAGGGACATGAATTGGTAGGTATCTGATGTCCTAGTCAAGGGCCCTATGTAATATAACCACCTGCCCAAGGGCTAAATGATCATATCTGTCCATTGTATCCCAAAATGTGCAGATGAATTTACAACAGATCTTGTTGAGCAGCCTGGCTGAATTATCTGATCTGTTATAGCACTTTCAGTGCAAAAATACTGCAGCTTATAGGAACCATTATGAGGCAATAAACATTGACTGATCTAGTGTAAGACTAATAAAAGAAAATCTCATTACTACAGGTTACTGCCTTAAGCTCAAGCTTACTGCCTTAAGATACACATAACCAGCACCTACACATAAGAATAAACATCATTAACATGAATCAATTCTATTAGAAATTAGATAACTTAACAATATAAAGTAAAGCAAGTCAAAATAATAGAAATGCAGCACAAAAATTTACAGTGAGAGTCTCCTTTAAGAAAAAGTATAATATTATTTTTGCTGTCTATGTGTGTCGCTGCAGGTCCATAAAACTTCTCTCCCTGTACAGTGAAACACACACACTTAGATACAGAACATATGGTGATGCCAGGGACCAGCTCCAGAAACTATTGGCTCTGGGAGTGATGGGAAGGAGGCATAAAGAAGTACCTACAGTTGTCATGTGCCAGATCAGGTAGGGGCAGATGTACATGTACGTATAATGGAAACAAAGGATGTAAAATATATAAACAACATGATATAGGTGGGGTGTTGGGTAGATACAGGGTTAAACAGAGAGGGATATGGTGGGTTTATGTAAAAATATGTCTGTTATTTTAACACGGAGAGTGAACACACTCTGCAAAACATCAAAGAACAGCAGCCACAAATCATTTTTTCTCACTCGGGAGCTTTACACATTAACAATAATATATACAGTGATTAACATTCCTTGGCAGTGTTATCTTCTTACAGTAATACTCTGGCAGGCACTAAGGTAGGGATAGCTACAACTGTCAATCCCATAATCCCCAGTCAGCCTTTTGCAGTTCAGACAGTAAAGATATATATATCCATGACAGATTAAAATGACTGATGCAAGTGAGAAGGTACATATATTGTATGTGTGCCCACATGAAGGGTGTGGGTGTGCATGAACTGTAGAGTGAAAAGCCAGAAAAGCTGGCCTCAGGCCTGACTGGTGATCTTTGGGTTCTGGGGCTGCTGTAAGATAGTTACATAGTTACATAGAAAGTCACTATTTAATGAGTGAGCTGGTTGGGCTGTTTGGGCCTCATTGCACTTGGAACTCCAGAGCTTATACTAGCAGTCCAGACCTGGCTGGCATTTTAACTCTACTGGGCATATGTCTGCCTGGGCATGGAAGAAAGATAATAGACTTATGGATAACAGATCCCATACCTGTGTATGTTTATCTTCATAGACCACCACATATACGAAACATTGACTCATTTCTGACTGATCACTGCTTGGCCCAGTGCTTTACAATCCATTTGTTAATGATATTGTAGATGGTTAAATATCTTAGAATGCACTAAGAAAGTTTAAACCTGCAATGAAGTGTCTGCAGCCCATCAGTGCTGCACCTCGACTGATAAATACTGTTCTCATTTTAAAGACCTTTTGGTTTCTTCAAAAGAGAGTTTACAATAATAAAGTCCCTACTAAGTTTTTATTTTACTGCCCAATATAAAAAGTTAACGGGGGTGTGTGTTTTTAATGTTTAGTGTCAACACAACACGCTTGCAAGTGCTTTCCTGTGTTTAAAGTTTGTATATCCTTTGGCTCCCTACAATGGGACGTCTTGTGGGCAGCTATGGAGAACATGGGCTTTGGTGCCAAATTTCTTACATGGGTCAAATTGCTGTACACAAATCCTACAGCCAAAATTCAGAGCAATGGTAAGATATCCTCCTCCTTCCCACTAACAAGGGGTATGAGACAGGACTCCCCCCTGTCCCCATATCTGTTTGCTATTGCCATTGAACCACTAGCATGCCTGATCCGCAACTGGTCCAAATCCACCCTTCTGCATGTTGACTCCCCCCCGCAGGGACTTCAGAACCAGGTGCAGCCCCTCCCCTGTGTGGAGCAATTTAAATACCTAGGGATATTGGTCCATCCTGCCTTTCCTCGAGTCTGTGCCCTAAATATAGATTAATCATCCCTTGTTGTGTTGTTTTGTTTTACCTTTTGTTAAAATGCGAAAATAAAACGTATAAAAAATTTGATATATACATACAGTAAAAATGTGCATGTGGAATGATCGGGCAAATCCCATTATCCCTTGTAAATACACTGGATTAAAAAATATTTTAATAATTTTATCCAAATTTTTGATGAGGCTTCTCAAAATTTAAGACAGCTTGCCTCTCTGAACTGATGCTTCTTTAAGGGTCTGGAATTTTGGAAGAAATTCTCAACAAGCTTGTGCTACATTGAGATTTACAGTATTTGTGACAAAGGAAGACTTTGCTTTGGGTAAAAAAACAGAAATTCATTGTTTGGTTCAAATCCAGTTTTATTTTGCTTTTTTAATTTACTTACCCTGTTGTGCCTACAATAAAAGTATTTGCCTTTAGGTTACAGGAACACCTAACATTTTGTAGCTTGCATTTAATCTCCTCCAGTGGCAGCGACAAAACATGCAAAGTTCCCTTCCCACTGGCATTAATGTAAATCGCTGGTGGGAAAACATGTGTGTCACTTATGCCTAACGTAGCAGCCCAAAACTGTCTTGCTCAGCAACTCTGGGCTACTACATGGTTGCATATGCTTTCCCATCAGAGATTCACATTAATGGCAGTGGGAAGGGAACTTCAGACCTTTTGTCTTCGTACAGGCAACAAAACATACCTTGTGCTGTAGCCCTAAAGGTGTGTATAAGTACCTAGACAAAACTTGTAAATATTTCCTAAAAAGCCCCTTGCCCAACACCGAGTTCTGTCATTAGGAAACGAAGAAAATGAAAATTCAACTTCCTATTGTTATGGTTGTGGTGGCTTTTTTACGAGTTCCACTGCATGGCTGGTTCTGCTAAATGCAGGAGAGAAATGACATGCAGCATCTGACCCCATCTTCAGCAGTTCAGCATGGCGTTGTGGGTACTGGTAACAAAGGGAAGAATGGGCTCCAATAACTTGTGTTCCCCTGTAGTGGAATGCATAAAAAACCACTGTACAGGAATGCATGAAAGAACACATGTATAAGAGCCTTAAATACATGCCAATAGGTCACATTACAGTCAGACTCTATATACACAAACACATGTGTATTTAAATATTTATTAATACTTACTGTGCTCGTGTGCATGTAAATATTTACACACACACACACTGCATGTTTTACTAAAAAAATATATATAAAAAAAAACACTGCATGATTTGTTTAGATTTTCCACTTATTTAGCACATATAGATGGCCTAGAATTGAACTCAGACTACACTCTAGGAGAAAAATCATGCACTGAGGGTTCTCCATAACAAGCCTTCCTCCTGGTGATCACATTTAAGGATGGAGATGCCGGGGAGCATATGTTTGCTTGCGATAACTGTCTTTGATCTGTCTTTTCCCTTTTTCTCTCCCCATTACAGAAACCAGTTAGTGAGAAGGCTTTAAGTATCCAAAATCTTCTTAATTGTGCTTGTCAGAGTAGAAGGTACATTCTGCTTCCATTATTACACAGAAACGGAGCATTTTATTCATTTTCAAAGTGCATTCACTGCTAAATATATCTGAAAGCAATTGGTGTCAGTTGGGGGTGAAGGAAAAATTAAACAAAATGTGGGCAGGTGATCTACAGAGATTCAACAACTTCCACGAATTAAAAGTGATTGTCAGTTTTCAGATCAGGAATATTTTGTAGAATATGGGATAGAGGGAATTAAAAAAAAAAAAAAAGAAAGAAAGAAAGAAAGAAACCCAGATCCAGCAAGTTGTTGTCAATGACAACCACTAAACCGAAGCTGGCTGAGGTCCAGAACTGTCACAAAACCAAAGCCTGGAGAAGCGGGAGGTAAAATATCACCCTGGATAAATTAACATCTTTGTTGCCAGAAGCAAACCTGTACCATGTTGTCATGTTTTCCTCCTATATTTATGACCAGATATAGGTATGGCATGTCTTGAATAACATAAACACAACACTATATATATATATATATATATATATATATATATATATATATATATATATATATATATATATATATATATATATATATATATATATATATATATATATATATATATATATATATATATATATAGTATTATATATATATATATATAAAAATATATACACACATTTATACAGGGCTAGAACAACGTTCTGCAAAGATTTTTGTTATATCACTGCAGATAAGAACAGTATTTCTGCATTACGGCATGACTTGCCTTGCCTGTTATTCAGAACTCATTATATGCAGCTATATAATGCAAAACAAATTACATTCTCTGGAATGTGAGTACAAATGAGAAACAACATGTATCAAAGCATCATGAAATTCTGAAAATGCTTTAAAACTGGTATTTAAAAGTCTGTTTGTATCATATTTCTCTGGACTGGGTGAGTTCAAATCACTAAAAAATACAGTAAACTAGGATTCTTTTTTATAAAACACAGCACTTCTTGGTATACAAAATGAACACCACATTCAGGCATTAAGCCATTTATCTGAAATGCTTTCTTAGCAATGGACAAGCATCCTGCTGGGATTACGCAGGTGTACACAGTAGCTACTACAGATTTTGCTTATAAAAACTATTCACTCAAAACTCAAGTTGCTCAAACTCACAGTGACCCAAATACATTCTGAGCAGTTCTGATTGTCTGATTATTTGTCATCTTTTATTGTGTCAAAAAGCAGCTTTTAAATCTTGCTCATGATCACTGCACTGTCATTGAATCTGCAAGGGCTCTACAAGGAATAAACTAGCCAAACCGACCAGCCATTTGTTTAATAAAATGCCATCATTTTTGCACAGTGTGCAACTATATATGTGGTATGCATATGTATATGTCCACTCAACAAATTGTATTTAGGGAAGACAGAGACTAGTACATAACATAACTTTGAAAACACATGAGAATGAACTTAATGTCTTAAATATTAAGTTAAATATATCTGCATATTATTTCAGCCAGTAGAAAGTTCTGTCTGGTTTTATTATATATGTTTTTATTTTGTTCTAAAGTGTTGTGCAGTGAATGCCTAGGTGCTGGTAAAACTTGCATATATTCAAAGAAAAAAGACCGCACTCACAGGACTTGTAGAGTTTGATAGCCGAAACGTTGAGGAATAAATCACAGCCATTGTGGCTCTTTTTTCTATACAAGTCCTGTGAGTGCGGCCTTTTTCTTTGTATATATATATATATATATATAAATATATATATATATATATATATATATATATATATATATATATATATAGTGTATGTGTATGTATATATATATATATATATATATATATATATATATATATATATATATATATATATATATATATATATACACATACACTATATATATATATATATATATATATATAATATTGTAGAAAGGACCAGCACTCCGTTTTCCAAAGAATTCAGTAGTTTATTTTAATATCACAGTGTCTCCAACGTTTCGGCCCACTTTGGGGCCTTTATCAAGTGGGCCGAAACGTTGGAGACACTGTGATATTAAAATAAACTACTGAATTCTTTGGAAAACGGAGTGCTGGTCCTTTCTACAATTTTATATACCACTTTTGACCAAGCACCCGGGACAACGAGATGGTGTGAAGGAGTGCGGGTATATATATATATATATATTTTTTTTTTTACTATTTTGTGAGAAATAGTGAATTTCATGATAAAGATAATAATAATTTTAGAAGGCCGTAGATCAGTGCTGAATGCAATAGTGCAATGATGCATAACAACATAAGGCAGTATTCCAAATAATCGCTGAAATGATGATGTCACTTCCGGTATGATACACAAGGTGCATAGCTGTGACGGCAGGAGGTTGACAACAATTTTGCTCCTAATTAAGCATGGAATAACATAACTGAAACATGCAGCACTATCTTTCGATTTTGAGAGAAACTGTATAGTGCATTTTCATTTTCCTGTAATAAATAGGCCTGCACTTTGTCATATGATTTCTACTTTTCATGAGCCAATACTGTATGTAAAACCTTAAAGATTGATCTGTATAATGAGAATGAAAGGCTTTGGTATGGCGAGGAAGTAATTTCACCATAATCCTGTGACACCTGATGATATATAGAAGACAATACACTGGAAATCAAGCAGTTTCAAAAATAAATCGTAGACTTTTTACCCTGGAATTTGGCTGCTAAGTGGTTTACATCTATTTTTTTTTTATATTATCAAGCCATTTTTCACAACAAAAATATTATTTTTAATTTAGGTTTGAAAACAGCACTGTATTCATACGAATTAAACCAAGGGTACGATGCACTGATAAAAATTTAAGATTTTCAAGAGATGAAAGTGAATTTTATGAATGAATGGGATAAAGGGGCGGATTTATCAAAATATGAGATTAGAATTTACTATAGAAAAACTTACCTACTATTTTTAGAAGTGTATTTGTAAATGGGTGAAAGGTTAGGCAAGTGCCATACAGGGGCTTGGGTGCAGGCAAACATGGCAAACATGGCAAACATGGCTGATTTTGGCGAAGAAATGTGAGAATTTCTCATGTTGGAAATAGCTGAAGCTAAGCTGACACAATGGTTCTGGGGCAGGCAGACGAGGATGCTAATGTCCACTTAGGGGCCGATTTCGGGCACCATCGTGTACCAGCCTAACTTTCACCAATTGATAAATACACTTCTAAAAATCCTACAGGAATGAATAGAAAATGGGATAAACTCACATTAAGATAAGTATGCCCCTAAATCTTAGATTAATAGATGAATATTGAGGCTTGTTATTAAAAAAAGACTGATCACATTCTTCAGCTGCTGGTGGGTTTCCTAGTATAAACTGCCTCCAGGTCCTTCGAGAACATTGCAGTAAGATTAAAGTAGTAGATGACCTTTATATTAACTTTTTGTATGATGTAGAGAATGATATACAAAAAGTATGAACGAACAAGTGTAATGTTACTCTAATTTATTAAATCTGGTTTTCCTTTTAGGATTTGTGTGATATATTTTCAGAAATATTGAAAAACTTAAAAGGGTTCACAACCTTTCAAGCACCACAGTAAACTTCAAGTTTAGCAACTAGTAATCGCTATGCTATGATAAGTTTGGGTATTTTCAATCATCCAGTCCCAAGGGGAAAATAGAGTCTGGCCCCTTAACTGCCCTGAGGCGGCTCCCATGATGCTGCCCCACTTTTCCCCACCACTTTTACCTATATCTCTCCAGAGGGGGTCCAGTGGGACCGCATCACTTGTGCAGAGAACGCAATTGCACTAGAAGAACTGAATTTCCAGTATAAAAAACTGAAATTTGTCTCTTAAAGTTACCAGGAGCAACTTTTTGCCACACCTGGAAACTTATGGGTCAATGCAGCATGAGGAAAGACTTTCACCTTGCCTCATGGCAGACAAGCCACTGCCCAAGGGATACTGTATATTCAAGGGTTATATACAGAGTATTAAAATATGTAGAAGGAATAAGAAAGAAAAGGAAGATGACTCTGAAGGTTGTAGCCCCTGAAGTATTGAACCCTCTATCAAAAAGAGACCTCTGGTTAATGTTTGCTCCCAGTTGTGCACACATTAAATTTGAGGGTCACATTGATTTACAAAGGTTTTTGTATCAATTAACTGTTTTTTTTTACAGAAGACAAAGGGTGAAGTGATTAATGTCCAACAAGAGTCTATTAGATTAGAGATTAGAGATTACCAAGAAAAAAAGTCACTGCCATACAAAATCGAATTATTGCACAAGATGGACAGATCACCTTGATGTGCACTGACAGACACAGTGTCCACCTGTCAGTACACACAGGTACATTTTGGCACAAAAAAGTGAGCGTCTGCATTTTCGTACCATTGGCATGCCTAGATCTGCCAGTGTGTCAACTGATAGACTGATGCTGTGCCTGTTAGTGCACACTTACGTCAAGATGAACGGCAGTCAATATTCCAGTTGGCCTGTATGTAGTCACCCTAATGTATATTGGCTGTATTTGTGTGTCTTAAAAATATTAATTGCTCTTGCACAAAAAAATGATAAATGTATTGTAGTGTGGTAGATACATTTCTTGGATTGCTGGCAGGGTATCACCAATATCATTGATATGAATTGTATACAAACACTCGTCATAGCAATGCATCTAGTTTAGGGCTTAATTAAGAGTGCAACTTTAATATATTACAGAAAACTTTTCCTATACCTGTATATGTATGTATGTTTTATACTTTTTTAGCGCTACAATTAAGCAACATATTTTTGCCACATATAAAAAAAAAAACACTGCGTATCTTGACAGCGCTATATAAATAAATGATGATGATGATGATCATGAGCACATGGTGTGTTTTCCCTGCATGCAGAGTATCTATGCCAATGAAGAAAGCACACTGCGTGAACTTTGTTTATATCCCATTAAAATGCATTAACATGATTGTGTGTTATTTATAATATGAATTTCAGTGTTTATAAGATCACATTGGTTTCTAGTTGCATATATTGAATACTTATTGCATTAACACCTTATCGATGATTGGGGACATATATTTTTGGGATTCACCAGTAGACAAGATTCAATAAACTGAACACAGAATTGCTAGGAGTGTGTTTATGGCTTTGCATCTTCAATGGTATTTTGTTTTATATATGAAATAGTAGCCATTGACAATGTCTGCCATTGACAATATATCTTATTAATATGCTCTAATTTGTGCATCAGCCAAACAATAGCAATGTGATAGATATGGCCTAAAGATCCAGAGTGAGTATGACATTTTCAGCACCATCTTTGCACATGCTACATCGTTTGGATGTTGTTTACTAAAAGTAGCAATGGACATAAAGACATATTATAACCTCAGGTTTTAGGTTACAATCACATGCAATGAATAAAGTGGTCACTCACTCTTGTTAGGATAGATAGGGGTGTTGTGGCTTCAGCAAACGTATGAGGCAATTATTAGTATATTAGTACAGTAGACAGAAAGATGCCCAGTAAATGAACACCAAGGACAAAGATCATACCATTGTGACTGGCATTTTGCATGTTGACCTTGATATGTCAGACATCAAAGTCTTTATTGTGGCTTCTAATCTGGTATTAAATATTTGCAAATAAAATAAATGAGCCCCTTCTCTATTTTGAATACACAGTGAATCCTTATATTTTTATGCAGCAATTTGTTTTACATTAAAGCAAAAGGAACAATCTAGTGAATCAAGTAAGAAACTATATTTCAAAGATTTCAGACTAAATGCATGGATCTTCTGTAATAGATTTTAATTACCCCCAGAAGCCTGGGTAGATTTGAGGTCTCTTTCTGTCTAACGTTAAGGGGAGGGACGAATGAATCACCAGGAGAGTAGTCAGGGCCAGATAGCAACTCTAATGCCTGTGCCACTTCAGAAGTTTTGATCTGCCTGGAAAGGGGCATGTGCTCTAGATATGCTGATTTGACCTTTAGTCATAGTACATGTTAAACACTAATTTGTAACACCCTGAAAACAAATGATTTGCAAAATGAATCAAATCACATAGCAGTCTCTTAGATTGTGAGCTCTTTTGAGCAGGGCCCTCTTTACCTCTTGTATTGGTTTTGGTTGCTCAGTATGCTTTTTGAATGCTTAATGTATACAACCATTTCATAATATTTAGAAATATGGGCTAATAATAACAACAACAACAACAACAACAACAATAATATCAGTCAATTAATTAAAACATTGTAAATAGGGATGCACCGAATCCACTATTTTGGATTCGGCCGAACCCCCGAATCCTTCGTGAAAGATTCGGCTGAATACCGAACCGAAGCCAAACCCTAATTTGCATATGCAAATTAGGGGTGGGAAAGGGTAAACATTTTTTACTTCCTGATTTCCCTCCCCACCCCTAATTTGCATATGCAAATTAGGGTTCGGATTCGGTTCGGCCAGAGAGAAGGATTCGGGCGAATCCGAATCCTGCTGAAAAAGGCCGAATCCCGAACCGAATCCTGGATTCGGTGCATCCCTAATTGTAATACATAAAATAATAACTTGATATAAAAATCCATTAATAAAATGAATGCAACTGCTTTTTTGTGTTTCTCTTGATTTAACATTTACAAAATAAACATATATAGCACAACTGCATATGACAGTCAAAAACTATATGTGCAAAATATTAATAATGTTTCAAGAACAGAAAAAAACAAGAATTATAAATCTACTCAGCAAGTAGAAATGCTATTATTGAGCATTAACAAGCAATATATTTGGTAGATCTATTCCCAACTAAATGTAAAGCAAATAGGACTTGCTCAATGAACACCCTATCATTCATATTCCAAATGCCAAGTAAAAGCACCAATCCTTCATCAGCTCATGCCTAAATTATATTGTGACTGTTGAAAATATTCTATATATTTTCAGGTCTAAAAATGCTAAAATTGTAGAGAACTTCCTCGTAGAAAATATGAAATTTGTTTTTGTCTTGTTAGGCTTACACTGCTTGTCAGACACAATTTTACCATCTAAAAGAGATAATATAATAAATGTGCTACACTTATTCACAGCATCTAGAAGAAAAACAATTCTGTTTTGGAAAGCAAAGCCCCAACATTAGATAATATTTTGACACATGTAAAATATTTATGTTTACACATGGTTTACAAGTGGTCATTTATCCAAACTGCTGCCACACTATGGAGAATGGCTTCGGCTTTACTTCTATAACAACTGCCAATAATCCTCATTCACAATGACAACTTTTGCTACCTTTATTTTTCCTTCTTTTAGGCCAAAGATTTTTTTCTCAATCAGCAGCAACCCATATAAACACATGATTTATTCATAAAGTAGTGCCAAAGAAATGAATCATTTTCATGACACCAATGTTGTATATAGCAATAAAGGAGAACACCAACCTCCTCCTTGAATACTATGTGATATATTTAATGACTTGAGTTTGTGTGTTGTTGTTATGTACTATATATGGGTTTTGGTGAAATGTATTCCTCTTTAAATAATGTTGTACCCTTACTGCACTATTTCAGAGGTAGAGTCTACATTCTGTTCACAAAACTACTTATATGGAGTCATCTATGATTTGCCAAAACATGGACAATGTTAAGCACACTCCCCTTCTAAGTATACATCCCAAAGCAATCCACTTACACATCAATGGATACAACAGGAGATAATGTACACATCTTTCTTGTGTCTGTTTGTACATCAAGCACCCAAAAAATAGCAGTATTTCTAGCAAAATCAGAATTCCCAACAGTATATACAAAATATAATAGGGCTAAACTACATGGAAGATTAAGATCAGATTTTGTGGGTCAGATTTTTTCTGATCTTGCCACACAACAGGCACAAGATTATGTGTATATATATATATATATATATATATATATATATATATATATATATTTTTTTTTTTTTTTTTTTAATGTATTTATTTTTTGACCCATGCAACTACATCCCACTTGTAAGATGTTATCCGCCGACCCAGGATCATCCTACAAACTCTCCTGTGTAGCTTAACCCTTAGGGCCTTCAGATTGTCAAATGCTTATTCCTTGCACCTTACCCTTGCACTCAAAGCACAGTGCTAAGTGTATAGGAGTTGTATAGGAGTCCTGTATTTAACACTTACATGGTGGTGGAAATGTCTTTTGATGTTTCACAATCTGATTCTATAAGGGGTGTATGACAGTTTTATATATAAAAGCATTATTTCTCACTTTTAGTCAATCCATAATCTCTCAGGTAGTTTAAGACAAAAGGGATTCCATATATTGCACAGATATATACAACTACAGCACCAATAAATTACTTCACAGAACATGGATATTTCTAATATCCTCTTTTATACTAGCAGGATGTATATTGTCCATTATAATCTACAAGAGCAAAGCCCATAGCAGCACTGGATCACAGATGGTCTGTCTGGACAGAACATTGAGATCACTATTGCTTGCCCTTAGTGTAGGTGATTAGCAATGACCAATATGAACTGGAGAAAGATTGTACCTTCATCCTGCATTCCCTGAAAATGATGTACTTTTAGGCATGCATCTGTGTAGATTAGTCAAATATGTACATGACTGATTGGATATCCTGAAAACAAGCCAAAGCATGGCCACCTTAAATAAAACATGTAATACATATAGAAATATCCAGTTTTGAAGTTCTAGTCTATAGTTATATGAATGTCAATTATCCTGTTATTTTAGTACTTTTCATTCTGAAATCTCAAGTACAAAGCTATTTGAAATCTCACGACCCAAGCATTTATTCTAATTTAAATTTATATCCATAACATTGCTGTGCTCCAAAGTATCTTGTGAAGACAAAACCTGAATGCATTCAGAAACGTGTTCTCATGAGGGGAAAGGATGATATATTATACAAAGGAAATCATATATGAAGCATGCATTGCGATTTCCATTAAATGACTGCACAATGCAAGTGAAAAAAAAATGTTTTTCCCTCTTTTTGCCAAACAAGATTGTTAGTGGCGGTAGATGTTCTGTTGAGTATACTTGCTTTGCAAATGAGGCCCCATATGTAACTAATTACTGTACACAGCGTGATGATCCACATTTCAGAGTAATTTCTATTTAATGATTTGAGTTTTGAGATACACTAAACTGTAACATGAAGTTTAAAAAAAATCCTTATTTTTAAAACGTGTAAACTGGATTATTTCAAATAAACTAAGAGATAATTAACTGACAATGCTACAACTGGCATCAAAACCTTCCTTCAGGCGACACCTAATTTAAGTATTACTGGCACTATGTGGAGACAGATTGTACATTACCACTGCAATATTTACATAGCAGAAACCCACAGTGCAGGAAACATGAGACTCAATGATGCACTAAATTAGCAACAACCATATTCCACTGTTAATTTGCTTTCTTGTGTCTCCAACTCTCTGGTCTTTAAATCGCTGTTTCAAATAGAGCTACTTCTTAATAATCACAATTAAAAAGAATTATATGGCCATTGAATCATGAACAGGCATAACAGAGGATTAATATAGCTAACAATATCAAGTGTTTTTTTTTTCAGATTGACTTGATTTCAATTTTGTAAGATGAATATGCTACTGATTTCAGTGTAGAATAGTACAGGTTAACAGCACGCCTTCTGTTCAAGAAGTAAGCCACAAATATAAATCTCCATGTTAGATTTACTGCAAATGTGTGGGAAGGCTTCAACAGAAAAAAAAGAATACAGAGGAATAACAGGAGGGGTGCATATTGTGATACAGACACACAGCAAAATGAAGAAAGATAAATTCAGTTCTCAGCTACTAACAGGCATGTATGGCATTTTTTTTTTTTAAAAAAGTAGTTTAATTTGAAGGGAAAACATGACAAAGAGAAGGCAGATAAATGATCTAATTTAAATAACTGCAGTGGGGTAATACTGTGCAAATATACATCTTAGAAAAGTTAGCAATGGATATAAAACAGCATACAGGAAGGAAAAGATGACACTCTGGACTAATATTTATTTTTACCTTTCCTAATCTTTGGTGCTCTTGAAAAGCAGAAATCAATTCGTGGGCCCATTTTATTTTGTCAGCGCTTGGAGTAAACTGTTCCTGGACAATAGGAACCTGACTCGGGTGAATCACCTGCTTACCTACAAGAAGATTAATAACACCAGAAACATGAATCAACAACAGATGTTCACATGAAATGTGTCAAACATTCAAAGATGGAGAATGCCTCCTGGACTACACATTAAATAATAACAAATAATTACTGTAATAGCTTTCTTTTTTTTTATCCCTGGTACTCCAGAGCAGCGTGAATCCTTTCCGTGTGCTCACGCTGCATGGAAGGATAAATGCAGCCTTGACTCAATTCAGAGCAGTTTAAAAGAATACAAATAATCAGTTCTGTTTTAAAGCAAACAAAAAGAGAGCCCCATTTTTACTTTATTGTCTAGCTGGCAGAAAGGGGTTGATAGTTGGAATAAACCCCTTCAGCAGCAGAAGGGATCCAGGACACTATGCTATTAAATAGGTTAAATGTGAAGACGGGGAGTGAAAGAACATTATTGGAGTCTATTTAGATGAGAACACAACGCAATAAAAACACAACATGCAGTCAAACGATACAGCCTGTTCATTATTAATGCTATTAACGATTGTAGCCAAAAATATTGTCATGCTAACCAGGGAACTCAATGTCCGAATAAATGTGATCAGTTTATAAATATACGTCAGCACAATGATTGTTGTGGTTGGATTTTTTTTCTCGTAAACATGGTAAATTATTTCATACAAAAATATTTTAAAAACCCTTTGATTTGCTTTCCTATTTCCACAATTTAGATTTTATTTAGCATCTCACAAAAATCTTTTTAATGTATAGATATATAGATTTTTTCCTACAGAATTCTATATATTTAAAATGTGCTGATAGCTGAACATTATTCTAAAATCTTTTCTTACATATTACCCTATCAACTGTTCATAGAGACAACAGTTGATCAATCTATTGTTTATAGAATATAGATACATAGATGCACAACACAACTATGCGCCTAATTTTATTTTTCATTTTTGTACCATTTTAAAAAGCAGAGATAATAAAGCAGCTTTTAAACTATGTCTTTTTTAATCATTTACCATGTTTAACATAATGGCTCACATCCAGATCAAAATCTTATTCAAGTTCTAGTAGTCTTTGCTATCTTAACAATCCAAAATATTACATTTTTGCTGCATTTAATGGGTCTGTGTTGAACATTTTGTCACTGCTAATGCAAACACGTTCTAGAGCATATTAAAAAAAAAAAAAAAGATTTTAGCTTTCTAACTGTATCAACGCACATTGAATATAATAATATTAACATATGTGCTCATTGTCCCCTATAAAGCAGTGCAGTTTATCTCTATTTATTTTAATTCAGTATAAGGTAAAATTGTATTTTACAGCACTTGACATCTTGCCAAATATTTGTTTCAGTGAGTACCTAGTTTAGTAATCCAGTGATTAATGCTGAAGATGTAGCATACAAAATATGGCTGGTTTAGGTTTTAAATGACATTTACTTTTCATTGTGTTCTGTCAATATTTTATTTTGATCAAATGGCACTTGACTTTACACAATAACAAATAATGTAATACTGCATCCTAATAGATACTAGTTCCATTAAAAACAATCCTAGTATTGTGAAAAAGTCTTCAAATCTTTTTTTTTTTTTTTTTTTTACAAAAGCTGAATAAACTGTAAAGATTCTAACACTGCATTGTCTCCTTGGGTATCCATGGAGGTAAATACTGCAACCCAGTGCCATTTTTACTAAATCTTTCCTTACTTATTTATTTGAACCTTTAAAATGGATTTAAAGGGCAGCACACTTTTGTTTAAGAGGATAAACTTCCTAAATTTTGAGCACACAATTTTCCCCCAAATTGTAATACACCTTGACTAATTTGTTATCATATGTTTAGTCAAGCACTTCAAAGTAGCCATTTGAAAGCAAAGCGTTGCAAAATGATAATCTTGCATTTGTGGAATACTACTGTGCACCAACAGGTCCATTTATTAAAGCAATGGTGGTGGACAACTTGTGTCATTTGAAATGAGTGCAGCTCAGGGGGGGGGAATCTCTGGCACCCTTATCACAGATACACACCAAGTGTCATATAGCTTTGCACTTTAAAGTGCATGACATGCGCTGCAAGACATAGGGCGTTTTTTCTAGCTTTCTAATGGAATGTCCAGGCTTTTATTAAACCTTATTGTCTGCTAGTCT
Organism: Xenopus petersii; assembly: GCA_038501925.1. Lineage (NCBI taxonomy): Eukaryota > Metazoa > Chordata > Amphibia > Anura > Pipidae > Xenopus > Xenopus petersii. The sequence continues at coordinate 69,018,491 of CM076674.1, read as the reverse complement.
TACTGTTGCCACAAAAAATATCATGCAAATTTTATTGGTTACAGGATTAAAAGAGTGAATGAGATGATAAACAAGAACATGTGTGCACCTGCACAACCAACAATATTCTGCTCTTCCTCAATATCAGGTTGAGGCAACAAGCAGCTCTTGGAAAGATGTCATGTACACACACCCTACACTTACATGTTTAGTTACTAAAAATTCCAAAACAAATACTATGTATTTCAATTTACTATGCAAAGTTACATAAGTTTGATAAAACATTAGAATTGAATACTTAAAGATCAGAAACTTGGTACAATCCTACATTCTGAAAAAGGTAACCCACCCAGCATTTAAATGCTTCCCTTTTAAATCATTCAAATGCTATGTGTAATTCATATGTGGATGGCTAGAGTAAACTGATCTTGTCAGTTGGCCACAAAGCCAAATAATACAATTGCAACAGAGGTGGGGTCCCTGTCATTCCCAGGTCAGCCAATGACACTGCACTGATGTTGTCCATAGGCTGACAAGGTTTTACATCTTGCTTTACATCTATTAAGATCAGCTCAGAATGATCATTAACCCTAACAGACAGAAAATCCATGTGTGGCCAGAGTAAGAATTGCATTGCCTTAAAGATGTGTCCTGCCAAAGGTTTTATCTAGGTTTCTCCTTGCCTCTTAGGAGCAGATTTATTAAGGTTCGAGTTGTGTTTCCATGAAAAATTTGAGGATTTTTGAAGGGTATTTTAAGCTGGCCATAGATGCAAAGATCAGATCGTTTGAATCCTCGAACCATCAGACTTCCCCATTTCTCAACCTGCCACTAACCATTCCGATCACATAAAGTAGTAAAAGAACAGATCAGCTGATGTTCTGCCCCTGATAGCAATCGTACAAAAGTTATGTCCGACAAAGCTGGTGACAGTCTCCCACTGAAAATCGTACGATCGGCAATACATGCAGAGATATAATTGGCAGTCAACAGAAATTTTAACCTGGCCAGATCTCCGTGGGACGAAAAATGTCGGGACTCTCCACACACGTTCCTAAAATCGTACGAATCAAGGATCGGAACTTTGCGTCTATGGCCAGCTTTAGAGTCAAAAATTGATTTTTCAGAAAAAAAACCCTGAATTTTTCAAGATTTATAAGACCCTGGAAATTGCTGGAATCTGAAAATACAACATCTAAAACCTGTCAATGGCAGAGGTCCCTTGAACCATTTGCAGATGTAATAGCCTTCATGATATTCAAGTCTTTTTTGGAAAACTTTCAATCAATCGATCAATTTGAGGTTGTTAACCCCGAACTCGCTAATTCAAGTTTTTTCCATTCAAGTTTTTTCTTAAATTAGAAACCATTCAAGTTGTGAGTTCATTTGAGGTCTAAAAAACGCTAAAATTTGTTCCTTTGATAAATAACTCCCTTACTGTACTCTTTACACTTGACATATATATATATATATATATATATATATATATATATATATATATATATATATATGAGAAGAAAAGCATTTTGGAGTATTTGTTTTTAAGAGAAAATTTCAATAATGTATTAAATATTATTAATATATCATATTAATAAAAGTAAAAGCAAGCAGTCACATTGGTACTGTATCACTAGCCTTTGGTTGATATGTCATTTTAATGTACAGAACTGCATACAAAAGGAGCTTTATATACAATTAAAACACACCAATATAAGAATTTCCGTGTTGAACTCCCTATAAGAATATATTTTACATATACAGTAGATGTATACATTATGTCTGCATATAGGTTTAAAAACAGCACAAATACCATATAGCTTAAAATATATAATTCTACATTACTAGAGACAGTGTTGTATTATTTAGTATCTGTGGCTTCAGCATTTCGTACAAAACATCCATACATCCATGTTTTGCATATACAATAAATATATATTATAGAACATAATGTTAACCATAAGCTCTGTTTTGTATCCCACATCATAAAAAAACCCCTTTTCCAAGTTTTACTATCTTATTGAACTTGCCTGGCTCCTCACAGAATGTAGTTGCTCTGGAACTGGAACGAACTACACATTATGTCTCTCTGCCCCCTCCAAATGCTGCGTATGACCTGCCACTACCCTCCACTGTGCACCATCTGCCTACATTCCCTAATTTTCTGCACATTTTCAGCAGATCATAACACAAACCTGGCTATGTTTCTTTTACGTTAATCAATTATATGCCACACAGATCTTTTTCTTCTTTTTTTTTTTTTTGAATTTCAAGAGAACTTTATTCATAAAGAATAAACAGTTTCACAATAGATATGCATTAAAGTGACATGTCAGACTGTTACTTAGGTTTGTAAACTATCGAAATGTCAAGATCACTTTTCTCCAAATAAACACATGAAAGTTGAATTAGATATCAAAATAGTAAGGATGACAAGAAAAGGATGGGAAGAAAGTGTGGAAAAAAAGAGAAGGAGAAGGAGAAGGGGAGCTTGGAGGCAAAAATCATGCAGATTAGTAATACATCACAGACTCTTATGTACATGTAGGTAAGAGATCCAGGGCTGCCAGGTCATTATAAAGTTATCTTTTTTCACTGCTAGGTATGAGGTCAATTCCTCCATAAGGTAAATATCCTTAACGTTATTGATCCATTCCTCAAAGTTCGGGGAAGCGACCTCTCTCCAGTGTCTCGGTATTAATATTTTTGCCGCTAGCAGTAATTGACTAAGCAAACTAGATTTGAAGGAATGTTCTGGGGTGTCAGTATGGGACAACAATAGTAATTGGGGTGTAAGATCTATCTGGTAACCTAGGATCTCCCGACATGCCATTTGTACATTATTCCAGAATACCTTTAACTTATCACAAAAAAACCAGAGATGAGATATCGTTCCCACTTCCTCATGACACCTCCAACATGTATTGTCTGGGATGAAGTGCATTGGAAATAATTTGACAGGCGTTCTATACCATTGCGACAATATCTTATACGAATTTTCTTGAAACCTGTTGTTTATGGAGCACTTTGCTAGCAGCCTGAAAATTTTTTCCCATTCACTCTCTGATATAATCAACTGTAGCTCCTGTTCCCAGGCTCTAGTAAAATGCGGCAATGTAGGATATTTCTTTTGTATTATCAATCTATAAAGCATTGATATTAAATGGTGTGGGACAGTTTTCCTATCACAAAGGGTTTTGAACTCCGCCAATAAACGTTTGGCTCGTTGGAGCATTGGGTTCAATTGCAGAAAATGTTGGATTTGACAATACCTCCAATGGTCCCTATCATCCCATGTATTTTCAGATTCCTTGATTACAGATTCAGAAGCTTCTGGTTTGAGGACATGTTTTAACTGTAAGTGTTGAACTCCAAAAGCTGATGCCATTCCCTTGTCCAGAATTCCTGGCATAAAATCCAGATTTTGACTCATAGCAGCTAATGGAGAAGGATAGGGGATGAGCCTATGCTTTTGGTTATAATAAGACCAGAACGTTTCTAAGGCTAAAGTTTGAGGATTACCTTTCAGGTTTAAGGCCACATGTTTCCCTTTATTCCAGAGAATATTATTGACGGGGAATTTGGCTCCTTTATCTTCCAGACACTTCCATTGTTTTGTAGAGCGAGGGTTAGAATGTTCAACCAGTTTCGCTAACAGACAAGCCTGGTAGTACGAGTAAAAATCTGGGAGGCTTAGACCTCCTCTTCCTTTAGGTCGATACAAGACAGACCTACTAATCCGAGGACGCTTATTGGCCCATACAAAGTTGCAAATAATAGTAGTCAGAGTCGAAAAGAACCCTTTAGGTATCAGTATAGGCAAGGTTTGAAACAGGTATAAAATTTTTGGTAAAATCGACATTTTAACAATAGATATTCTACCCGTCCAAGTAAAATGGGTCTTATCCCATTCTTTTAACAAGGCGGATATAGTATCAACCATAGGTTTGTAGTTGTAGGCATACACTTTATCTAAGTCATTTGGTATATAGACACCCAGGTATTTGATTTTGTCCATTTGCCATTGGAATTTAAAGTTAGCTCTCAATTGGTGAATCGCAGATTGCTGCATATATATGGGGAGGGCTTCAGATTTGGTCATGTTAATCTTGTAATTTGAGAGCGCACCATATAACGCAAGCTCCTTTATAGCATTGGGCATCGAGATAAGTGGATTCGTTATAACTAAAAGCAGATCATCTGCAAATGCGGCAAGTTTATATACCTGTGTGTCAATGAGCATACCTGAGATATCTGGATTATTTTGCAATGCTATCAATAAATGTTCCATGCAGAGGACGTAGAGCAACGGGGATAATGGGCAGCCCTGGCGAGTGCCATTCCTTATATCAAACATATCCGAAAGAATGCCATTTAGCTTTATTTTGGCTGCCGGTGATGTGTATACGGCCATAATTTTATCCCTGAAGGGTTTCTCAATGCCAGTGCCTTCTAAAACCAATTTGAGAAATGTCCAGTTAACTCTATCGAACGCCTTCTCCGCATCAGTGGAAAGGAGCTGGGAAGGCGTCCGATGAACCTTCGCCCAATTAATCAAATTAAGGATTTTCATGGTGTTCTCTTTGCCCTCTCTACCCTTGACAAAACCTACTTGATCGTCATGTATCCACCCAGGGAGAAGCGGGTTAAGTCTCTGCGCTATAATTTTAGTATATAGTTTTAAATCAATATTCAGTAAGGATATAGGTCTATAATTGCCACAGCGAGTAATATCTTTACCTATCTTAGGGATGACTGTAATATAAGCTAGCAAGGCTTCTTTATTTAAGGGGTGGTTCTCATCAATCTCGTTCATAAAATTGAGGATAAGGGGGGCCAGTTGAGCGGCGAAAACCTTATAAAACTTCCCGGTATAACCATCTGGCCCTGGAGATTTGTGTAGTTTTAAATTTCTGATAGCATTTAGTACTTCATATTGTTGGAACGGGGTACTCAGTTCCTTTAGGAGGGTTTCTTCAACGCCAGGCAAGGGATATTTTGCTATATAAGTTTTGATTTTAGCCTCTAGCGTTTCTTGAGTCATAGTTTGAGGGATGTTGTATAAATCTTGATAGTATTGTCTAAAAGTTTCGGCTATTTTTGTCGGTAGGATCTGTAAGTTACCTTTCTGATCGTTGATTTTATGTATGTAAGATAGATTTTGTCTATGTTTTAGAGCATTAGCTAACAGCCTCCCTGACTTGTTGCCAAACTCATAATACTTTTGTTTAAGTTTAATCATTGCATGTTTGCTATAGACATTTAATAACTGCCTCAATTCTGTTCTTTTCGCCGTCAAAGTTTTAAGGTTATCTAGAGATGGGTTTTCAATGTGTTGGGCTTCTAACTGCTGTATTTGATGAAGTATACCATCAAGCGTGTTCTGTCTTTGTCTTTTAAGGCGCGCCCAATGCTTAATCAAAATACCTCTGACCAAACATTTCAACGCCTGCCATTTAGTTTGCTGTGAGGTGGCATTGTCTCTTACTCTGGGGATATATTCCTTAATAGCTTCCACAATTTCGTCCCTGCATTCAGTATTATCTAATAGATTATCATTAAGTCTCCAGTTCCAAGCCGGCCTAGGTTTGGTAGGCACGTTAAGTACAATATGTACTGCCGCGTGGTCCGACCAAGTTATGCTATCCATGTCCGCTTTCACAAGCCAATGCAAGTAGTGTTGAGAGATAAAAACATAATCTAGATGAGAATAACTCTGTTGAGGGAATGAGAAGTGGGTAAATTGTTTAGCACTAGGATTGAGATATCTCCATGAGTCTATGACCCTAAGTCTTTGAAGTGATTTGGCAGATTGAGAAATGTTTTTAGGAGTTAGCAGGGATTGCCCTTTTGACGTGTCTAGTTTGGGATTCAGTGTCATATTGAGATCTCCTCCCAAGATCAGTATCCCTTCCGAAAAAATAGAAATCTTTGTACTTAGTTTGGTCAAGTAGTGCGCCTGACCATGGTTAGGAAGATAGACACTACCGATCGTACAAGGTGTATGGTGTAATAGGCCTTTTATTAGAACATACCTCCCATTGGGATCTACAAGGCTATCCGCGACCTTAAAATCTATGGAGTTTTTAATAGCTATGGCCACTCCCTTCGTTTTTTGTATGGGGTTATTGCTAAAAAACCACTGAGAGTAGTGGCCTAGTTTATGCATCTGCGGGGCTTCTTTCTTAAAATGTGTTTCCTGAAGTAAAAGTACGTCCCCCTTATCTTTCCTCATCAGATTTATCATCTGTTTCCTTTTTTCCGGTACATTTAGGCCGTTCACATTTAGGGAAATTATTTTCAAGTTACTCTCCATCATAAAGACAAGATACAATCAGAATAATACACAATATAAACAGCTTACCAACTGTGTTGCCTCCAAGCTCAGGATGGGGTAGGGTAAGAGGGTAGAAGTCGCAGAAAAAAGTTATAGGAACATAACCGAAACATGTATTACAGTTGTACACTGTGCGATAGTCAAAACAACATATTTCTAACAAATGCACGAACAGAGAAAAAGCTGAAAAAAGAAACATAAACATTTCAAATGGGCATCTCTCCTGTAAACGCCAATCAAGCAACAGACATTTCGTCTGGCCCAATACTGGGGGGGGGGGGTGTTGAGCAACATGTGATTCGTAGGTGTGTCAATAGCAGAAAATGCTAGATCTCATGCATAACAAAAATAAGTAGGATCAATTTAAGTGGAGCATATTAAAGAAAAATGGCAAAATTACTGGACGGTCCTCCAGTTGTAATATGGGGTCATCCAGGATTAGACGGAGTGGGACTTCCGGGAGGTTTGCCTGTCGCTTGCTTCGACCTGCTTCTCTTTGCTTTAGGCGATTCAACCTCTGTCCACGGTACTTGGTGCGGCATCGGTGTTGGTGTCGGCAGTTGCACAAATTTAATCCATTCTGAAAGATCAAGTTTCGGTGCGTTGCAGACTTGAAGAAAGGGGCGCAGATCTTCTGGGGTAGATAGTGTGTGTAGCTTCCCTGCAATAGTGGTCTGTATGTTGAACGGATATCCCCATCTGAATAAAATCTTTTTTTCCTTCAGGAAGTTTGTCAGAGGTTTGAGGAGTCTCCTTTGTTGCAAAGTGTACCAGGAAAGGTCTTGCATAATGGAGACTTCGACGTCATCCATTTTAATCAGCTTCTGTTGCCTGGCTTTAGAGAGTATATCATCTTTCACTGTAAAATGTAACAAGCAGCAGATTACATCCCTCGGTTTGTCAGATGGGAGTCCCTTCGGTCGGAGAGCTCTATGAACTCTTTCAATGTGTATCTCGTTGGTGTCCGGCATATTGAGCACCAAATTAAACAATGAGGTTACCGTCTGTTTGAGGGAGGCTGCTTCCACAGTTTCAGGAAGACCTCTTATGCGTAGATTGCACCGTCTCCCTCTGTTATCAAGGTCCTCAACCCTACGAGTCAAGGATTGTATGGCTTTATTTTGTATTAACGATACATTGAGTAGTGAGTCAACTGATTGCTCAATTTGCTCCGTTCGGCCTTCTATTGCTTCAGTTCTGGTATGGAGGGATGCGATTTCCGTTTTAAGATCTGCAACCTCTTCTCGCAGCGCCGTTTTAATCTGGGTCGCCAAATCTTTTAAGTCTCTTTTTGTGGGTAAAGTTTTTAAGAGGGCATATGCATTGCTTTCCGAAATTGTAGAGTCATCGTCAGAGGCCTGATCATCTCCTTCAGCCTGGTCCAACCTCTCTGTTTCCACCCATGCCCTTTCCTGCTCTGCTGGGGCCAGAAACTTCTTTAAGAATTTTTGGGATTCGGTCATTTTATGCTGTTTTGGAGTGTCTTTGGTGCCCTCTTTTGTTTTGCCGTATTTACCCATAGTAGTATGTTTATTTTCCACTTAGCAAGATGATCTCTAGCATAAGGTAGGTTTTAGAAAGCCATGGAGGGGTGTAGTCAGACCCAAACCTCGGTGCCAGCCAATGTGTGAGAGCCGTGTGAGGCCAGCAGGACCACCCTGCCTGGGTTAGAGTACGTGCTGCACCCTAATTAAGCTGCTGTTTAGTACCAGCCCAGTGTACCAGAGGTGTTCTTGGCAATATGATATTTATAGGTGCTGGTTTAATATCAACCCTTCAAACCCCGAGCTGCAAGGGTGGAGCGTTACCTTACTGCTGTATGCTGGGTGAGGCCTTGATGATGACGCACCTCACTTTCCCTCGGCCTGTGGCAGGCCTGGAGGTGCCTCAGTCTGTTGTGGGCAAAGTATGTGAAAGTCCCTCTAGGGCAGAGGTACTCACCCCTTCGAGGTGTATCTGAGGGACCCCCTATAGCTCTCTCCAGGTCCAGGCGCGTCACAGCTCCCCTGGCGCACCTTCTGCTCCGCCGTGCGGCTCCTCAAATTTAGGCCGCGGCTCCGGAAAGAAGCTAGGCCGGAATCCCCATTCGGCTTGCACTGGCCGCAGCGCCTCAGGGAAGGGCTCCTCTTGTAGCGGTCGCCTTCCCCCACTCAAGCGGAGCGGGTTTTGCGACGTTGGGCGAGATGCGCTGATAGCATGGAGCACTTTGGGAAGGTAAGTGGCGTGCTCTATAGATGTGTGTCTGCACAGTTGCCCAGTCAGCCACGCCCCCCCTTTTTCTTCTATGTTACATAAGACACCTTTGTTTCACAAGGTACTATTTGCATTGTGATATAGTATAAACTATATATACACACAAAGCTAGTGTGATAGAGTATGTTGCAGTTTCTTTTAGAGGTGCAACAAAAATGAATGCAAAACAGCAATTTCTAATATGAAAATGAATATTATGATATGTATTTATTGCATTCAATGAGATAAATGTGAAAGCTAGCTTACATCTATCACCCAAGAGGGAATTTTGACCACTTCAGACATTGGTTTACCAGGTCCTTTATCTTTATTGGCCTGTTGAAAATTAGTAAATTTAGAGTGCTATGTGGGATTCCTCTTCAGGTAAGGGCCCTGGTTTGCGAATGTGGAGTTTGAAATAACAAGAAAACACGAAATCACAATGTGGCCGCCCAGTGGATTCAATTATTAAATCCTTTCCCCTGGTCTTTTTCAGGAAAAAAAAGCACAGGCCCAGGGATTTTTCTATCACAGCTTCACACTGCCATCTTACCTGGCTTTCCCATTTATACAGTATACTGACAATGCATTACTAAAATGTAACCTTTATTATTTCAGTTAAAATACTTTATATATAGGCGCATCAAGCGCAAACCCCAAAATGTACACCACCAACGCATTAACAAACTCACTGTATATATTTACACAGTGCTGGACCATGTCCATAAAACACACAATTAAAACACCGCAATAGGTGGACAGATGGACAAAGCTAAGTTCAAGTACCAACAATTAGGCTGAGCATTGCCTTGCAAAATGCTCCGCTTGATGCGCCTATATATAAAGTATTTTAACTGAAATAATAAAGGTTACATTTTAGTAATGCATTGTCAGTATACTGAATAATAGCAGGTGTCCTGAACTGGGTTGCTGGGGGGCGGGACCTGGTGTACTTGGCCAGCTGAGTGCACAGTTCCAACCCCACTGTTTCTATTTTCTAATTGTTACTTTGTATACAACCTTGCGGAACAACCTAGCTTAAACATTTTAGATACATGGTGGATGCTAGTCATTTGAAGTAATTAATTGGAGTTTATTCTCATTCTGAAGCATCAGTTGTTGTAGTTAATACACAGTAATCATGACGGGCTTCCTTTCCAACCCTTCCAATTTCAATAAATGGAGGGAAGAGGCGGAACAATTGTTTAATGAAGGAGGCGGGGAACTGACTAAGGATATCTATAATCCTGAAATAGGTGACTTATTTAGAACATTGAAACGCACTATGACTAAACAGACAAAGTTGTGGTGGGAAATAACCACTTTGGATAAATACTTAAAACTGGCTATAGTTCCAAGGGGACTCAGAATCAAGCTTATTCCGGCTGGCCATTTGAATAATACTACGTTTTGTGATAAGTGGTGTTCTATTTTGACCAAATGTTCGTTGGAATTGATGGAGCTCATTAAATTAGAGGAGGAGTCCCTACTTAAACAGACCAATATAGAGGTGGAATCAAATTTGAAAGCCATTGACAAATATAGAGAGCATGAACTGTTCTCCCAATGGGAAAGTGACTTACAGACAAATATAGATAAAGTAGCAGGAGAGTTAAAACAGAGGAAGTGGAATAAATTCTGTAGAGATAAGGCAGATTTTGCTTCTAACAGTGTGTATAACATGGAATCACATACAACGACTAAACAGAGGGGGAAAACGAATCGCTCTGGGTCAGACGTTGTCAGTTCGGACAGTGAAATGAGTGATACCTCAGCTTCATAAGTGGCTTCATCACTGAGCCCGAATAGGCATAATGGGCCTGATGGGCGAATTTGCGCCGTTTCGCTTCGCCGAAAAATTTGCGAATTTCGCGCGAAATTCGCGAAACGGCGAAAAATTAGCGAAACGGTGCCGGCGTCTCGTTTTTGAAGCCGGCGCCCGTTTTTTCGACACCGGCGCCCGTTTTTTACGCCGGCGCCCGTTTTTGACGCCGGCGTCCATTTTTTTTCGAAAAAATTTTTTTTGACGCCGGCGAATTTTTGACGCGAATTTTCGCGGGAGTTTCGCGAATTTATTCGCTGGCGGCGAATCGCGCAAATTCGCCGCGAATTCGCGCCTGGCGAATAAATTTGCCCATCACTACTAATGAAAATAAAAGTAAAAAGCAATATAAGGGTAGTAAACCAAATATGGCTACCCCCATACATACCCAGCCTTTTTTAGGTCCACCTTGGGAAGGCCCAAGCAGAGGCCGGTTAAGAGACAGACAAAGGTGGGGTTATCGCCTGAACAGATAGCAGAATGTGGTGATTCTTTACAAATATTTAACTTGTCTCAATGCCCATTAAGTACACAACAAAATAAAGCGTTAAAAAAAGGATTGTCTTTTGCTCCTACAAGTACTTTCAACACTTTTAATTGGATAAAAGATTTGCACTTATTTGGGAGAAAATTGCTATTGTATAAACATTTTAACAAACAAGATAAAAACACTGAATGGTCAGTGGAGGAACAAAAGGCCTTAGGGGATCTCTGTTACCTTTTAGAAGACAATGATCAATACAGAAGTGAAATTAAAGGTCCGTTTTCAACATTAAAACCTAAGAGTACATTCACCCCACCCTATTCACTGTGCCCCAAAATAGAGGTGTTTATAGAGGCATGTACAGCAGAACTCAAAGCGTTACATAATAACATCAAAGGTGGACTGAGGTCATGTAATAACCTATCATGGAAAGAACGTAAAGGACTCAGGGATCTGGAATTGAATAACGATGTTGTCATTAAACCCAGCGACAAGGGTGGCAACATTGTTATTCAAGACAAGAAGGCATATGTAGCAGAGGGTCTGAGACTCCTTAATGACAAAAACTGTTACAGCAAATTACATGCGGATCCTACCGCAAAATTCCAACTAAATCTATTAAAGATCTTAAAAACAGGCAGAGATTCAGAAATACTGAGTAAGGAGGAGTGTGACTTCATGACAGTTAAACATCCAGTAATACCCACCTTTTATACCATTCCAAAAATCCATAAAAATTCGAAATCGCCCCCTGGCCGCCCAATCGTCTCTGGCATAGGTAGTCTCACTGAAAATTCCAGCATCTATTTGGATGAAGTCTTAAAACCGTTTGTGAATAGCCTTCCTTCCTTCGTACAGGACACAACGGATGCCATTCGCCATTAAGATGGCATCACTTTAGATGAACACCAGTTTTTAGCCTGTCTGGACGTAGAGTCCTTGTACACAAGTATCCTGCATACAATTGGGTTAGAATCTGTACGTGAAACCCTCACACAAAGAGGTCAGCAATATTGCAAACATAACGACTTCATAGTTGAACTATTAGAGTTCGTGTTAACACTTAACTACTTCACATTTAATAATAAATACTACCATCAAACTAGAGGTACAGCGATGGGAAGTCCATGCGCACCCACTTATGCCAACATATTTCTAGGATGGTGGGAACGGAATTACGTGTTTAGTGAACAACTGGCTCAATATGCACAACTGATATCGCTATGGCTTCGTTACATAGACGATATTATCATTATATGGTCGGGCACTAGTGAACAGTTTTACACATTTGTTGAGAAACTTAACAACAACAACATTAACTTAAAGGTGACAGCACAAATACATAAAGACATGGTAAACTTTTTAGATATAAAAATATTTCGTGACCAGCAGGGCAACCTAGCAACTACTCTATATAGGAAGGAGACAGCGACTAACAGTTTACTTCATGCAAGCAGTCAACATCCCCAAAAAACCATCACAGGGATTCCAGTGGGGCAGTATTTGAGAATCAGACGAATATGTAGCAACCAGGATGATTTTAAAATTGAGGCCAAAAAGCTATATGAGCGGTTTCGAGAGAGGGGATATAGCCACAACTCTTTAAAAAAAGCCTATAAAAGGGCTTTGGAAACGAATAGACAATCTCTTTTGATTCCCAAAGATTCCAACACTAAAGTAATTGGGCAGAATGGTAGAGAAAACACTAAACAATTCAGATTGATTGGTGATTACAGTGCAGAACACAATACAATTAGACATATAGTGAATAAACACTGGCATATATTGCAGCAAGATTCACAACTAAGAGAAGTGATTGGTGAGTCACCGCTAATAACTTTTAGACGGAGTAAAAACTTGAGAGACACACTCACAAGAAGTCACTATACTCAAGCCCCAAGAACTACTTGGTTAACATCTAAAATGAAGGGCTGTTACAAATGTGGCGATTGTGCAGCCTGCCCTTTAGTGGTAAAAACTCATAATGTTAGGCAATCACGGGATAATGCAGACTACACGATAAAGAACTACATGAATTGCAAGAGCACATGTGTATTATACTTAATGCATTGTGCATGTGGAATGGTATATGTAGGTAAAACACTACGTGAGTTCCGCAGGAGGATTTTGGAACATGTGGGGGATGTGAAACATAAGCGGAACACGTCGATAGCAGTACATATAAATGAACATCATAATGGCAACATTAAAGCAATGCAGTTTTCGGCAGTAGAACAATTAAAGCAAACTTCAAGAATAGGAGATGTCAATAAAAAATTACTACAAGCCGAAGCTAGATGGATTTATGCCATGAATAGTAAATCCCCCAAAGGCCTTAATGAAGGATTTACTTTCTCACCCTTTTTGTGATTTCGTGAAGCTGTTTATTTTGTGGCTTCTGTGCGTATAGACTTACCTTATTTCCCCACGTATAAATTTATATACGGTAATTATACTTTATTCTAACTCTAACTTCACAGTTAATTATATTACTGTTAGTGTAATAATTTGGACAATGCATACCAACTGGTTCATTTATTTATTTATTTATTTACTTATTATACATATATCCCGAGCTGCAGTAGTCTCCGTATGACCAAGGGATGCTCCTTGTAAATTCTAGGGTTAATTGTACCAAGCACGCTTGCGCAGTAGCATCTACATCATTGTGGATAATAGAGGCGACAGACGCGGTACGCGCATGCGCAGTAGGATCGCAACCAAGCTGAACCGCACTTCCGCTTATGACGTCACACAGCGGAAGTTCCTCACGGAGATACCGGCAAGATGGTATTTAAACTGCGTCTCCACGACCGCAACTCACTTATGCCCCTGAGGAAGCCGTTAACGCGGCGAAACGCGTAGGGCAAGGCGGCATAGGTGGAGGATGGTGAGAGCAGCTCCTATCTCTCCCTACGTAGACAGGCAGGCGTCCAGCATGGGATTGGAAGGGAGGAAGGGAGGGGCAAATTAACACGGCTTGTTACTTACCGGAGCATTTTGCAAGGTAATGCTCAGCCTAATTGTTGGTACTTGAACTTAGCTTTGTCCATCTGTCCACCTATTGCGGTGTTTTAATTGTGTGTTTTATGGACATGGTCCAGCACTGTGTAAATATATACAGTGAGTTTGTTAATGCGGCGGTGGGGTACATTTTGGGGGTTTGCGCTTGATGCGCCTATATATAAAGTATTTTAACTGAAATAATAAAGGTTACATTTTAGTAATGCATTGTCAGTATACTGAATAATAGCAGGTGTCCTGAACTGGGTTGCTGGGGGGCGGGACCTGGTGTACTTGGCCAGCTGAGTGCACAGTTCCAACCCCACTGTTTCTATTTTCTAATTGTTACTTTGTATACAACCTTGCGGAACAACCTAGCTTAAACATTTTAGATACATGGTGGATGCTAGTCATTTGAAGTAGTTTCCCATTTATACATCAGATAGATTTATGCAGGCATGAGATCCCTCATCTGGAAACCCCTACCTTAAGCGAATAGTTCCCATTTTTTAAAAATGATTTTCCAATTTATAAGAATTATTCACGCGCACAAAAGCAAAGTACAAAATTGCATCAATGTCAAAAAGGTATTCATATACATGTTTTCTATTCTTACACACAAGTTTGGTGCATATTGCTCTGAAGAGAAAATTCAGTATTGTAGGTTAAAAAATGATGATCTGCCCATGTGTCTGTATTTTACACGTGTTCATAAAAGGGCCCTTCTGAGTATACTATCATGTAATTTGGCCTTTGCAACAGTCTTTTCATGTTTTCAGATTTTATTAAGGAAAATCTTTAGTACTTGCTCAATTATTTTGTTATTGTCTGCCAAGATGATACATTGATTTTGTTGCCAAGATCAAAATCACAGTACTGGAATCTCAAAATTCCAATACATTAAAGTTATACAGTACCAGACTGGTCTGTTCCTGTGGTTCTCAGAGATATCCATCTCCCTATGGAATGAGTTTAAAGGAAAACTGTACCCCCAGACAATGTAGGTCCCATATGTAAAACACTGCTTTATCTAAAAAAACACTCTCATAAAATATACTTTTTTAGTATTATGTGCTTTGAGCATTGGGTAATCCTAAATAGAAAATTGCCATTTGAAGTACGAAGGGTCACCCCATGGCATCATATGATTCACAGTGCACACAAACAAACCAAGGGCACACATACATGTTAGGTCACTTAAGCCAATTAACGGATAAACTTCTGCCTTTTACTCCCACACTTCTTCCTGTTACGAGTTAGAGCTGCATTATTTCCTGTTACGTGATTTCTGAGGGAGAACACAGATCATCACAAAATGGTGGCTCGAGGTAAAAAACATTTACCAATACATATATTCAGTTCAACAAAATTCTTTAATAGGCCACTTAATAGGATATACACTCTCTGTTGATTAAGTATTCATTGCAGGGGTATAGTTCTCTTTTAACTACTGTGTATGCCCCATAAAGAGCTTTCGTCAAATTGAGGTTCAGAGCACTGCACTCAGTAAAACATATGTTAAAACCTACCTAAACCCCATAAGCCTAACCTGCTTATGATCTGTTGAATTAGGCATATTTAAAGGGGATCTATCTCGAAAATTAAAATTTAATATAAGCTTCCGCATATTAAAATAAGAAACTTTGTAATAAATTCAATTAAATATTCTGCATCATTTCTGAAATAATGAAGTTTATGTTCACTATCCTTATGTCAGCATCTGTTTCTCTTCATTCTGTCTTCATGCAGCAGTTGGGTGTCAGATATTCATTGACAGTTAGATCCAATATATCTTATTGGGGCTTCCTTTCCTAGCAGATGTATAAGAGTTCACTCAAATAACCGATTCCAGTACAAGCAAAATGTAACAAAATAACTGCCTTTTGCACAAATCCTGCATGTAGAGAGACATGATGTCTGGTGATTTTAATAAAGTGAGCTCTAATACATCTTGTAGGCAAAAGGAACCCCCTATAAGATATATTGGATCTAACTGTCAATGACTGACACCCAACTCCTGCATGAAGAGAGAATGAAGAGAAACAGATGCTAAGAGAGAAATAGTGAAGATAACCTTGATTATTTCAGAAGCAGTATAGAAAATGTAATTGATTGTATTTAGAAAGTTTCTTATTTCAGTATGCTGAAGCTTATATTAAATTTTCATTTTCGCGATAGTTTCCCTTTAACAGTTCCAGTGTCCATTTACTATTGTGGCAGATGCTTCTGATATTTAAGTTGAACCAGATTCTGCCAGTACCTTTTTCTGTTGTTGACAAGAAATGATGATATGGGCAACGAAAATCACCTGATAGTCAAACTAAACCTGAAGGAATGTTGCTATGTTCTGAAAAGGTCTGTTTCGTCTAATTTCTTCATTCTGGTTTCAAAAACACTGACAACACTGAAAACCCATTTTCTATTGAAATACTTGACTTGTCCTCCCCCGCCCCATTATCTTCACACAAAGAACCATCAATCCTGTTTCCCTCCTGGTTCTCCCAAACAAGTCACTTCTGCCTTGTTCCAAAGTCCTTGTTTAATGGGTTAATTCAGCTGCCATAATGATGTCTTGTATGACTTTATTGGGCTATATCTACATTTTTAAAAAGTTTTCCTGATCAGAAGGATGTGGGATTGCTTTACATTTTCATTTGATGGAGACAAGTTTTTCTGTACTTGTAGATACTAGACTGGTATGTAGCAGGCAAGACCAGGATGTAGTCAGTAAGGCTTAACATTCTACGCTGGGTTAAAAAATAAAAATAGGGGGATACAGAGTAATTCTATCCCTTCATAAAGTGATGGTATGGGTCAATCAATGTACATGCAGCACAGTTCTGATTTTGAGTGCAAACATTAAATTTAATTTTAAAGATCATTTAATTATACGTAAATGATTATTTTAGGATTCCTTGTGCTGAAACTGAATCAAGTAAGATGGTATTCCAATGGTTATATTTTAAAGCAACATAGTTTGGAATTTTATTTTGAATTTTACCAACTGTATCCATGTATTCAATTTATATCATGCTTAACAATAACTGTGTCAGACACTGAGATTATTATTGTTATACCTAATCTAAGTACTAACTATGCATCGTTATTATGACTCAGTACCTGTTACATAAAACTTCGCATCTAAATTTGGTGCCTGACGCTTATAGCAGAGGAGAAATGAGCACTGGTCTTGAAATCAGGAAATGGTCTTGTAATCATGTAATCTTACAATCAAGGGATGCTGATTTTAAGTGTAATCCTACTGAGAGAGGTTCACCCCCTTAAGAATGACAGGTTATAAATTAGAATATATTACAGCCAATCACATCCTACATCATATATTAACAACTGTTTGGTGCTTTTTTACACTTTATTTCTAATATTATTTAAAGGCAGTTTATTAGAGAACATAAGAAAAATTATTAAAAGCTCAAAACAAAATTGGATCCTGATAACAGGGTTAATTCTTTAAGGTGTGGACTGGCATGTTATGGTCACAAAAAAGTCTAAGCATCTCTATAACTGCTTTTCCCGCCAGATCCAAGCAGTCAAAACATGTCAACTTCTATCATCTGCTGTACATGTCTAAGTTCTCACAATGTCCAAAACATTACTGTGCTCTGTGTAAAACGTTATGTCACTGCATTTACTTTGTTTTGCAGTGATTGCTATAAATTACTAATAATAATAATAATAATAATAAGTGGCTGATAAAATGCTATTATCCTATAAACAATGTATTGGTGTCAAGTCTTGGCATGATAATAATTCTTACATGTCACAATTTGAACTTAAAAAATAATTCACTAATGGCAACTGATAATACATACCAGTGAATCCCATCATGGCTCCTTCCTGTGACTGTCGCTTAAGTCCATCTCCATCCCTGTAGTCAATGTACACAAGATCGATTGCTTGCAGTCCAAAAGCTTTGGCCACAACAACAATCTTTTGCCTGGCATAAAGCAGGTCATATGTTTCTTTGCTACTTGTGGAACCTGTATTATTACCAAGCAGAAGCCAATTACTATAAATATAATTATTTCATATAGAGAAATTGTACTCAGTTCATCAGTTCATGTTACAGAGAAGATATAACCGATTGCGTCAGCTGATGGTCCTCCACACATATAAAAATAGGTCACCTGGTGGGATTGAATTGAACATTGATAAACTTAATTAAATGGACCTCTGATCATAGAGTTTAGGGTGGAAAATTACAAAAAGTTCATCCATGTGCCAGAGTTTAAATAATTTGTAACTAAGGTAGATAGGTGACATTTTTGTTTGTGGAGACTACCAATAGAAGGCTTTACAGAAGAACTTATAAAAGAGTCTACCCCTACATTTTTCTCCTCCTAGGCACACACCATAAAAAAAATCTTCTGGTTACTGCCAGAACCATAACTTTAATTATTACTTTATAACATCTTAACTAGTAGTAAAGGAAGGGGTTCTTCTAAATTAACAAATCATTAAAGTTTATCATGCTTTACTTGACTGTTTATCCAAAAAGTCACTGATCTGGGGGACACAGATGGGAAAAATGAGCTTGTTTTTAACACCATTTCACTAAGCAAATATGGGTGTGATCTGGGTAGTTTAACTTGATAGACATGTCTTTTCCATCAATTTCTTTCTTCATTCCAATGCAGGTACAAATTACTACCTTTTCTCATGGGAACGGTAAGGTGATTTTACATTTTTTTTACAGCATTAAAGGAAAACTATACCCCCAAAATGAACACTTAAGCAACAGATCATATCATATTAAGTGGCATATTAAAGAATCTTACCAAACTGGAATATATATTTAAGTAGATATTGCCCTTTTATATCTCTTGCCTTGAGCCACCATTTCATGATGGTCTGTGTGCTGCCTCAGAGATCACCTGACCAGAAATACTTCAACTCTAACAGGAAGAAGTGAGGAAGCAAAAGACACAACTCTGTCTGTTAATTGGCTCATGTGACCTAACATGTATGGTTTGTTTGTGAGTACAGTGAATCTTACGATCCCAGGGGGCGGCCCTTATTTTTTAAAATGGCAATTTTCTATTTATGATTACCCAATGGCACATACTATTAGAAAAGTATATTATTATGAAAATGGTTTATTTACATGAAGCAGGATTTTACATATGAGCTGTTTTATGCAATATCTTTTTATAGAGACCTACATTGTTTGGGGGTATAGTTTTCCTTTAATTGCAACAACACGTTTGCAAAGGAGTAGTAGGAGTAGTTAAGGTTCCCAGAGTATGTATTTCTTACACATTTGAAAATAATGTGTATTATATATTGTCATGAAATGAACCAAAACATATCATTTTGTCTGCTTGCTTCATAAGGGTTTGCCCACATAATAAATAAAAAATAAACCCATCAACCAGACAGTTCCTGACATTGTTTTTCACTATTAAGAGTCAACTATCAAATTGTTTGATAGTTTGAAGAACTTTGTTCTTAAACTGCTTACCCCGATGTGTAATAACAGGCACTATGTTTGCCCAGGAGCAGTAACCCGTAGCGACCAATAAGATGTTTGCTTTTAAACAGGTGACCTGTAAATGCTACCTGCTTATAGGTTGCTATGGGTTACTACTCCTGGGCATAACTTGGTACCTTTTATTAATAACCCCATTAATCTTTGAAACATTTATTTTAGACAGCAGTTTTTTTGGATTACCAGCTATTTCTTTCTTTACTTTAGCACCCAGATATTGATGAAGTATGAAAAGGAGATCCACATCCAAATATATATATATATATATATATATATATATATATATATATATATATATATATATATATATATATATATATAAAACATTTCTGTAGTTATAGATAATGCAGAAAATTAAATACACTACTATACTTAATTACTTTAATTAGTGCTTTCTTATCTGTAACTTTGCAATACAATAATACAAACCTATGCTTGCACGGAAATCTTCTGCTCCAAAGACCACACCATCCAAGTGTAAACCAACTTTAGGTCCCTTTTGCAAAGCTTCTTCACAAACACCCTGCAAATAATTTTTTTTAAAAATTCAAACTGAATTTTGAATCAAACTGAAGCTTGAAAAGTAAACCTTTATTTTAGAGCTCGACATGCACAGATATTTTTTAGGATATGTAACCAACTTTGTACAATTTGGTCACCCACACACATATGGCCAAACTGACCTAAACAACTCCTTTGCTTGTAGGATGACAAGGGAAACAGGAGGTAGGTGTTTTGCCTTTATGTTCACAGTTCACCTCCCCATGCTTGAATTGGATAAACTGAAACTCTTGATCTTCTGTCTAGACAGACTTTTTTCATTACAACAGGATCACAGGATGGTTTGGCAAAACTGCTTTTACAAAGGGCCACCACAAGAAGTGATGAACAGGAAATGAAGTAGAAAACAACCTCAATATGACTTAATGTATGGTCAGTTTATATTTTGTCTTTATATTCTTTGTTATTGCCATTATTATTATAATTCTAGTATAATTCTAGTATAATTATTAGTATCATTCTTGATCTAAATAAATTCAAGGGTTCTATTTATATAGTCTTTGCTGATGGAATAGTACATACTTAAAATGGCATTTTAATAATAATTAGTGGGGAAAAAAAGAAAGAAAATTGTTTTGAAAAACAGGCACACCTTTGCCTGGTGTAATTTCCTACTTTTGTTTAGTCATTATGTATACATTCTCAAAATATGACCATGCCTAAAAACACAATATGTGAACCCTGTGCCCTTAAAAGCTGAACAGAAAAGCTGACTTGAAAGTGCTAACTTGCAGTCACCAATAGCAAATAACTTTTAATTAAGGGGTGCATCTATAAACTAGTGATGCTGAATTCCATGAATAATCTACTATGATGTGTCTACGTTAGCAAAAATTAGAACTTGCCACACAATGTAAACCACTTTAATTACCTAGAGGCCTTTATAAAGTGGCAAATGCAGCTAGTTTATACACCCTAAACCTTTTATCCAATCATAGCAGTTCAAACAAAACAAATACTAATTTACTAAAGAGGAGGCGCACGATACAGGCAGATTGAATGAATCTGATCCACTAACCAATAGACATTGGTAGATTAGTGTTAAATAAAAATTGATTTATAAATGTTTAGGGACACAGAATGACTACATATCCTTCCTTAACCCTAAGGAATTAATGAATCTGCTTGATTTTAATGTAACATAATTAAAGTTGTATTTTACAAACAACACTGTTAGCAGGTTAGCATGTTGTGCAAATGACAAAGGTTGAAGATAGATTCCATTCACACACCCTGGCGCTCCAAAAACCACAAACCCCTGGTGTTCAGTGCGGGACTCACAACCAGATAGGACTAGGAAAAAATCCACCGGCACCCAGGGAATAATGCTAGCAGGGCGAACCCTTGCAAAATGTATTGCATGATGCAACGTTTTGGGGCAAGTTGTATCACGCAATAAATTTTGCAAAGGTTCGCCCTGCTAGCATTATTCCCTGCATGCCGGTGGATTTTTCCAAGTCCTGTGTAAATGACAAAGCAATAACTTGTAACAGTTATGGTAGGCAGGTTATATAGCTAACTATTTATCCATTGATCTTATTTACACCAAGCCCTTGATTCGGACACATCTCTACACTGGGATATCTGGCAATGGTATTGCAGACAGATAAGTATGCAGATTTATGGCACCAGCAAAACAATTCACAATGTATACTGTGTTATGATAACAGCCTATAACATTATTAGACCATTAAGATCAGTTCTGTTTATTTGACAGGATATGGACTTTTGGTTCTAAGTACCTGCCTTATGAGAAAAGAGTAAAATTTTTATACATTATTCACCCATTAACTTATTCATTTGTTCAATTACTATTCTGTACATCCCTCCTCATCTATGATTTTGTTTGTTTAGTAAGTTCTACCCTACATTACATAATAAACATTTATTTAGTCTACATTTAGGGGCCTATTTAGTACGTCTCAAATTTTTCTGGTCGAGTTTTTAAAGGGAAAAAAACGACATTATACTACACAGCTGCTAAGAATCCAAAATACTCCAGCTAAAACCTGTCATTAAAAAGTCAATGGTAGATGTCTCTTTTACAATTTGAAGATGTTTCTTGCCCTCAGTGCTGCTTTTCGTTCAATAATTCAATAAAGTCTACATTATCAGGTGTCAATCGAAAAAGTTTCATGATTCGAGCATCAAATTTAACAAAGTTGCATGAATCCAATTGTCGCACAATTTTTTCAAGACTTTTCCCACACTACCGAAATTTTTGATAAATTCATGGATGGGAGTTAGGTTGAATTTGATTTTATTAAAACATTAGAAAAATTTGAGTTTTAGTAAATACCCCCCCTCAGTGAAACTTTTTTCAAAAAGTGATATCTGTCATAGAATGGGATTAATTTGCCGTGACCCAGCCTTTCACAGACTGCAGTTAAAGGTTCACTAGACCGAGCAACACACAGTCTCTTTTGTACTTTGTACCAAGTGACTACTCTCAAATTAATTTAAATGCACCATCAATATGGGATATCCTCTAAACACTTCCAAACAAGGACAGGTTATATTTATTTTGAGTGTCACATACTTTAATATTATTTTAATTTTACATTTAAAGATTACTTTTGTGTAGGCAGATACGTGTAAGACAAATTCTCTTGATGCAGAGAATCCATTGATCTCCAGTTAAACAGTCTGATTCCCCCACAAGGCTAAATGTACGTTAATTTAAGGCTAAAATAATAGTGAAGTTTTTCCACAATATCTCAATTACAGGAAATATAGGAAAACACATTTCACCAAGTCAACTTACTGTGCTCTAAGTACAAAACAAAGTTGTGCATTGACACCTTCCCGCTGGGGCTAACATACAAATCATTCCTTTAACATATTTATTCAATTAGAAATAAATACTGAGGATGTTTAATTTAGTGATCTACAGAAGCAAAAAAACAAAAACCTTGATATTTGACTGGGCATATAAAGCAAGCAGCATTGGAATCAGCCATCTCATAACTTAACACTAATGCTTGATTTAGTCAAGTGAAACATAGGCAAACAATTAGCATTGTATTTATTGACTTAACACTTCAGAAAATCTTGAAATCTAAAAATATGCTTGCATAGTTAATCCCCTATAGCTAATATCTGCAAAAACTACAGTCTGATATAATGTTGATGAAAATTAATAAATGTCAAGTTAAGAAAAGAGTATTCAGGAATTATGATCATAGTAAATTAAGACTTACAGACAGTTTCACCACATTTAACGGCTTTTTTCTTTAATCCTTTTTGTCCATGAAAACAGAAGAGCAATGGTTACTCTACTAAATGCATCCATATACTGCACAGGAAGAAGTTATATTTGTTTAAATGAAAATCTAAAATGAAACTAGCAAATCTGCAGCTTGTTCTATGTATTGTAGAATTGTACATTTTACTGTTATTTTGAAGTCGTCTTTGGGGTTCTAGAAGAAGCCTAAAAATATTAAGCAACTTATTAAATGAGCACACCCAAATGCAGGAGCACACCCAAATTTGACCATACTCGTATGCAGCATTCTCATATAACAACTTCGCTATTCTTGGTGCACTTATAGAAGCCTGGAAGGTATCTATGGTTCCTTTTTTACCCATGGAATGAAAGGAAAAAAAAAAAAACATTACCGATCACTAAACAAACAGGAAGTTTCTAGAAACAATGCTATGCTATTTAGCCCTGATTTGTTTTGAAATGCTGCAATATATATCCATAGATAGATTTGAATTCAGATACAGATATTCTTACCTTGAAGTTCAGTAATCCCACAGCTGTTTCCACAAAAGTAATCAAATGCATTGGCTGCTCCAGCTCCCTGCCTTTCAAACACTGTAGAAACTTATCTGCAAACTAAAAGCAAATGTATGTCTTTATTAATAAATATGCTAACATAGATTGAAATGTATATGAAGTTAAATGCAGTGTTGAACGATAAAGTTTGCCCGATAAAGGAATAACAGAAAGTAAGAACAGCAACTCTAGTAAATAGATATATTTGTATGTAAAGAATCATCTAAAATTGCTCAATATGAAAACTGAATTTTATCCAGGACACTTTCATTAATTTTGTGCAAAATACTCAGAAAGGTGATAGAAAATTTCCCAATTATATTATTTTGCCCTTGGCCTACCTTTTATTACACTGACATAGTAACTGAATGTGTTCCGAGGGGATGCTGAACTACAAATGGCTCAACCATTAAACTTTTGCCAATCTTTCTTTTATTCATAGCATGAACTTACCTAGGAAGGCATTACGAAGGAAGTTTCATTCATTGAAGGGCAAAGCTTTTTATTTTTTTTTCTATGAGACAAACTCACAGTGAGCTATAAGCTGCCAGGGGGGCATTCCAAAATCCAAATTCTATTAATTGGAAACATACAAAAGCTCTTGAATGGATTTTTCTACTTCATTGAAAAAAAAAATAGATTATGTCTGCAATATGCGTCCTGATGAACAATTTTCAGGAAGATATGAAAACATCTTACAGGTAAGATAACACAATTTGTGAAAACAGGCAAGAATTACAGGTTTGTCGAATTCATTTTTAGGAAATATTCTGCCATTGGTGGATATCAAAGAAACTGAGAATTTTAATCATCTCTCTATTCAATCTCAGTTGGGTAAATCATATCTAAGAGATTTGCATAAATATAAACCATCAAAGACTTTCATCTTCAAAGGGGGTTTCAAGACCCTATACGCTTTGTACTGTAATCATCACAGGTCACAACCCTGCAGGAACAGGGCTGCTATGGCAACATAAAAAACTAATGCTTACGGCTTAGCATAATATTCTGACTAATAGAAGGGAAACTCATTCTAAAAGCTGGCAGCCCATTTACCAGAAGCTGGATTAGAGGTGTTATTTCATCCCCTTTAGCTTTTCCCCACATCCCCCTCCTCCATCACTTGAACCCTCCCCTATGTGGTCAAATCAAAGTATGGAATGGTCCGATATGTAATACACATCCGGCCACTACAATAGCATTTACTAATTAAGCAAAACCAAATAACTTTTCTGAGTTAAAACTGCAAAAGTTATATATGCATCAAGAAATTTGATTTTACATAAACAGCAAAACAAAAACATTAGACGTGCATGAAGTTCAATCTTTGCTAAACAATCAATATACATATATATATATATATATATATATATATATATATATATATATATATATATACACATATATATATATATATACATATGCATTAATTGTGTTGTAACTTAAAGGTTAACCCAATAAAAAGTAAATGATAAAAATTAAAAAAATTTCCATTTTTAAAACATGGATTAAAAAAAAAAAAAAATCATTAGTCTGTATATATTAAATATTATTATAGCATCTGCGTTTTAGGAAAAACAGCTTCTGGTATCACAAATGGAGTCCCAACATGTACTCCCTAAAATAATATTTGTTTATAGAAAAAAGTTAAAAGGCAAGCCTAGAGGCAGCTTTCAGTTCATATATTTTTTTCTTCTCTCTCTCTGTAAAACAGGACAATTAAATGTTTCCGGCCTGGCAAAGTAAGAAGGTGTTGAGGGGTGGGGAGCACTGGTAGAGGAAAAACCCACAAAACAAAGAGATTGGGGAGGGAATGAAGTAGCAGGCTTCAGCAATTCTTTCAATTCCAGTGCACACCCAGTAGTGTGTAAGGAAGAATGCCCACTGTTCAGGATTTGTGGGAGAATTGTCCCAGTACAAAGGAGGCAGAGTTACGCTTATTATAGTCCAATAAGCCATGCCAGTCAAACAAGTAGCCACACTAAGGACAAAAGGAGAGCAAGGGATTGTAGCACAAAAGAAAACAAGTAAGCCCATCTTTCAGTTGTGCATCAGCTTCCAGGTTTTCTGCTTAACATAAGTAAAAATGAGAGGGGATAAAAAAAAAAATCAGAAAGGATGTCTGGTGTAATACAAAAAAAACCCCTCTTCTTTCAATAAAAAAAGAATTAGCTGAAAAAAACTAGGTGTTAAAATGTGTAAGACATTCTTTAGATGAAAGGCTTTTCATTGAAATGAGTCAGAAAAAACGAAAGCAAGGAGGAGGAGGAGTCTCAGTCTAACGGCAAGTCGATGGCTAAAATAATCTTCAAAATAAAGGTCAAGAAGGAGGAAGGAGGAGGATGCATTTGTCTGTCTGGAAAGGAGCAAGGGAGCAGTGAAATGGGACCTTCTGATTTTGGCACAGTTTTTTTCACAGAGAACAGCAATGCACTACAAGGCATTGATTCATAGAGGACATTTTTTTATATTCTGAAACACAAGTAAATAAGTTTTCAACAGAAGTAGATATAGAAGAAGATAAAGCCCAAGAAGTTATTTTTACCGTAGCACAAAGATTTTGATAGTGTATTATATTAAATTGAGTGGAACAAAAGGATTAAACACAGTTCAAATGAGACACAAAGATAAAACTTTAACCTGCCATTTGACTCTTTATCACATCAAGTACAGAACCTACCATACACATACAGTATAATATATATATTATATAGACAATGACCAATAACTTTAAATTTTTTGTGATTGATCATCCAAAGCATAACCAAAAATGTGAGAAGAAAGATAGGTACATTGCATATCTTGAAGTCAGCATTCCCTAAAAGAAATGTGTATTTTACTGTTATAATAAAAGGAGATCTTACACATGGCTTGAATGAGATGAAGAAAATTGGAAGAAAACTTTATCAATGAACTTTTTGAGTGACCAAAGAAAATGGGTTTTGCTTTTACTTTATACCTGTTAGGAGATGCATGCTCAGCAGAGATGTATTAATTAAGGAAGCATAAACCAACTTCACCTACATAAAGCAAATATATATCAAAGGGTATATAGCAAACATATCATAGGGTTTTAGACAATGAATCAACTTGTAGTCCGGTACACTCCACTGGGATTAATTTTATGGACCACTTAACCTAACAGACTTCTAGTAATGAAAACACTACAAAGTATCATCATAATGGAAGAGCAGAGACATGTATTCTTATCTTCCATAACACCTTAAAGGGGTGGTTCACCCTCAGGTTAACTTTTAGTATGTTAAAGAATGGCGGATTCTAACTAACTTTTTAATTGGTCCTCATTATTTATTTTTTTATAGTTTTTGAATCATTTGCCTTCTTCTATTAACTCTTGTCAGCTTTCAAATTTGGGTCAGTGACCCCATCTAAAAAACAAATGCTCTGTAAGGTTAAACATGTATTGTTGTTGCAAAAACCACAAATAATAAAAAATTAAAACCAATTACAAATTATCTCAAAATATCACTCTCTACATCATACTAAAAGTTAACTCAAAGGTGAATAACCCCTTTAAAATTGATCATATTGCATCTTGAAACAAGGGTATTGAAAGAGAAACACACAATACACCTTACATTAATGTGCTTAAAATGTTTGATGAATTTGTAGAAAACAATCTGAAAAGGATCAACGTAAAAGAATTGAAAACGTGATAATGCATACCAGAAATTAGATTATTACTGTGAACATAATACAAGTCCAAATCAAATAATTGGAGGCTGCAGAAACCTAACCCATGGTAAATTCTTATCCATTTCCTCCATACAATTTATTATTATCCTTTTTTTTTTTTATAGGCTGTAACTCTTTGGCCCTGTGTACCAAACAAAAAAAATAGATTCCTTTCAAATATTTGTCATGTTCTACATAGTAACATAGTAACATAGTAAGTAAGGTTGAAAAAAGACACATGTCCATCAAGTTCAACCTTTTTTTTTTATTTTTTATTAACTACCTATCTGCCAGTTGATCCAGAGGAAGGCAAAAAACCCATCTGAAGCCTCTCCAATTTGCCTTAGAGGGGGAAAAATTCCCACCTTTATACCGAAGGAATTTAAAATAATGGACCACAGTAACCCCTTTTTATGATATTAATGTTTGATACTGCAAACGATTGATCTTATTTAGAAACTACCATCTTTAAAGAGGACTTGTCACCCAAACACAATTCCAGCTGTGTAAAAAGAGAAAAATAGTATCAGCTGCAAAGTTTTTTATTACTAGGGATGCACCAAATCAAAAAAAAAATTCAGGTTTGGAGCCAAATAAGGAACCAAATACAAACACTAATTTGCATATTAAAATTTGAGGGGAAAAGTTAAATGAGCCGAAAACAATTGTACCATAGATTTTCCAGAGCTTTAAAGACACATGCATTTAAGGGTAGGACTACATGGACGTTTTCAGCACGATCCGACCTGGGATTTTCCAGATATATAATTTGGTTCTCCAATCTTTGTCTATTAAAAAAATAATTATTGCCACCAATAAGGATTAATTATATTTGAGTTGGGGTCAACTAGAAGGCACTGTGTTGATATTATAGAAAAAATGGAAATAATATTTTAAAATGTGAATTATTTTTTTCCGGTTAACGGATCCCATCCCTACTTTTGCCAGTTGCCTCTCTATGACTAAACTAACATATGGTGTAATATGAAACGAGTGATGTATACGCCAACCCCACTTTTACATATCTCACCATCAAACTTTGGTACCCTTAACAATCCAGCCCAACACATTTTTCTGCTCTTATTGTTTAATTCACCCCTGCTGTTCTTGCTTCTTATAAGCTTCAAAAAATATTTTGAACTGCTGTGGACTTTCCTTCTATGACCCAAAATAATGTATCCCTGAAGACCTTGAAACACTCCCTGAAGGCCGATCTTTTTAAGGATGCCTATTTGACACCATCTGGCTAATCCTAAAACAATATATTTAATGACAAATCTCATCCCAATGCTTCACCTGTTCCCCAATCCCTTCTAAATCATTAGCTATATACAATTTGAAGGCTTGTTTGTAATCTTATTATGATTTGCTGTATTGTTTGTCGACATCCACATATTTATAATATAAAATTACATTGGTAACTAATTTGTCTTCCATTAGGGGAAAACATGCAGGAACAAGGTTTAAGGTGCTGGTATATACCATATATGAAATGTTTGCATTTGGTATGGGTATCTACCCCATAATAAATAAGGAACTGTCTGGTACTGAATGTGATAGAAATAGTTTAAATAGCATCACACAAAAATACTTAGATTCTGCAATAAATGGACATTATATCATTTATTTTAAACAATTAGATTATTTACACTATTTGTAAAGACTTTTGACATGCCACTTAACATTTTCAGGATTTTATTGGCTGAAAACTCAGTCATGAAACCCAAACACACCTGTCAGCAATTAAAAAGGAAGAACTAGAGAACTGTTCAGGAAATAATATCTGTGCTAATTAAAAACACTAGTTAAAGGCTTCCTGTTTGTTCTCTTTGGTGCCCTAAGAAGTGACCTTATTCCTTTTTCCTTTCTTTATAGTCATTTTGTTTCATTTGCTGATAATGTGCTTTCTGCAGCATGTTTCAAACACTTTGCTGAGCAGAATTATATTGTGACTGGCATCTTTTTTAATAATGCTTTGTAAGACATTTTTCTGCAGTGCTCTAGCACCCAGAGCGTTAAATAAAACTTATTAAAAGCCATTGCATAGCCAAAGTCACAAACCTTGTGCCATGTCCAACTTTAACAAAATACAAATAAATCTGAGCTGAACGATTCTCATATTAGGAAAGTGTGCAAAAGACACACAGGCATAGGCCATGGAAATAAATACTGTACTGTACAAGCATAACAAAATGTTTTCGTAGAAGTTAAATAAAAACGAAATAGTAAATATAATCATCTAGTCTTAATTGTATACAGTCTTAAAAATAAGTATTTGTGTTTAAAAAACAGTCCTCTCTGTCATGTTTTATGGTTGATCCTTGCACCACACTAGTGACTGACTGTCTGTATATTTCAGCTGTGACTGCAAAACTCATTGGAAGTTGTGGCTGGTCTGAATTTTCAGACAAATTGCAATGGTTTCTGTTTTATCCAACTCAAATTGAAAATGCACAATGTCTCTGTAATTTACTGCAAGGAAGCCATAGCAGCAAATCTGCACAATGGATGTGTCATTATGTTCACTGCTGAATCATCATAGAATAAGACAACCACTATGAACTAGTGACAATTTCTGATCACTACAAGCTTGGTGAATTTCTAACATGTGTAATCAGCAATTTTTAACTGACTGTATTTTCTTTGAATGTAACTTGCTAATGGAAAAACTTTACTTGCCCTATATAATTTGTAGTCAATTCAATAAACATTTCCATAAACTCTCTCATGTCTTTTCATTTAACATAAATATATGCTGTGTCCTTTTCAAATTTCTAAAATGCAATTATTTCACCATTACTATACAACGTCTTACCCATGCCACTTCTTCTGAAGATTCAACTTTTGGCAACATAATACAAGATGGCAAGACTCTTGACTGCAGTATGACCTCTAGATCAGCTTCTGCAAGGTCACTAGAGACAGAGTTGATCCTAACGCATTTCTCTGTACTGCCAAGGTCAAGCTCTTCAAGTGTTTTCACTATTGTTGTTCTTGCTTCAACCTGCAACCCAAAGAGAAAATATTTTCATTACACACACATATATATATATATATATATATATATATATATACCTACATACATACCTTAAATGGTTAAATATTAGAACAGAAAATATCTGTAAAACAGCTTGCACCCCTTTTTTCATGACTGTTGTCTTGTAGTAAGCTTACCTTTATGTTTCTTAGTATAATAAGAAATAGCCACTACAATATAGATACATTAACATGATAGATACCTTATTTTTATTGTGTATGTGTTAAAGCAGAAATGTCAAACTGATATTTTTCAATTAGCAGACTGATCTTATTGCCACTTCTTTAATATTGAGAGTGTTAAAGGGATACTGTCATGGGGAAAAAATTTTTTTTTCAAAATGAATCAGTTAATAGTGCTGCTCCAGCAGAATTCTGCACTGAAATCCATTTCTCAAAAGAGCAATCAGATTTTTTTATATTCAATTTTGAAATCTGACATGGGGCTAGACATATTGTCAATTTCCCAGTTGCCCCAAGTCATGTGACATTAATATGTGGTTCTTGTCCGATGGGATTTTTAAACCTGCCTGATTGATAGCTGGCTGATTTTCTATCAGATATCAGTCGAGCAAATCCTGCCAGTGGGCCCTATACAGGAGCCAATAAGCTACTGACTTGATCTGGAGGTAGCAAGTTGAGAGAATTAGTGGTTTAAAAAACACAGAACTGTATTAATCTGGGGACTAAAATCAATGTACATTATTTCCAATAAATCGTATTATAATTATATATTTAGATCTGGACTCATTTCTGACCACATCACAACAGTCTAGCATTTTGTCTTTAATTGTTCCGGGAGTGAATTGCTAGTGCTATATATATATATATATATATATATATATATATATATATATATAGCCTGAGCTAATTGCTTCCATATAATTCTGCCTGGTTGTACCCAAAACTTTAGATTTGGCATACCAACATTTTTTTAAAGCAGCATTCTGCATGTTTTTGCAGTTGATGTATGTTTTAAAGAGATGCACGATGAAGTGACAAAAGAGCCATTATTTACAGAAAAGAAATTAAATCTAAACATGATACATGCGTATGCATACATTTCAATGCACACACTTAAAACACAATATAGTAAGGGTCTTTGTGAATTTTTTAGCCCCACAACCACCTAAACATACACCTTGCATAGATTTTCTGGAATCCCATTCAAACCTATGGTGGAAATAAGCCATTTGTGTAGGGAGCTTCAGAATCCTGGCATGCCAAAAAAAAGGTTTAAGAAACAGAATGCTTTCCATTGCAGGAAACTAGTTTGTAAACGTTGCGGCAAAAGTGAGACCAAAAAGTCAAGTTTCTATTACCATACCAATCATTGAGACAGCAGATGTAAAACAGATAAACATAAAAATGTTCAAGAAGGAACGTTTTATAATGTGGTATCGCTTAAGACAGTGAGGAAACAGTAGCTTGCAGCTGTCAGGTTGGATCAGTAAAACCTTCCAGTTTCAGATAGCCTACAGGCTACTGATTTACAAGGCCTTACCTGTTAGTAATTACAATACATTGAGAAATATTCCTGTGACTCATGCATACAATGCATAAACTTTCACAGAAATATGAAACATGATTAGTAAATATATATGAAATATGATTCGTTTTCAAGACTGCTTTTATATACATTGCAGGGAAGTCATTGCAAAAGTCATAGGGGCAGATTCACTAAAAGGCGAAGTGGCTAACGCTAGCGAGATTTCGCCAGAAATCCTATCCGCAGGGATATCACCAATTTACTAACAGGTGTAGGAGACAATTCGGTAGTGAACGGGATCGTCACTAGCATTTGTTCGCACTTTATTGACAGGCGACTATTCGTTACATCATATCCTGTCTGCCGGCATTTAAGTTGTAAAAATGCTGGCAACTTGTCCTTTTTTTTAAGCGGGATTGCCTGCAAAAGTCCTAACTATTAATCTTTTTTGGGTTAACATTTTTCCCCAGGCATTTGAGGGTCATGGAACATTAGTTTTAGGGTGGGCTCATGTGTAGGGCATTAAAAGATCTCTTTTGTCTTTATTCAGGTTCCTTGGACATTTGTTATAAAAAGTGGCCACTTCAAGCATTTGCAACATCTCTAAAGAAGTCCATACACCTTTAATGTACCCGCCCTATCTAAATTGACCTAACCGTAAGAGGACTAACAAAGTTTCACTAGGCAGAAGTAATCGCTAGCTTCATTTCGCTTTGTAACGCTCACACAGCCAAAGTAACGCTAGCAAAAAGTTGCCAGGGTGCGACGCCAGGACGCAACGTAATATTTTCATACATGAGCTAATGGGCTCCCTCCTCAATAAGGGGGTTTGAACCAAAAAAAAGTCTGATTACTACTCTATTCAAATTTAAACACTCTCTCTAATGTCCTAGTCTCACAAAAAACAATGGCAACAAAAAGCCACAATGTAACATCTCACTAACAAGCTCTAAATGCTTTCTATTTACAAGCAGTCAGAATAATGTATCTTCAATCATTAAAAACACCCCAATACATAAACAACCATCATCAGTTGAGTATTAGTGTTGTTATACAGTTTTGCTTGAATTCTTTAAAAGTTATTTTAATCAGAATAAAAGACTTTACACCAACTGGCTAGTTTTTTTTTTTTTAGCAGTGTCAAAATCACAAAATATGTTACCGCACCAGAAAGTATACCAATTACCATCTGCTGGGCTTAATTAAAATTAAATGTAATACCAAAAATTACTAGAAACACAATTATTAATGCATACAAGTATTGGTAATACATATTAAAACATTACAAAGATAAAATAAAATATTAACAGTTTTCTGGTTCTCCTGCCCAACCATTTAATTTTATACCTTATATTAAAGGAAAACTATACTCTTAAGGCATTATATCATATTAAGTGGCATATTAAAGAATCTTACCAAACTGGAAAATATACATAGTATAGAGTAAATATTGCCCTTTTACATCGTTTACGTTGAACCCCCATTTTATGATGGTCTGTGTGCTGCCTCAGAGATCACCTGACCAAAAATATTGCAGCTCTTTCTAGAACAGGAAAAAGTGTGGGAGTAAGAGACAGAACTTTGTTGGCTCATGTGACCCAACATGTATGTGTTCCCTTGGTTTGTTTGTGTGCATTGTGAATAGTACAATCCCAGGGGGTGGTTCTTAACCCTTTGTTATTTTGGTTACACAAAATGCTAGACGTTTTTGAAACATTTTGTGCTCTCTCAATTTAGGGGCATTTTCTGAGGGGAAACCTTTAGTTTACCTAGGAAAACTATACATTGTTTTTTGTCAGGAGAACCTGAGCTTTCTAAATCTGCCTGGGTTTTCATGAATTTCTACCTCTGCAAAAAGATTTATAGCGCTAAATACCGAAACAAATGAAAAATTCCTATTTTTCATAATATATGAATTTATACCAGAAAAATATTTTATTTTACGCATGAAAATTCAACTGTTTTGGAAAGCCTTGTGTCTCTGGAATGTGCCAATACCAGATATTTATAGTTTTAGGGAGATTTAGGGCTTCTGCACAGCAAAAACTCCAGGCAGTATATTATCGAATTTTGAAAGCTCTAAAGCAGAAAACGGCATACTTTCGATTCCAAGGCCAAATAATCCTGAAACAGTAGATTTACCTCAGAAAACCAAATATTTTTGAAAAATACATTCTGCTAATTCCAAAATGGGTAACTATGTCTCTCTACTCCTAACTACCAAACATCAAAGCTTGTCTGAACGTAGCAGTTTTTACAAAAATGTCAAAATCAAAATTCAGAAAAATCCCTTCAAAGGTTTTATTTTGCTGCTCTGCATATGCCACACTGTATTAGGTACGAAGAAAAAGCACCCTGATTGTCAGGGGTCCAAAGTATCTGGCATTTAGAGACCCCAATATGAAGTTAGCACATCCAAATTGTCCAAGACTTTTCTTTAGCTACTAAAAAACACATTGACTGCATTTTTGTGGGGTAAAAAACACTGAAATGTATGTTTACCCCCAAAACCATATATTTTTGGTACACATTCTACCGAATCTAAAATGTGTACCCATGTTTTTCTGCTCCAAACTACTTAGTTGCAAGCTTTCCCAAAATTGTCGGTTTTGGTTAAATACCTGAATATTGCCTCAAAACTTCAACTTTCCAGCATCATATCGCTCATGTATCATTCCGTACCAAGAAAAACCACCGTAAATATGATTGCCAGCCCAGGGGTTCTCCAAACAGTTTGGTTCCCATTGTGCATAGGATTTCCAAAGTATCTGGCATTTAGAGGCCCCAAAATGAAGTTAGTGCATACATATAGTCCCGTGGGTAACTTCGGCTAATGAAAAAATCAACACTGAATTTATTGCTTTACATCTATTTTTGGAAAGCACACATTATATCAAATCTAAAATGGGTACCCGTGCCTTTCTGCTACAAACTACTTTGGCTAATGAAAAATCAACACATTAACCATATTTTTTGTGGGGGGTAAAAACACAGTTTACCCTCCAAAACCAAAACCATATATTTTTGGAAAACACACATTCTACTGAATCTAAAATGGGTACCCATGCCTTTCTGTTACAAACTACTGAGTCGAAAGGCTTTCCCAGAATTGTCAATTTCGGTGAAATACCTGAAAATTGCCTTAAAGCTTCAACTTTCCAGCATCATATTGTCCATGTATCATCATTACCAGCATAAAGCATCCTAAATATAAACACCGGAGGTCTACTAAACAGTTTGATGCCCCATATGCATAGATTTACCAAACTATGTGGCAAAGGGAGACCCCCAAATTAAAATAGTGCATATAAATTTGCACGTATGACACTCTGGCTACTACAATATAAGTGTAACGTTCAGTATCCCACAACCCAGAGTAAACCCCAATGTCCCGGGCTCGGCTCACGCTTCGGCCTATAACCGCCGCCTTTCACGTCGGGTGGAGCCCTCCTCTACTCGGATGCCGCCAGGACTTAATAGTGAGGAGACTGAGGGAAGAACTCTGGGCGAGCAAGGGAACTTAACGTAAAGGTTATCAAAGTCAAGGAACGGGCCGAGTCGAAACCAATCGGGAATGCAGTACAAAATCGGTAAGCAAAAGAGTAATCGAGGTCACAGGCCAAGTCAGAAAACTAACAGGGTCGAAGTACAGAACGGAATCCAAAGAGTAGTCAGGAACAAGCCAAAGGGTCAGGGGAGGCGGAAGTCAAACAGGAATCAGGAATAGCCAAAGGTCACAACAGGAATCACAGAATAATCGCACCCAGGAACAGTATATAGAACCTACGTTGGGCAAGGCACAAAAGGACTGCTGGCCATTTAAAGATTTGAATTTGGCGCCATTGGACGCTGGCGAATCAGCGCCAGCGCCTGCGCAATCGCGCCAGCGTGACTAGCCCTTTAATTCCTGCACATGCGCATGTGCACCGCGCGCTGCATAGGAGCCGGCGCCTGAGGCCTAGCCGCATCGGCGGCGGAGAAGTGAGACGGGCGTCCCCGTCGAGGGGGTGGCAGGCGTCCCTGCCATCCCCTAGGTAAGTATATTACATTACCCCCCCTCCAGAGGGGGCCCCTGGACCCTTAGGTTTGTTGGGAAATTTAGAATGAAACTGTCTCACCAACCTATCCGCCTTAACATCAGAGGCTAAAACCCAGGATCTCTCCTCAGGACCATAACCCTTCCAATGAACCAGATATTGGAGTTTACCCCTAGAGATACGAGAGTCAATCAACCTGTGAACCAAGAATTCAGATTGACCCTCAACAGAAATAGGAGGAGGAGGAGAATTCTGACGTACCACTCTAGCAGGTCTCAACAGAGATACATGGAAAGAATTAAAAATCTTGAGTTCGGGAGGAAGATTTAACCTGAAAGTACATGGGTTGATAACACCAGATATAGAAAAAGGACCAATAAATTTGGGACCCAGTTTGGCTGAAGGGACTTTCAGGGAAATGTTTTTGGAGGACAGCCAAACCTTGTCACCAACCTGATACACAGGAGAATCTCTCCGATGTTTGTCTGAGGCCTTCTTCTGAGCAGCTACTGCAGAAGATAAGGACTTCTGAACCTCCTGCCAAGTCTTAGAAAAATCTTCCACAAAGGAATTAACAGCAGGAAGATCACATGAACCTGAGAATGAAAAAACTCTGGGATGAAGACCAAACACAGTGAAAAAAGGGGATTTTCCAGTGGAGGAATGAATGGCATTGTTATAGGCAAATTCAGCCCACGGAAGGAAATTAACCCAAAGTGCCTGATTGCAGGAGACATAGCATCTAAGATATTGTTCCAAAGTCTGATTTGTCCTCTCAGTCTGACCATTGGTCTGGGGATGATATGCAGAAGAGAAAGACAAATCAGTACCCATTAATGAACAAAAAGCCCACCAGAATTTGGACACAAATTGAACCCCCCTATCAGACACAATATTGAGAGGAGCCCCGTGAAACTTAAATACATGGACAATGAAAAGTTCAGCTAGAGTCTTGGCAGAGGGAAGGGTAGAAAGAGGAATAAAATGAGACATTTTACTAAAACGGTCCACCACTACCCAGATAACGGTATGCCCATTCGATGGAGGTAATTCTACAATGAAATCCATGGATATACGAGTCCAAGGTTTCTCAGGAATAGGAAGTGACTGCAGCAACCCTTGAGGTAAAGATCTAGATGGCTTAGATCGTTGGCAGACTGGGCATGACTCAATATATTTGGCAACGTCTTGTCTTAAAGTCGGCCACCAGAGAGTATGAGACAACAAATCGCAAGTCTTCGCACAACCCGTATGACCAGCTACTTTAGAATCATGAGTCTCGTGAAAGACTGCTTCACGTAAATTACTAGGAACAAATAACTTGCCCACTGGAATATCAGGAGGGGAATCTACCTGGGCATTCGACAAGGAGGTAGAGAGATCCGGACTCAAGGCTGCCACAATCACCTCCTTAGGAACGATAGGGACTGGTTCCAAATCCTCCCTAGGCTTGGAGACAAAGCTTCCAAAAAGGGCATCTGCTTTCAGATTCCTTTCAGCAAGCCTGTAGGTGATGAGAAAATTAAAACGTGAGAAAAACAATGACCACCTGGCTTGACGAGGATTTAACCGTTTAGCAGATTCTATGTACAACAGATTTTTATGATCTGTGAACACAGAAACCGTATGCTTGGCACCCTCAAGGAGATGTCTCCATTCCTCAAATGCCAATTTAATGGCCAATAATTCCCTATTGCCAATATCGTAGTTGACCTCAGCAGAGGAAAATTTTTTTGAGAAAAAGGCACATGGGTGAAATTTACCGGAGACTAGTGATGGGCGAATTTGCGCCGTTTTGCTTCGCCGAAAAATTTGCGAATTTCGCGAAACGGTGAAAAATTCGTGAAACTGCGCCGGCGTCTCGTTTTTGACGCTGGCGCTGTTTTTGACGCCGGCGTCCGTTTTTTCGAAAAAAAAAAAATTTTGACGCCGGCGAATTTTTTCCGCGAATTTTCGCGGGCGTTTTTTTTTCGCTGACGGCGAATCGCACAAATTCGCTGCGAATTCGCGCCTGCCGAATAAATTAGCCCATCACTACCGGAGACAGGATGTCGTTCAGATAATACTGCTCCGGCACCGATCTCAGACGCATCAACCTCAACAATAAAAGGCAAAGACGAGTCTGGATGCCGGAGAACTGGAGCAGAAATGAAGGCCTCTTTTAAGAGACCAAAGGCCTCAACAGCCTCAGCAGACCAAATACTAGGGTCAACCCCTTTCTTAGTTAAGGCAGTAATTGGGGCCACCAATTTGGAAAAATTCAGAATGAATTGCCTATAATAATTAGCGAACCCTAAAAATCTCTGGATCGCTTTCAAAGAGGTTGTGCCCACTGCTGAATTGCTTGGACTTTAGTGGGCTCCATCTCAAGACCAGTTTGGGAAATAATATATCCAAGGAAAGGTACAGCAGAGACTTCGAAGAGACATTTCTCAAGCTTAGCATACAAATGATTCTGCCTTAACCTGGATAGAACCTCCCGAACATGGGCACGATGGGAAAACAAATTCGAAGAAAAAATTAGAATGTCGTCTAAATACACAACGACAAACCGACCCAAAAGATCACGGAAGATATCGTTAACCAGTTCTTGAAAAACAGCGGGAGCATTACACAGACCAAATGGCATTACCAAGTATTCATAATACCCATCTCGGGTATTAAAAGCGGTCTTCCACTCGTCCCCCTCCCTTATCCTGATTAGATTATAGGCACCCCTTAGATCCAATTTGGAAAAAATAACAGCCCCCTTCACTCTATCAAAGAGTTCAGAGATTAAAGGGAGAGGGTAACGATTCTTGACCGTGATCTTATTTAACCCTATATAATCGATACAGGGCCTAAGAGCCCCATCCTTCTTCTTGACAAAAAAAACCCCAGCCCCCGCAGGGGAAGAAGAAGGTCTAATGAACCCCCGCTCCAAATTCTCTTTAATATATTCTTCCATGGCTAAAGACTCAGGGAGAGAAAGAGGATATGTCCTACCCTTGGGAGGAGAAGACCCAGACAATAATTCAATAGCACAGTCATAGGGTCTATGGGGGGGGTAAGGATTCAGCTGCTTTTTTACAGAAAACATCGGAAAAAGCGGCATAACAAGGAGGAAGACTCTTTAAAGAAGTACTGGCCAGGGTCTGGACAGACTTAACACAAGAATACATACATGCAGGACTCCATTTCAAAATTTTACCAGAGGGCCAATCAACCTGGGGATTATGACCTTGTAACCAGGGAAGGCCTAAAATGACTGGAGTCTGTGGGCACTCGGTAATGAAAAATGAAAGGGATTCAAAATGATCGGAAATGGACATGTGAATAACCTTAGATCGGGTAGATACTAGTCCGGAACCCAAAGATCTACCATCAATGGCGGATAATTTGAAAGATGGAACCTGTGGTTCACAGGGAATACCATGTTTTTGAATAAACCCAAAATCCAAAAAATTACCCGCTGCCCCAGAATCCATAAAAGCAGAGCTCTGCACACAACCACTGTCCCAACTCAAAAGAACCGGAATTAAAATTTGAGAAGATTGGGGAGTAGAAACGACATCACCCAAGCAAGACTCCCCAGACCTGCTTAGGTTCTGTTGTTTCCCGGCCTTTTGGGACAGGTGTTGCGAAAGTGCCCCTTATCCCCACAGTACATACATAACCCATTATTCCTCCTACGAACCCTCTCCTAGGAAGAGAGACGAGTAGAACCAATATGCATAGGTTCTTCTAAAGATCTAGGAAAGACTTGTGGGGTGTTAAAGACATTTACAGAAGGAGGTGTGTGTAACATAAGTAACCTGCTCCTCCTGGAGTCTCTCTCTATGCCTTCGATCAATCTGGATAGCCAGATGCATGAGAGAATCCAGAGAAGACTGTGTGGGAAAATTTACAAGACTATCTTTAATAGCCGGAGCCAGACCAACCCTGAATTGACTCATAAGAGCCGTATCATTCCAGCCCGTCTCTACCGCCCAACGGCGGAACTCAGTACAATAATCCTCTGCCCGCCGCTTGCCTTGTTTAAGAGCACGTATGGCTGCGTCGGCAGAAGTGGCACGATCAGGATCATCGTAAATTATAGCCATAGCATTAAAGAAAGCCTCTAAAGAGTGCCGGGCTGGATCCCCTCGAGACAAACTAAATGCCCATAGCTGGGCATCACCCTGTAAGAGCGTAACTACAAAATTCACCCTAGATTCTTCAGTAGGGAAAGAATAGGGTAAAAAACTGAAATGTCGTTTACATGCCTCTTGAAAAGTAAAAAACTTACTTCGATCCCCAGCAAACTTTTCGGGGAAAGGAACCTTGGGCTCATGGAAGGTACTACCCGTAGGTGGCGGTAGAGAGGTGCTTGTCTGAGGAGTAGTATTGCTCGGACCAGGAACAGGCTGTTGCTGCATCATGTCAAGTCTGGAAGAAAGACCATGAAGACATTGCACAATATAGTCTTGCTTGTCCTCTTGTTCACCAAGCCTCTGTAGAAGATTCGCCAGAATCGCTTCCGAAGGAGTGGTGGAAGCAGTAACTTCAGCTGGCTCCAACTTCTTAGTTTATGGCCCAACGTAATGTAACGTTCAGTATCCCACAACCCAGAGTAAACCCCAATGTCCCGGGCTCGGCTCACGCTTCGGCCTATAACCGCCGCCTTTCACCTCGGGTGGAGCCCTCTGCTACTCGGATGCCGCCAGGACTTAATATTGAGGAGACTGAGGGAAGAACTCTGGGCGAGCAAGGGAACTTAACGTAAAGGTTATCAAAGTCCAGGAACGGGCCGAGTCGAAACCAATCGGGAATGCAGTACAAAATCGGTAAGCAAAAGAGTAATCGAGGTCACAGGCCAGGTCAGCAACTAACAGAGTCGAAGTACAGAACGGAATCCAAAGAGTAGTCAGGAACAAGCCAAAGGGTCAGGGCAGGCGGAAGTCAAACAGGAATCAGGAATAGCCAAAGGTCACAACAGGAATCACAGAATAATCACACCCAGGAACAGTATACAGAACCTACGTTGGGCAAGGCACAAAAGGACTGCTGGCCATTTAAAGATTTGAATTTGGCGCCATTGGACACTGGCGAATCAGCGCCAGCGCCTGTGCAATCGCGCCAGCGTGACTAGCCCTTTAATTCCTGCACATGCGCGCTGCGCGCTCCATAGGAGCCGGCGCCTGAGGCCTAGCCACATCGGCAGCGGAGAAGTGAGACGGGCGTCCCCGTCGAGGGGGCGGCAGGCGTCCCTGCCGTCCCCTAGGTAAGTATATTACAATAAGCACTCGATATGTGTATTATGTGAAAATGAAACCCTCTAACAGTATGGAGACCCTAGAAAACCATATATTTTCCAAAAGTACACATTCAAACAAATCTAAAACGGGTAAGTATGTCTTTCTACTGCAAACTACCAAACTGCAAAGCTATGCTAAACATAAAGCTTTTTATGAAATTTCTGAAAATCGTCACAAAGTGTGAATTTTACCCCATTATAAAGCCCACATTTCGTAACGTACCAGCATAAAGCATTCTAAATAAAAACACCAGGGGTCAACTGAACAGGTTGATGCCCAATATGCATAGATAAACCAAACTATGTCGTGCATAAAGACCCCCAAATGGATACATAGCAGACAAAATTTCCATGGGCAAACAAAGTAACAAAGAACAGAGCGAAATGCTATAAAAACATTAAAATCCAACCACAAAAATCAATGCTTTTCTTTTCTCGCATAGTGTTATCAGCAGTCAGAATTACAGTTTGAATATTTTAGTATGGCCAAATAGGTTTTTACATACAGAAATAAGCAACCAACACCTATGCAAAGCTAAAAATGCAATAACATGGGTAAACATGCAATAAAATGGCTAAGAAATGCACCCAAATCACCGAAATTGCAATAAGGATATATAGCAGACAAAATTTTCATGGGCAAAATGAAGTAACAAAAAACAGAACAAATGCTATAAAATCACTAAAATCCAACAAAATCAATGCTTTTTTTTCCGACTAGTGTTATCAGTAGTCAGAATCACAGTTTGAATATTTTAGCATGGCCAAATAGGTAAAATGGCTAAAAATGCACCCAAATCACCGAAATTGCAATATAATCACCGTAATAACATACAAAAGGTACTGCACAGTGCAATTAGAGAATATGCTATTTGCAATGGCAATCAAACTGTTTTTTTCAGGCAAAATAACACATAATGCAGTAAGAAAAAAAAGCTATAAAATTGTGTAAGTGTGTATATGTGTGTTATACTAGGTAGATTGTGTGTTGTGTGCATGCATGCATGCGTGTGTGTGTGTGCGCAAGTATGTGTGAGTGTTGTGAATGTATGAAACCCCCCTGATTCCCCAAAAATGTACGTAAGTGTGAAAAAAGTGTGTGTAATAGTGTAAAAAGTGTTTTGTGTGTGTTAAGACTAACCTGGGGCTATTACAGGCAGCAGATCATCCTCTGCGACGTGGGAAATGCTGGAATCGTCAATCCATGTGATCCCGCGAAGATCCAGAGTCGCCCATGGGGTGAGTAGGAAGTCGGGCATGGAGCAGGCAGCAGCAGACCCATGTGTCTGCTGCGCCATTGGGGCCCCTGGGCGATCGTGCCCCAGGAGCCACTATGCGACCAGCTCTGCTTGCTGCCTAGGGGCTTCTGAGTGAGCGGGGATTGGAGAGCAACTTTAAAAGCCGCTCCTCCACTCGTCCCACCCGGATGTGCTACAGAACGTAGAATCTATGTTCTGTGGCATTTCAAGTTACTTTGCCACAGAACGTAGATTCTAAAATCTGTGGCATTTAAAAAGTTAATACTTAAAATGGCACTTTTTATGTAGTATCACCGAACGGCACATACTGATAAAAAAAAAGATATTATTACGAAAATGGTTTAGATGAAGCAGAGTTTTACATACAGTATGTGCTGTTTATGCAATTTATTTTTATAGAGACCAGAAAAATTTTTGGGGGGTATAATATTCCTTATGCAAACTTGTTAGGAAACAATGAGAACAAGAATTATTAACCAAGGAGTAGAGGATACAAATGCTATTTAAGGTAGGTGGCTACGGTCTCCATGAATTAATTAAAAATGACTGGTCTGTTACAATAAAATAGTAATTAAAACAATGCACATACAGTGGTGTGCAAAACTATTTGCCCCCTTCCTGATTTCTTATTCTTTTGCATGTTTGTCACACTTAAAAGTTTCTGCGCATCAAAAACCGTTAACTATTAGTCAAAGATAACATAATTGAACACAAAATGCAGTTTTTAAATGAAGGTTTACGTTATTAAGGGAGAAAAAAAACTCCAAATCTACATGGGCCTGTGTGAAAAAGTGATTGCCCCCCTTGTTAAAAAATAACTTAACTGTGGTTTATCACACCTGAGTTCAATTTCAAAGTTTATAAAGCCATT
The DNA here is from genome assembly GCA_038501925.1 of Xenopus petersii. Taxonomy (NCBI): domain Eukaryota; kingdom Metazoa; phylum Chordata; class Amphibia; order Anura; family Pipidae; genus Xenopus; species Xenopus petersii. Next base: position 68,975,126 of record CM076674.1, on the reverse strand, counting down.
TCTAAAGCTTTGGGACTCCAGCGAACCACAGTGAGAGCCATTATCCACAAATGGCAAAAACATGGCACAGTGGTGAACCTTCCCAGGAGTGGCCGGCCGACCAAAATTACCCCAAGAGCGCAGAGACAACTCATCTGAGAGGCCACAAAAGACCCCAGGACAACATCTAAAGAACTGCAGGCCTCACTTGCCTCAATTAAGGTCAGTGTTCACGACTCCACCATAAGAAAGAGACTAGGCAAAAACGGCCTGCATGGCAGATTTCCAAGGCGAAAACCACTTTTAAGCAAAAAGAACATTAAGGCTCGTCTCAATTTTGCTAAAAAACATCTCAATGATTGCCAAGACTTTTGGGGAAATACCTTGTGGACCGACGAGACAAAAGTTTAACTTTTTGGAAGGTGCGCGTCCCGTTACATCTGGCGTAAAAGTAACACAGCATTTCAGAAAAAGAACATCATACCAACAGTAAAATATGGTGGTGGTAGTGTGATGGTCTGGGGTTGTTTTGCTGCTTCAGGACCTGGAAGACTTGCTGTGATAGATGGAACCATGAATTCTACTGTCTACCAAAAAATCCTGAAGGAGAATGTCCGGCCATCTGTTCGTCAACTCAAGCTGAAGCGATCTTGGGTGCTGCAGCAGGACAATGACCCAAAACACACCAGCAAATCCACCTCTGAATGGCTGGAGAAAAACAAAATGAAGACTTTGGAGTGGCCTAGTCAAAGTCCTGACCTGAATCCTATTGAGATGTTGTGGCATGACCTTAAAAAGGCGGTTCATGCTAGAAAACCCTCAAATAAAGCTGAATTACAACAATTCTGCAAAGATGAGTGGGCCAAAATTCCTCCAGAGCGCTGTAAAAGACTCGTTGCAAGTTATCGCAAACGCTTGATTGCAGTTATTGCTGCTAAGGGTGGCCCAACCAGTTATTAGGTTCAGGGGGCAATTACTTTTTCACACATGAAAATGTAGATTTGGATTTCTTTTCTCCCTAAATAATAAAAACCCTAGTTTAAAAACTGCATTTTGTGTTTACTTGTGTTATCTTTGACTAATAGTTAAATGTGTTTGATGATCAGAAACATTTTATGTGACAAACATGCAAAAGAATAAGAAATCAGGAAGGGGGCAAATAGTTTTGCACACCACTGTAACTAGCTCTTAATTGAACTTTTGTCCACAAAGCTGACTCTGCAATTCAATTTGGGTTTTATCAAAGGCCAGATTTTCGTGGTTTTGGAAGTTTTTTAAACCACAACTAAACTTTCAAATGCTAAATTTACAAATGTCATGGAATTTACTAAAAGATCCAAATATAAAAAGCACTAACGGAAAATAATACGCTAAAAAATATGAGAACCTCTAAAAATTTGAGTTTTGCAGACAGTTCCTAGTGGTGAAAGAATCTGAAAACCAATAAAAGTCTATTTGTGGAAAAAAATAAATCGATAATTAGATTTTTAGTAAATGGGCCCCATGGTGTTCTTTCAATAAGAGTTCCGAAGGATGGACATATTTTACATTTCTTACTGCTACAGGTATGGAGCCTTTTATCCAGAATGCTCGGGACCTGGGGCCAGGGACGTAACTATAGAGGAAGCAGACCCTGCGGTTGCAGGGGGGCCCAGGAGTGTAGGGGGCCCAGTGAGACCCTAATTAATTAGCAATTTTAATATATCTTGGTAAAATAGGCCAACTTATAAATATTTTGGGGCCCTAAATTGAATTTGCTATGGGGCCCAGTAACAACTAGTTACGCCACTGCCTGGGGCTTTCAGAATTGTTTGGCCTCTAATAAGGATTAATTATATCTTAGTTGGGATCATGGTACTGTTTTATTACTGAGAAAACAAAATCATTTAAATAAAAATGAATGGTTTGTTTAAAACTGGGTGTATGGGAGATGGCTTTTCCATAATTTTCATCTTTTTTTAAAGGGTCTATGCCATTTTCTCTGAAGCCTCAAATCTATGCAAATTAGGGGGTGATTAGGTCTATTCTTAGGTGTGAATCCCAGGCCTGGGCTCATTGCTCTTGTCATTCTAATTGAGAGGAGACTGAGAGAAATCATCAATATAGGTCTGAGTACTCAACTTATGTTTAAGCCTTGCATAAGGCTCTGTTGTCTGCTTCTTCTGTAATAGAATACACTAAACCCATGAACTTGGTCTTCTTTGATCTTCACTGTCCTCAGAAAAATGGACTCTAGATCCAATTGCTGTTTTTGTCCCAACAACAAGCTTCAAGCTCTATCTCCTGTATACAATTCTTTTTCTAAGGTCTTTAAGGAAATTACTCGTTGCCACCACATTGTATTTAAGATCCAATAGACTTATTTTTCAGGGAACATATTGGCAGGATTTATTCATTGTCAGAACTGAATGTCCTTAAAGACTCTATTGATGAAAACCTAAAGAAATGTTTCATTAGACCTTCTGTATCCCCAGCTGTTGGGGCTGTTGAAAAGAAAGTTGCACCTCTCAGGCCCTGCACTGATTACAGAGAGTTAAATAAAAAATACAGTCAGGAGTCACTATTCACTATTTTATTGTTGGGATCATGGTACTGTTTTATTACTGAGAAAACAAAATCATTTAAATAAAAATGAATGGTTTGTTTAAAACTGGGTGTATGGGAGATGGCTTTTCCATAATTTTCATCTTTTTTTAAAGGGTCTATGCCATTTTCTCTGAAGCCTCAAATCTATGCAAATTAGGGGGTGATTAGGTCTATTCTTAGGTGTGAATCCCAGGCCTGGGCTCATTGCTCTTGTCATTCTAATTGAGAGGAGACTGAGAGAAATCATCAATATAGGTCTGAGTACTCAACTTATGTTTAAGCCTTGCATAAGGCTCTGTTGTCTGCTTCTTCTGTAATAGAATACACTAAACCCATGAACTTGGTCTTCTTTGATCTTCACTGTCCTCAGAAAAATGGACTCTAGATCCAATTGCTGTTTTTGTCCCAACAACAAGCTTCAAGCTCTATCTCCTGTATACAATTCTTTTTCTAAGGTCTTTAAGGAAATTACTCGTTGCCACCACATTGTATTTAAGATCCAATAGACTTATTTTTCAGGGAACATATTGGCAGGATTTATTCATTGTCAGAACTGAATGTCCTTAAAGACTCTATTGATGAAAACCTAAAGAAATGTTTCATTAGACCTTCTGTATCCCCAGCTGTTGGGGCTGTTGAAAAGAAAGTTGCACCTCTCAGGCCCTGCACTGATTACAGAGTTAAATAAAAAATACAGTCAGGAGTCACTATTCACTATTTTATTGTGTACTGCAAACATTTTTCCAAGATTTACTTAAATGACCTAAAAGTCAGGTCAAAGAAGAAGATGAGTGGAAGACAGCTTTTATATATCATACCAGATATGGTCATTTTGATAATTTAGTAATTAGGGATGTAGCGAACGTCGGAAAAAAAGTTTGCGAACATATTCGCGAACTTGCGTCAAAAATGCGAACGGTTCGCGAACTTCGCGAACCCCATAGACTTCAATGGGAAGGCGAATTTTAAAAGCTAAAAAAGACATTTCTGGCCAGAAAAATGATTTTAAAGTTGTTTAAAGGGTGCAACGACCTGGACAGTGGCATGCCAGAGGGGGATCAAGGGCAAAAATGTATCTGAAAAATACATTGTTGACACAGCGCTGCGTTTTGTGCTGTAAAGGGCAGAAATCACACTACATTTCTAAACCTGTGTAATAAAATGCTTTAAAACGTCCGGCGTCTACATGCCAATCAAGTCGTGTAAAGGTTACAGCCTGTTCACACGCAAAGACGAAACGCGGCGCTTACTGCAACGCAAAAAAACGCAAAGAGCTTTAATGAATGATACCGTCAAGTGAGCAAATAATAGTTGTTAATTACTAGTTGAGCTTTTCACCTCCAGGATGTTCGTCCTGTTGGTGGCAATATTTCTGTAGTGGTGTGTTTAGCAGTCACCGTGCTTGTGCACACGTGCACGGTCAGGCAGAGGTAATTCGATGTACAGTGACGTGAACCAAAAAACACTGATTCTGCAGTGTGGGCCCAGTTTTGGTCTACTTTATTGATCACCTGTGGTGACCATAAAAAATGCAATTTTGCCACTGTTGCAGAACCCTGAAAAATTAGGCATGTGTACTTTCCTGAAAAATTATGTTTTTTTTGTCGCAGCCACTGAAGCACAGAGGCCAGAAAAAATATGCCATATAAATGCTGAAAATATTCATTTATTTTTGTCGCAGCCACTGAAGCACAGAGGCCAGAAACAATATGCCATATAAATGCTGAAAATATTCTTTTTTTTTTGTCACAGCCACTGAAGCACAGAGGCCAGAAACAATATGCCATATAAATGCTGAAAATATTCATTTTTTTTGTCACAGCCACTGAAGCACAGAGGCCAGAAAAAATATGCCATATAAATGCTGAAAATATTCATTTTTTTTTGTCACAGCCACTGAAGCACAGAGGCCAGAAAAACTCAGGATTTACCTGGATTCAAATTAAACCAGTAGGGTTTGCACCCTAGTTTGTAACGGTGGTGGAGGAGGACGCTAAAGGACAGCTGTGTGTGGAGTCATGAGGCGTGCAGAGAAGGACAGCTGCATGGGGAGTCAGAAACTCAGAACAAGTCTTCCGGCGTGCAGTAACCCTCCGAGATCCACCCCTCATTCATTTTAATAAAGGTCAGGTAATCCACACTTTTGTGACCTAGGCGAGTTCTCTTCTCAGTTACAATCCCTCCTGCTGCACTGAAGGTCCTTTCTGAGAGGACACTTGAGGCGGGGCAAGACAAGAGGTTCATGGCAAATTGTGACAGCTCTGGCCACAGATCAAGCCTGCGCACCCAGTAGTCCAGGGGTTCATCGCTCCTCAGAGTGTCGATATCTGCAGTTAATGCCAGGTAGTCCGCTACCTGCCGGTCGAGGCGTTCTTTGAGGGTGGATCCAGAAGGGTTCTGGCGCTGCCTTGGACTGAAAAACATTTGCATGTCTGACGTTACAGAGTGGCCAAAGTGCTTTGTCCTTGCAGGTGCGCTCGTGGCAGGATTACTGGCACCTCTGCCCCTGGAATGTTGATGAGTTCCTGAAGTGACATCACCCTTAAAAGCATTGTACAACATGTTTTGCAGGCTGGTTTGTAAATGCAGCATCTTTTCGGACTTGTGGTACGTTGGTAACATTTCTGCCACTTTATGCTTGTACCGAGGGTCTAGTAGCGTTGCGACCCAGTAGAGGTCCTTCTCCTTAAGCCTCTTGATACGGGGGTCCTTCAACAGGCATGACAGCATGAAAGACCCCATTCTCACAAGGTTGTATGCAGAGGTATCCATCTCCGCTTCCTCGTTATCAAGGACTGCATCATCCACGGTCTCCTCCCCCCAGCCACGTACAAGACCAGGGGTCCCCAAAAGGTCACCACTAGCCCCCTGGGAAGCCTGCTCCTGTTGGTCCTCCTCCTCCACAAAGCCACCTTCCTCCTCTGACTCCACTTCTGACACCTCTCCCTGCGTTGCAGCAGGTGCCTGGGTTCGTTCTGGTGATTCCGACCAGAAATCGTACGCTTCCTGCTCCTCGTCACGCTGGTCTACAGCCTCATCTGTCACTCGTCGCACGGCACGCTCCAGGAAGAAAGCAAAGGGTATTAGGTGGTTAGGACCATATTTGTAACCTCCTCAAAAGGGCGCATGAGCCTGCAGGCATCGCGCATAAGCACCCAGTAACGGGGGAAAAAAATCCCCAGCTCTGCAGATCCAGTCCTACCACCCAGTTCAAACAGGTATTCGTTGACGGCTCTTTGTTGTTGCAGCAGACGTTCCAACATGAGGAGCGTTGAATTCCAGCGAGTCTGGCTGTCGCAAATCAAACGCCTGACTGGCATGTTGTACCGCTGCTGAATGTCAGCAAGGCGTGCCATGGCTGTGTAGGAACGTCTGAAATGGGCCGACACCTTCCTGGACTGCCTGAGAACGTCCTGGAATCCTGGGTACTTCGAGACAAAACGTTGGACTATTAAATTCAGAACATGTGCCATGCAGGGCACATGTGTTAAATTGCCCAGTCTCAGTGCTGCCAACAGATTGCTTCCATTGTCACACACCACTTTTCCGATCTTCAGTTGGTGTGGGGTCAGCCACCGATCCGCCTGTGACTGCAGAGATGACAGGAGTACAGATTCGGTATGGTTTCTGCTTTCCAGGCACGTCATCCCCAAGACAGCATGACAATGGCGTACCTGGACACGTCGAATAGCCTAGGGGGAGCTGGGGGTGCACAGGTGTGGAGGAGTAGGACCCAGCAGCAGAGGAGGAAGAAGAGGAAGAAGACGAGGTAGAGAGCGAAGGAGGAGTAGAGGTGGTGGCAGAACCGCGTGCAATCCGTGGCGGTGACACCAACTCCACTGTCGTTGTTGAGCCACACATTCCCTGCTTCCCAGCCATTACCAAGTTCACCCAGTGGGCAGTGTAGGTGACATACCTGCCCGGACCATGCTTGGAGGACCATGCGTCAGTAGTCATATGGACCTTTGGCCCAACACTAAGTGACAGAGATGTGGTGACTTGGCTCTGCACATGGTGGTACAGGTGTGGTATTCCCTTTTTTGAAAAAAAATTGCGGCTGGGTACCTTCCACTGCGGTGTCCCAATTGCTACAAATTTGCGGAAGGCCTCAGAGTCCACCAGCTGGTATGGTAAAAGCTGGCGGGCTAAGAGTGCAGACAAGCCAGCTGTCAGACGCCGGGCAAGGGGGTGACTCGCAGACATTGGCTTCTTACGCTCAAACATGGCCCTCACAGAAACTTGGCTGGGGGCAGATGACTGGGAATGGGAACTGGTGGTCAAGGTGGAAGGCGGAGTGGAGGGTGGTTCAGACGGGTCAAGGACAGCAGAGGTAGAGCAGTAAGATGCTGGACCAGAAGGAGGGTGGCTTTTAGTTTGCCTGTTGCCTTTGAGGTGTTGCTCCCAAAGTGCTTTGTGCTTGCCGTTCATGTGCCTTCGCATAGAAGTTGTACCTATGTGGCTGTTGGGCTTCCCAAGACTCAGTTTCTGACTGCACTCATTGCAAATTACAACGCTTTTGTCAGAGGCACACACATTAAAAAAATCCCACACTGCTGACCTTTTTGAAGCTGACAATCTGGCGGTAACAGTAGAAGTTGGCGGCGTTGGCGGCAATGGCGGGTGCGTTGGCCGGCTGACCACAGGTGCCGATACATGTTGTTGCCCTACTGTTCCCTGCGAGCTGTCCTCCCTGCTTCTTCTAAGTCTTATTCTCCTCCTGCCTCTCTGACTCTCCGTCTCTCCATCTGAACTATCCTCCTCTTGCTCTCTTCTACTGGGCACCCACAAAACATCAATCTCCTCATCATCATTCTCCTCAGATGCATCAATTTCTTCTGACAGCTCACAGAAGGAAGCAGCAGCGGGGACCTCCTCATCACTCATTATGTCCATCTCTGTTGTGTTCTCTGCCAGAATTAAATCTGGTGTAACATCCTCATCTCCTTCATCTTCTTCTGCCAATAATGGTTGCGCATCACTCAGTTCAAGAAACTCATGTGAAAATAACTCCTCTGACTCCAGTGAAGAAGGGGCGCCGGTGGTGGAGGAAGTGTTACGTGGGGTGGCCATAGCAGTGGAGGATGAGGATGTTGTGGTAAAGTTAGAAACGGTAGAGGATAGGGTGTGCTGTGTAAGCCAGTCAACTACCTCTTCAGCATTTTGGGAGTTCAGGGTCATTGCCTTTTTAAAACTGGGCAATTTCCTAGGGCCACAGGATAGCATAGCTATCAGGTGGCGTTTCTGGAGACGGTATTATTATTGATATTTAGACAGAATGTGAACAAGCTCACACAGCTAGGTGGCAGTTGTTTGAAAATGAAGAACACACTGGGCAAACAAATTGAAACAATGCCTGCAAGGTCAACGTATACACTACTACAGCAGTGGATACGGAATATATTATTGCTGCTTGAAAAACGTCACTCGGGTGGTGTTTCTGGAGACGGTATTATTATTGATATTTAGACAGAATGTGAACAAGCTCACACAGCTAGATGGCAGTTGTTTGAAGAACACACTGGGCAAACAATGCCTACAAGGTCAACGTATACACTACTACAGCAGTGGATACGGAATATATTATTGCTGCTTGAAAAACGTCACTCGGGTGGTGTTTCTGGAGACGGTATTATTATTGATATTTAGACAGAATGTGAACAAGCTCACACAGCTAGATGGCAGTTGTTTGAAGAACACACTGGGCAAACAATGCCTACAAGGTCAACGTATACACTACTACAGCAGTGGATACGGAATATATTATTGCTGCTTGAAAAACGTCACTCGGGTGGTGTTTCTGGAGACGGTATTATTATTGATATTTAGACAGAATGTGAACAAGCTCACACAGCTAGATGGCAGTTGTTTGAAGAACACACTGGGCATACAATGCCTACAAGGTCAACGTATACACTACTACAGCAGTGGATACGGAATATATTATTGCTGCCTGAAAAACGTCACTCGGGTGGTGTTTCTGGAGACGGTATTATTATTGATATTTAGACAGAATGTGAACAAGCTCACACAGCTAGATGGCAGTTGTTTGAAAATGAAGAACACACTTGGCAAACAATGCCTACAAGGTCAACGTATACACTACTACAGCAGTGGATACGGAATATATTATTGCTGCCTGAAAAACGTCACTCAGGTGGTGTTTCTGGAGACGGTATTATTATTGATATTTAGACAGAATGTGAACAAGCTCACACAGCTATATGGCAGTTGTTTGAAGAACACACTGGGCAAGCAATGCCTACAAGGTCAACGTATACACTACTACAGAAGTGGATACGGAATAAATTATTGCTGCCTGAAAAACGTCACTCGGGTGGTGTTTCTGGAGACAGTATTATTATTGATATTTAGACAGAATGTGAACAAGCTCACACAGCTAGATGGCAGTTGTTTGAAGAACACACTGGGCAAAAACAATGCCTACAAGGTCAACGTATACACTACTACAGCAGTGGATACGGAATATATTATTGCTGCCTGAAAAACGTCACTCGGGTGGTGTTTCTGGAGACGGTATTATTATTGATATTTAGACAGAATGTGAACAAGCTCACACAGCTAGATGGCAGTTGTTTGAAAATGAAGAACACACTTGGCAAACAATGCCTACAAAGTCAACGTATACACTACTACAGCAGTGGATACGGAATATATTATTGCTGCCTGAAAAACGTCACTCAGGTGGTGTTTCTGGAGACGGTATTATTATTGATATTTAGACAGAATGTGAACAAGCTCACACAGCTATATGGCAGTTGTTTGAAGAACACACTGGGCAAACAATGCCTACAAGGTCAACGTATACACTACTACAGCAGTGGATACGGAATATATTATTGCTGCCTGAAAAACGTCACTCGGGTGATGTTTCTGGAGACGGTATTATTATTGATATTTAGACAGAATGTGAACAAGCTCACACAGCTAGATGGCAGTTGTTTGAAAATGAAGAACACACTTGGCAAACAATGCCTACAAAGTCAACGTATACACTACTACAGCAGTGGATACGGAATATATTATTGCTGCCTGAAAAACGTCACTCAGGTGGTGTTTCTGGAGACGGTATTATTATTGATATTTAGACAGAATGTGAACAAGCTCACACAGCTATATGGCAGTTGTTTGAAGAACACACTGGGCAAACAATGCCTACAAGGTCAACGTATACACTACTACAGCAGTGGATACGGAATATATTATTGCTGCCTGAAAAACGTCACTCGGGTGATGTTTCTGGAGACGGTATTATTATTGATATTTAGACAGAATGTGAACAAGCTCACACAGCTAGATGGCAGTTGTTTGAAAATGAAGAACACACTTGGCAAACAATGCCTACAAGGTCAACGTATACACTACTACAGCAGTGGATACGGAATATATTATTGCTGCCTGAAAAACGTCACTCGGGTGATGTTTCTGGAGACGGTATTATTATTGATATTTTGACAGAATGTGAACAAGCTCACACAGCTAGATGGCAGTTGTTTGAAGAACACACTGGGCAAATAATGCCTGCAAGTGCACTACTATTGGTGCACTACTATGAAGAACAGCAACAGTACTGTACACGTTAAAGAACAGTAAGATAAGTAAAATAAAAAAAAAAATATATGTATATTAAGAAAAAAAAAATTCTCGGGTTGCTGCTGCTGATGCTGAACTACTAGGAGCAGCACAGTAGCACACCAGTCCCACTCCCCAACACTGCTAGACTAATAGCACTGGGCTGTTATAGTAGCAAAGTAAAACAACAAAAAAGAAAATAAAAGCAGTCCTTACAAGGACTATTGGGTTATTACAGCAGTCAGCAGATGAGATCAGAAGAGATCAGTGCCCACAGCAGGCAGCTACATACAGAGCACTGCAGTAGAAGGTAGATTACTAGCCAGCAAAGCTACCTAACCTAAAATGTCCCTCAAATCCCTGCAGACTTCTGTCCCTCCAATACAGAGCAGTATCAATTAGATTACTAGCCAGCAAACTTACTATCAACTGTCCCTCAAATCAGTGAAATCACTAACAGCTCTCTCCCTACACTAGCTCTTCCAAGCACACACAGGCAGAATGAAAAAACACTGCAGGGCTTCAGTTTATATATGGAAGGGGAGTGGTCCAGGGGGTGTGGGGGTGGTCCAGGAGGGAGAGCTTCCTGATTGGCTGCCATGTATCTGCTGGTCTGGGGTGAGAGGTCAAAAAAAGCGCCAGGTAAGGCGAACCCAAAATGGCGAACGTCGCGCGACGTTCGCGAACATTCGGCAAGCGCGAACAGTCGATGTTCGCTGGCGAACAGTCCACGACATCCCTATTAGTAATCCCTTTTGGGTTATGCAGTGCTCCCAACTACTTTTCAATACTTTTTCAATAATATTTTCAGAGGCTTTCTTGACATCCTCATTATTGTTTATCTAGACAATACTGTAATTTTCTCTAATACCTTGGACAAACATTGTTCTCACAAATGTAAGACTATGTAATAGTGGAAAAAATTGAGAAATGCAAATTCGAAAATGAAGAAATTTACCTTTGTAGTTTTAAGATCTCTAACAAAAACGGATTCCAAAAAAGGTTGAAGCAATTGTGAACTGGTCAGTTACTAAAGATTTTAAAAGCTGTTCAGATTCATCTGATCTTCCAGTTTTGATTGAAAATGTATTAAAAATGCGTCACAAGTTATTCATCATATTACTGAATTAACAAATTCAAAGAACAAGTTTCTTTGGAAGTTTTTGAAATTTCAAAACTTACAGACTCCTATTCTTGAATATGCTGATCCTTCTCTACCCTTCTTATTTAACGGGGTTACTTTCAGTTCAGCAGTAGGAGTCACTCTCATAAAGATCTGGTCTTAATATTCTGCATCCAGTAAAAAAAAACATGACATTGGTGATGACTATGAAGATTTTCATATGACTATTACTCTCCCCCAGAGAAAGACTGCAAACAATTCAGTGTAATATTGTTTTAATAGAAGATTTTGAAGGATAATTTTGCATGTAAAATCAGATTTTAAAAGATTTTAAGCTAAGCCTTTCATCATAGTGGTTAAAATGCATACATATAGAATATTTATATAAAAAGCCTAACTGCCTTTTAGTTTTAGAGCAAAATCAATGTAGTAAATCAATTATCACCATTACTATATTGTATAGCCTTAAACGGAAAAAAACAAGAGCACATTATGACTTTAGTTACCATAAGCTCCCACCAACTGGGGCAGACAAAGGCTTCAGTGACAAGCAAGTGCATGTAGCACATCCTTCTCTGTATCTGAGCCACAGAGCTGGCCAGGCAGTAAAATTAGAGGAGAAATATGCGTGCAGTTTGTTAAATTGGCACTCATTACAACTAATAACTAATCATCCTCACAAGATCTAAGCTCAGAATGATCAGATCTGCTAAGAAAACAACATCCGTCCACTTTCACACTCCAGTGGAAGAGGTGGTCCCTCACGGCAGGGCTGCACAGTCTCACCATCTGGAGAATAAATCGAGTGTGAAGTACTGTATAGTGTAGGACCAAGCTCCGTGGCGACAGCTCAGCAGTTAGTTCATTAGTTCCAAACTTTCAGGGATCAGAGATTCATCAAATGGAGTGTCGCACAGTATTATAAGGAATATGAGATGTAGAGATACCCAAACAAGACATACATTTAATTTATACATTTGCAATGTATCTACACAAAGGAATAAAAAAAAGTTAAGGAGGTAAATAAAGTTAAGGAAGTAAATAAAGATAAAGTGAGTCTAAAGTAGCCCATTATTTACTGTGTTTGAGAAAATGTGAGCTTACAACAGAACATTCCACTCTTCTAATTATTCAAATCAGTAAATATATATTCATTTAACAATATCCTCAACAGCCATCACATTTTAAAAGATGTGTAAAACCTACATTTTCCTAGCATGTATATAAGTTGGGTATTTCTTCCCTCACTTGAATTGTATCATTTGTAATGCATATATACCCTCCATTTGCCAGTGCCATAACATTTTCCTAAAACAAATAGCTTTCACCCGGCAGCCATTTTCCCTCTGACACATCATCAGTGATGTTTACATTTGCAAAAATCTGATTGTGGATAGGATCTTACAGCCTTACTATTAATCTTTTAACAACTGGAGTGGCAGGAATTTAAAGAGGCTGTTCACAGATTTAATTTGTGGGGGTTTACATGTCCTTTAAGTACTGCTGCAATATTTTTTTTGCTTGCCGACAATTTTTTAAATATTTGCTCAGGCACAGAAAATGGGTAAATATAGTAACGTATATTTTTTTGAACTAATGAGTAAAAACATTTGTATGCTTCTGACAAAATACAGAGCATAAGAGCACCTTTTGCCAAAACTAGAGGTTGATACTTCAATGTGCTTATGCCAAGATTATGTTTAGCTAAAGGATGGTGTAGGACTGCCATTAGGAAATCCAGACAGGACATTGAAGTTAATGGCATGGTGATCAGCCAATTGCTGATCACACATCATCAGTCCCTGCCCCAAGGTCATCAGCTCCTCTCCCACCATTATTGCCCTGCCCTATCATTCACCCCCTGCCCATTTTTCTACTGGAAAGGTGGATGGTGGAAATAACTGACGCTACTACAGTTACACGTGGTTGGAATAAATTTGGGGGTTGGCTGTTCTTCTTTTGTGCTGGAAGCAATTTATTGCTGCTGCAGTTACTTGTTAGTTCCTAACGTACCCTGGGAATCTGCATCTATAGTAATGCTTAGTTCAGCTGAGAAAACCATGATTATTGATTTCAGGTTGTTGAAATCTTGGTGTTCAAATGAATTGCTGCTAAAATCGTTCACAATATTTTGACTTGACAAAGCTACAAAAGAAGACCAGGGTTTTGGAAGACGGCTAGCATGACTGCCCGAGTATGAATTGTTGCTGATTTAAACTGGTTTGTACCTTGTGGATTTGTTCTGTGATCATTTGAAGGGTCTTCTACCTTTTCAGTTTCAAGCCTGGTTTTGCTAAAATTATTTGTCCTCTGTGATTTGAAGTGAAATTAAGTGAAGTGAAATACTAACCACATTCAAATTTTGCCCTTGGTCCTTGGAATAGTAAATATTTAAACTTAGTTTGCACCTCTTATCCACAGATGACTAGTGTTAGTTTGGATATGACATTATGGGGGCGATTTATCAAAGTTTTTGCAAAATTTTTGCAAGAATTTGAAATTGTTTGCACAAAAACACACCAATTCAAGTTATATTTTAAAAAAAACTTGAATGTATTCGTATTTATTAAAAGAGAAGAAAAGGCTTGGTGCACGTGGGGGTGCCAAATGTTAGGCACCCCAAAGTGATTGTATTGACTTACCTGAAACCACATCTTCCTCTGTCTTTGTGCGGCTGCGCATGCGCAGTTGAATGAAAAGCCGAACTTTAACTAAAAAGTCAGCTATTTCGTTGAACTGCGCATGCGTTTGCCCAGGGAAATTTGACGAAAGAAGAAGACAGAGGTGGATCACTCTGTGGTGCTCACTAGTATAACCCCGGGCAAGTGCAGTTTTCTGCTGATAGGAGCACAGGCCCGGGGTTTCAGATAAGTCAATACAATCACTTGGGGGTGCCTAACATTTGGCACCCCCAAGTGCACTAAGCCTTTCCTTCTCCTTTGAGCACAAAAAAACGCAAATGTAAAACATTGGCATCTAAAAGCTTACGAGTTCTTATAAAAGTCAATGGGAGTTGTCCTACACAAAATGCAGTCATATATATCTTATATGGGGGGGACTCATTTTGCCTAGAGGATGTATTAGACCTCACTCTATTAAAATCACCAGACCTCACGTCTCTCTACATGCAGGATTTGTGCAAAAGGTAGCTATTTTTTTAGATTTTGTTTGTACTGGAATTAGTTAAGTGAGTGCTAATTCATCTGCTAGGCAAGGGAGCCCCCCCTATAAAATATAATGGATATAACAGTCAATGAATATCTGATACCCAACTCCTGCATGAAGACAAAAATGCGCTAATGTTGTTTTAATGGTAGAAGTGACCGCTCATAACACAAAAAATGTTCCAAAAATTACATCCAAAAATAAAGTGTTGAAATAAAAAGAAAAACATTCTTAACTTTTTAAGATTGCCACCTCAGGCAGACGCCTGAGGTGGAAATCTTAAAAAGCTAAGAATTTTTAAGATAACCATTAAAAAGTAACAAAAAGAAACCGACTGCCCCCTGCTATATTACAGTTCCAGCTAAGTTTTTCCTAAGGTCTTGTACAATAGTGTTGATTGGATCCTCCTGTGTATAAAGGAAACAATACAAGGCCAAGATGAATCAGTCTTAGAGCATTTCATGGGTATTATACAAGGGGCTCAGGTTCAGAGCTCAGCTTTCAACTGATATCATCATTTAGTAGTCACATTTGATTGAGGTGTGAGGAAAAATTTAATTGGCTAACCTGATCAAATGGAAAGCCAAGATGAAGGTGTCTACAGCTGTCTACACAATGCCCTTCCCAAACACACAACATACAGAGGAGTAATCAACAGAGACTTATGGACTATAAGTATGATGTAAATGCATATGAACACAGAAGTTAAAAAGATATCAAAGTAGCCCATTTCTTAAATAAAATTGTTTACTCGCCTTGAATCTCTGACCAAAATTTTTTTTTTTTTGCGATTCAATCAAAACAAATATGGCAAACTGATCCCCATTATATTCCCTTAGTTTTTGTGCAAATAATACAGGATTTAAATCCCCAGTGTATTGCCTTCTTTCCCAAACTCGGCAAATATAGTATATGGCCTATTTCCTATACTAGTTCCAAGAAACTAAAATATATACCCTTTACTTTTGCATGATGAACACAAATTATATTGTTTTATATATTTTATGCATGAACGTTATTTCATAATTGAACAGAAAACATATTTTCCATTATGGTTAAAAGTATTATTCAAATGTTATATTAGAATTTTTGTGCCAGGGACAGGGTAACCAATCTCTTCTTTCTAACTGGCATATTTTAATATATGTTAAAATGTTGTGGTTTTGTGTGTGCTTCTGTGTGATGTAGATATTGACAAAATGGGTACCAAGAGTCAGGACTAAAAGCTGTTATATCCAGCAACTAATGCTGAAATGTGTGGAAGACATTTCCACTAAAGAATTTTAGGGTGCATAGCATGATTCCACCTTCCAACCACAAGCTCGTACTGCGTTCAAAGGTTATCTTTTATTAATAGGCGACTCAGCAAGTATTCAACAGAACTAGCATGCCCTGGGCTAGGGCCCTAACAATAGAGACTGAAGTCTCTTGGAGGTCGACCAGATAGTATAAAGGACAAGGTTGCTAATTCATTAGTAATTTGCAATTTTAGTATATATAAATACATTATATTCCTAAAGGTTGGAGTTGGGCTTGCCTTAAAAATATTTTGTTGGAAAAGCAAACCATTATGGGGCTGCTTTAGTTTCAAGCTTTCCAGTTTATAACAGAAACAAAACAGCCTTTCCAGTTGAAGGACACCAAGGGGCACATTTACTAAGGGTCAAAGTGAATTTTCGAATTTAAAAACTTCAAATTTCGAACTAATTTTTGGGTACTTCGACCATCGAATAGGTCTAAATTCGACTTCTATTAGAAGTAAAAAAGATTGACCTTGAAGTACTGTCTCTTTAAAAAAGTTGACTTTGACACTTCGCCACCTTAAACCTTGCGAATTTCTGTGTTAGTCTATGGGGACCAACTAGAACCTATATCCAACATTTGGCAAAATTTTGTGTGTAATTGTGCGATCGATCTATTAAATTGTTTGAATCGGTCAATTCGAAGGATTTCATTGTACGATCAAAGGATTTTACTTCGACCGAATATGGCCAAATTCGATAAAAAAGAAACCGACTTTGAATATTGAAGTAATGCAATTCGATGGTCGAATCTATAAGTTTTTACAGATTCCACCCTTGATAAATCTGCCCCCTTGTGTTTTAGAATCTGTGCTAAAATCATGGCGTAGCAACTCAGACTGTACCTCCTGAATATTATTTACCTCCTTATTATTATTAAGTAAGAATTGTATTTTGCAGAGAAGAAAGGGATGATATTAAATTTGAAGTTTACAGAAATTACAAAAAAAATTATAACATGAGTAAACTATTTATTAGGTGAACTACCCCATTTAATTCAATAAGCGCTTCTAGAATATTCTAGAAAAACACATACAGGGGGTTATTTATTAAAGTCCAAATGCTAAAAACTCGAAAAAAAACGTTTTTTTTTTTTACTATAAAATACCAATTTTTCGATGGAAAAAAACCCTAAATTTTCAAGATTTATTATACCCCGAGGTTGCAAAATGTCCAAAATATTCCATTTTCAACCTGGATTTTTTTGTGCGACAATCCGTAAAAGTCGCAGCTTTCATGCAACAATCCGAAAAAGTCATGTTTTTGTCAATCCGATTTTCCGTGTTTTTTTATTGATAAATAAGGCTAAATCGTGGATTCTAGTTTGGTCAGACTTTTTTCATTTAACCCTTTCCCTGCCAGCTGTTTTGTCCTAAATGCGACCATCTACTGCCAAGCACATTTTGTACTCTTTCACTTTAAGGGTCTTTCCTGGGGGGTCTTTTAGTTTACCCAGGGAAACAATATATTGTTTTTTTCAGGACAACCTGAGCTTTCAAAATATGCTAGTGTAATTCTGCTTCTGTAAAAAGATATAGACTTCTAAGTGTCTAATAAAATTTTAAAAAATCATGTTTCACAAAGTACAATCACATGTATCAGAAACATCATTTATTTTAAGTCTATGTCTCCTGAACGAGACAATACCAAATATATATAGTTTTATGGCGATTTCTCACTTGTATAGATCAAAATCTACAAGCAGTACACTACCAAATTTCCAAAGTACCGCTCCACAAAACGGCATAATTTTGATTTCAAGGGCAAAAATTCCACTAACAGTAGGTTTACCCTAGAAAACTACCCATTATTAGAAAGAACAGATTCTGGAGGATAAAAAATTGGTAAATATATCTATGTACTCCAAACTACCAAGTTGCAAGGACCCCAAATAAAAATAGTGCATATGAATTTTCTCCGCTGTTGATTCATCTGTGAACAAAGGCCCCTGACAGTTTATTATGTGCCACAAGACCCTCTAATAGCACAAAGACCCTTCCCCCAAAACCACATATTTTTGTAAAGTACACATTCTGAGGAATCAAAAATAGGTAATTATGTCTTTCTACTCCAAACTACCATACTGCAAATCTACGCTAAATGCAGCATTTTTGATGACATTTCTGAAAATCACCTAAAGATATTGCAATTAGCCAGATTTTTCTCACCTTGACCCTTGTGTCACAGTCGGCACCCTAAATTCAGAACCAATGCTAAGCATCCTGTTCTCGGCTCTTGCTTCCTCCTTTAACAACCGCCTTTCACCTCGGGAGGAGCCCTCGGCTAATCGGATGCCGCCAGGTCTTATTAAGAGAGGTGCCAAGCAAAAGGTTCTGAACTAGCAAAGGGGCATGACGGGCATGCAAAGTCTTTTGGGCAAAAGGTCGCGGTAAAAGGCATAGGCAGAAAGCGTAGTCAAATCAGGCTGGGTCGGGGCAGGCAGAGTACAAATGGAGTCACGCAGGCAAGGGTCAAACCAGGAGATCAATCAGAAGGGATATGGAATAAGCAGATTCAGTTACCAGGCAAGGGTCAGGATAAAGAAGTCAGAATCGTCCAAACACAGGCAAGGGTCACAACAGGAAACAGATCACAGAAGCTATACAGCACAGAGGCACCAGGAAAATCCCGAGGAACAAATGCTATAACAGGCAAGGCTTACACACACACACACTGATTCCCCTTTTAAGGCGTTTGAATTTCGCGCCAATGCATGCTGGCGCCTTTAATTCTAGCAGAGGCGCGCTGCGCGTGCACTTGAGATCTGGCTCATGAGAGGAGGAAGACCGGCGTGGCGGGCGTCCCCACCAGCCCACTAGACCACCAGGGTGGGTAGCCCTCACACCTTGACTGCATATTATGTGCCACAAGACCGTCCTAAAAGCACAAAGACCCCCCCAAAAAAATATATTTTTGGAAAGTACACATTCTGATGAATCCAACAAAGATAAAGATGTCTTTCTACACCAAACTACCAAACTGCAAAGCTGCAAAGCTTTTCTAAAAGTAGAAGTTTTTACGTCATATCTGAAAATCACCTAAAATGTTTCAGTTTGCTGCATTTATTTCACACGTTTTACATACAAAGAAAAATTACCCTAAATATGGACGTCAGAGGTCTACTGAATAGTTTGATGCCCAATATGCATATATGTACAGTATGTGGTACATACGGACCCCAAATGAAAAATGTGCATATGAATTTTCACGCTGGCCAACTGAGCAACTGAAAACAGAGCCCCAACTGTGCGTTATGTGCCGTAAGACCACAAAACTGTAAAAATGTAGGCAAGTGAACTGTTCACTGTTCAACTGCCTTCTGCCTCTCCTAGTAACTAGAATTAAGGCCTGTTGCATTTACAGTTTTTGTATCTTTGAACTGTATTGCTGAGAGCAATTTTGAGCCATACAACGACATAAATACAATTCTGGATATATGGAACTGTGGACATCAAATCAGATTAATGGATAAGGGCAATATTTTATAATAAATTATTTGCATTATCTGGAAATTTATTTTATATGGATTGATGGATTGTCTTCATTTTTAGTTCTAAATCACATTCAATAAGACAATTATTGTAATTTTAAGACAGGGGGAGAGAGAGAGAGAGATTTAGAATGAAAGCACCTTAGTATTATAAATACCATCATTTTAAAAAATTGATTCATGAAAGTCTAACAGCAGCCCTTATACATGAATCTGAGTCACTTGAGCTGTCAAATAAAGATGTTCTAGCCTGGAGAAAGTACCTGAATGCATGATCATCAACTGATCAGTAACAGGCAAAACTCTGCCTTGATCAGTGTTCTGGCCTGAGCTTGATCAAGGATGAAGAATCCCAAGCTGCACTCTTTAGCATCCCTCTTTGGTTGAATTTTTTAATAAAAGGAAAATAACCCTAGAGGCAGACTGCCAGTCATCCAATGTGTACAGTTGCTTAAACCTCAAAGAAAGCTGTTTTTATCAATAAATAATACACTTTGCTTCATGTATGACTTGCAAGAGATTTTTTTTACATAAAACTTTGATTGGCTATAATGGCTATAGATAACTCTGTTTAGAAAATGACATTCATTATAAGTTAGTCTTAGATGATTTGTCTCCCATTGCAAGAGGTTTCAGAAAGTAAACACAACACAACGTAAATGCTGTGATGAGCTGTATCAGTAGATAAATGGTTTAGCAAATTATTTTAAATTTAAATGTATTTTTAATTATCATAAAAGACATTAAGCTATCCATTGTACATAGATTCTAGTGGCCCAGGATTAGCAGCCCTCCAAGGAAGTTTATGAAGAAAAGGCACTAACTGATTGATAAACACTGATTATTTTGTATGTTGGTTTTGCAGCTTAGTTAGTGTAGCTCTCTTTCAGATGCAGGTTCTCCCAGGGGTATTAAAGGGGTAGTTGACATTTACATTAACTAAGGGGCACATTCACTAAGGGTCGAATATCGAGGGTTAATAAATCCTCAAATTCGACCCTCGAAGTAAAATCCTTCGAATTTGAATATCGAATTCGAAGGATTTAGCACAAATGCTACGATCGAACGATCGAAGTAAAAATCATTCCATCGAACGAAATAATCCTTTGAATCGAACGATTCAAAGGATTTTAATCGATCGATCAAAGGATTTTTCTTTGATCAAAAAAAACTTAGAAAAGTGATGGGGAAGGTCCCCATAGGTCGGTTTAAACTACCGAAGTATGTAGTCGAAGTTTTTTTAAAGAGACAACCACTATCGAATGGTTGAATAGTCGAACGATTTTTCATTCAAATCATTTGAATTGAAGTCGAAGGTCGTAGTAACCTATTTGATGGTCGAAGTACCCAAAAAATACTTTGAAATTCAAAGTTTTTTTCATTCAAATCCTTCACTCCAGCTTAGTAAATGTGCCCCTTAGTATATTACAGATATTCTAAGCAACTTTTAATAGTTTTTTTACATCTTCTATAGTTTTGAATTATTTGCATTCTTCCTCTGACTCAAAAATGATTGCTCTGTGACACTACAGGGCACATTTACTTTACACTTGAATGAAGGAATTGAAAAAATACTTTTAATTGTTTTTGTTAAATTATATTCAGGCCTTCTCCCATTCATATTCCAGTCTTTTATTAAACTGCTGTTATTTAGACCCTAGCAACCAAATAGCTACTGAAATTCCAAACTGGAGAACTTCCGAACAAATAGTTAAATAGATGAAAAAAACACACACACACAAAAATAATAAAAAATTAACCCAACTGCAAATTGCCTCAGAATATTACTTTCTGCATCAAACTAATAGTTAATTTAAAGGTGAATAGGATTTTTTGAAGTGAGAAGTTCGCAAAAGAGCTGGCTTTACCAGTTTTATTTGGTTAGGCAAGAGGTCAACTACAGAAAACTAGGTTTCAACAAGATAAAGTTAGAATGCAGGCCAGTTAGTCAGTCCATCAGCAGAGTCCAATGGGTTAAGCAGAAGTTTGTTCATAAGAGAGGCCAAGGGAAATTAACCAATTTTGGTTAGATGGCAGACATTAGCAGCATAGACTGGAGCCAGACAGTAGTGACTGGCTGGAAAACAAAGGGATATGGAATATAAAAATACAAAATTTAGCTGGCTGAAGCAAGGCTTACTGGGTCAATGAGGGAATACAGAGACAGCAGGCTGAATGGAGAAGTGGAAATTGCAAGCAAAACGGTGTTGCACAAATGAGGTGAACAGAAACTAGGGTGTGTTGGAAGCAGGAGAACCAGAGAGAAGGCCAAACAGCAAAGATTGGGCGAAAGCAGCTTGGAATAATTGCAGACAAAAGAAACTTGCTAGGATTGGACGATAATGCTAAATTGTTGGGAAGAATAACAGTGCACAGTGCACAGGTGTGTTAGAGATTTATAGGCTCCAGCAAGATCAAGATCCGGATGTAAAATCTATCATTTCTGTACCTGTCCACTGACCTCAGATGACCATACTTGGGCCAATACAGGCCGACCAGTTTCTACGGAGCTGGAAGTATAATACCAGGTCAGTCAATATCACTCACAAAAAAAACAAAAAACATTAACCAATGACAGTTAATTAGGTTTTAGGTCTGGGATGGAAAAACAAAACAACAGGGAGAAAAAAGAACTTAAGATACATCAAAGAAAACAAGACCACTGGTGTCTTGTGTGTAATGCGTGAATCCATTTCACTTCTTTTCTACATAATAAATTCATAAATACCATGTAGGAACACTCTCTCAATACCAAACATAAAAAACATCTAGATTGCAATTTGATCAAGATATAAGCTTTTTGTCACATAAATCAGTTTTTAAAAAATAAATATCTAAAACATGTTCATGAAAACATTCCTTTAAAGAGATACTGACACCAGAAATGAATATGCATATTGTTTACTGCATTTTTGCAAGTAATACGATATTAAATTCTTTGTATTACAATTTACATATTGTTTAAAGAATTGGCTCTAATAAGTGATTGAGAAGACAAGAGAGGTCACAGTCTTAAAGTGATACTGTCATGGGAAAACATGGTTTTTTCAAAACACATCAGTTAATAGTACTGCTCAGAGCAGACTTCTGCACTGAAATCCGTTTCTTAAAAGAGCAAACTGATTTTTTTATATTCAATTTTGAAATCTGACATGGGGCAAAACATATTGTCAGTTTCCTACACTTTAGGATGGAACTACTTTCTGGCAGGCTGTTAATTCTCCTTCTTAATGTAACTGAATGTGTCTCAGTGGGACTTGCCTTTTATTATTGAGTGTTGTTTTAAGATTTACCAGGCAGCTGTTATTTTGTGTTAGGGAGCTGCTATCTGGTTACTTTCCCATTGTTCTATTGTTAGGCTGCTGGGGGGGGTGATATCACTCCAACTTGCAGTACAGCAGTAAAGAGTGACAAGTTTATCAGAACACAAGTCACATGACTGGGGGCAGTTGGGAAACTGACTATATGTCGAGCCCAATTTCAGATTTCAAAATTGAATATAAAAAAAAAATCTGTTTGCTCTTTTGAAAATTGGATTTCAGTGCAGAATTTTGCTGGAGCAGCACTAATAACTGATGCATTTTGAAAAAAAACATGTTTTCCCATGACAGTATCACTTTAAGAAAGGAAGAGGTTAAACAATGTACCTTGTGAACCTTAGTTCTTGCTACTGTATATTGGCTTCTTTTATCAAATGTTAAAAATGATATTTTAGGGTTTGCTTCCACACATAAATATAAAGAAATGCCACATTAACGTAATATTTAATATCTCAAAAACATATATGATATTACTTATGGCTAAAAGAATAATGTGTATAAAATTGTATTCAGAAACAGGAAAAGATAACAATTGGCAAATGGTTGCATGTAAGAAGGGACCCAGAGCATGGTTGTTTTATAGCATGATAATTGCTCAAAACAATAGTAAGAGTTTCTGAAGGTTCTTAATTTAAAACCAGTAGGATTTTGAATTAAATGACATTATACTTGAAAAATGTTTCAAAAGAGGTGTGTTGTCATTCCTAAATACCTGTACTAAACTACTTGCATCTTACAGTTTAATTGCCCTATATTGTCTGCAGCAAAGAATATCCAGCTGATAAAAGCATCAAAGTGACTTTCGTTTGGGTAAAACTCAATTTCAAGAGAAAATATATTGTTCAGGCTAAAAAATTATCATAGCAGGATGAAAAAAAAGCATAATGCCTTTCATGAGAAGACTTTTTTTGTAAATCAGATGAGGGCATTTAGTCAGGTTTTTATATTCTTGCTCCATCAGATATCAAATTGGGATACTAGACATTTGATCTTTAATGGAATTTTGTTCAAATTATTAAAAATAAGCCATTTAGTCAGTATACACCCTTTTCAATATTAGCACAACAAATATGGGTTGTACTTTTTGCCTCTGAGAATTTTTTTTCAATACACTGCTTTATTTTTATTTTAAAAATATTTTTGATTTTTAAAGATAAAAAGATGTGTGAGTATTTTCGGAAATGTTGAACAACTGGTGTTTATTAAAGAAAATAAAATGCAAACATTTGCCAAAAAAAATTATAAAAAAACGCAAGTAAAAGCTGGCCAGGTTGTATAGAATATTCTCCAGGAACTTCATTCCCCAGTTAAAAAGACTTTGTCCAGTATAATTTAATTCAATATTCTGCAGCATTTTTATAAAAAGACTTTTTATTTCTGTATGTGCTTCTTGCCATGCTGTACTGGGGAGCACAATGCACAAAATATTCTAAAAAAAATTTAAGATGAAAAAAACTACAACAGGGTTTGCCATCAGCATGAATTTATGAAGTATCTGTACAGGAAAAAAGCAAATCATTCAAGTCTCAATAGGAGACTATGGGAAAATAATTGCTGTATTTTGGAGCTCCCTTGGTAAATGGTTTTGAGATAACTGACACCTGTGCAAGTTTTAGTCGGATGATATTTTTTAACAATATTACACATAACAACAAAGGATTGTTACAAATAATGAATATTTTCTCAAAGTATCTCAATATTTATTATGCCAGCCATTTGCTTGACTGCTCACACTCTGCCTGGCATCAATTCTACACACACACACACACACACACACACACACACACACACACACACACACACACACACACACACACATACATACATACATACATACATATAGTCATATGAAAAGGTTTGGGAACCCCTCTCAGTCTGCATAATAATTTACTCCACTTGCAACAAAAAACATAACAGTGGTATGTCTTTCATTTCCCAGGAACATCTGTCTACTGGGGTGTTTTCTGAACAAAGATTTTTAGCGTATTCAATTGTATGAAATTAAATCAAATGTGAAAAACTGGCTGTGCAAAAATGTTGGCACCCTTGTAATTTGCATGCATGTAACTGCTCAATACTGATTATTTGCAAAACCAAATTGGTTGGATTAGCTCATTAAGCCTTGAACTTCATAGGCAGGTATGTCTAATTATGAGAAAAGGTATTTAAGGTGGCCAATTTCAAGTTGTGCTTCTGTTTGACTATCCTCTGAAGAGTAACAGCATGGGATCCTCAAAGCAACTCTAAAAAGATCTGAAAACAAAGATTGTTCAGTATCATGGTTTGAGGGAAGGCTACAAAAAGCTATCTCAGAGGTTTAAACTGTTTCAACTGTAAAGAATGTAATCAGGAAATGGAAGACCCAGCAAAGTTGCTGTAAAACCCAGGTCTGGCAGGCGAAGAAAAATACAGTAGCGGCATATGCGGAGGATTGTTAGAATGGTTACAAACAACCCAAAAATCACCTCCAAAGACCTGCAAGAACATCTTGCTGCAGATGGTGTATCTGTACATCGTTCTACAATTCAGCGCAATTTGCACAAAGAACATCTTTATGGCAGGGTGATGAAAAAAAAAGGCCTTTCTGCACTCATACCACAGAGACACTTGTATTCAAAAGCCACAGTAATTTTGGAACAAAGTGCTTTGGACGCTTTGCATGGCGGAAGAAGAAAACCTGCTACATACTGTCAAATTTGGTGGAGGTTCCATCATCCTGTGGGGCTGTGTGGCTAATTCAGGGACTGGGGCCCTTGTTAAAGGAATTGTTCAGTGTAAAAATAAAAACTGGGTAAATAGATAGGCTGTGCAATATAAAAAATGTTTCTAATATAGTTAGTTAGCCAAAAATGTAATGTATAAAGGCTGGAGTGATTTCATGTATAACAAGTCAGTCAGATCACTACTTCCTGCTTTTCAACTCTCTTTGTTTACACTGACTGGTTACCCTGGCTACCAGACAGTAACCAATCAGAGACTTGAGGGGGGGCCACATGGGTCATTTCTGTTGCTTTTGAATCTGAGCTGAATGCTGAGGATCAATTACAAACTCACTGAACAGAAATGTACCATGTGGCCCCCCTTCAAGTCGCTGACTAACTCAGAGTTATAGAGCTGAAAAGCAGGAAGTTGGATTCTGGCTGTTTTATTAGACATCTGTTCACGCCAGCCTTTATATATTACATTTTTGGCTAACTAACTATAGTAGAAACATTTTTTATTTTGCACAGCCTATGTATTTACACAGTTTTTATTTTCACACTGAACTATTCCTTTAAAGTCGAGGGTTGGATAAATTCAACCCAATATCTACAAATTCTTCAGGATAATGTTCAAGCATCAGTCACAAAGTTGAAGTTATGCAGGGGTTGGATATTCCAACAAGACAATGACCCTAAACACACTTCAAAATCTACAAGGGCATTTATGCAGAGGGAAAGTGAACAGTATTTTGTAATGGTCGTCACAGTCTCTAGGAGGCGTCTAGAGACTGTTATATTTGCAAAAGGAGGCTCAACCTAAGTATTGATGTAATATCTCTGTTGGGGTGCCCACGTGTATGCACCTGTCTAACTTTGTTATGATGTATATTTTCTGTTAATCCAATAAACTATGTCACTGCTGAAGTACTTCTGTTTCCATAAGGCATGTTATATATTGAAAGGAAGTGCCTAAGAATTAATGTTGATAAATGCAAGGTTATGCACTTTGGCAAAAATAATATAAATGCAAGTTATACACTAAATGGCAGTGTGTTGGGAATTTCCTTAAATGAGAAGGATCTAGGGGTTTTTGTAGATAACAAGTTGTCTAATTCTGGGCAGTGTCATTCTGTGGCTACTAAAGCAAATAAAGTTCTGTCTTGCATAAAAAAGGGCCTTAACTCAAGGGATGAAAACATAATTATGCCTCATTATAGGTCCCTGGTAAGGCCTCATCTGGAGTATGCAGTGCAGTTTTGGACTCCAGTCCTTGCGAGGGATATAAATGAGCTGAAGAGAGTGCAGAGACGTGCAACTAAACTGGTTAGAGGGATGGAAGACTTAAATTATAAGTGGAGACTGTCAAGGTTGGTGGCGCTTGCGAGGGGACATGATTACACTTTACAAGTACATTAGAGGACATATTAGACAAATTCCACAACCTCACTGACCTTTTTACCCATAAAGTGGATCACTGTACTAGAGGCCTAGATTAGAAGAAAGAACTTTCATTTGAGACAACGTAGGGGGTTCTTCACAGTCAGGACAGTGAGGTTGTGGAATGCACTGTCGGGTGATGTTGTGATGGCTGATTCAGTTAATGCCTTTAAGAATGGCTTGGATGATTTTTTGGACAGACATAATATCAAAGGCTATTGTGATACTAAACTCTATAGTTAGTATAGTATGGGTATAATATAATTTATGTGAAAGTATGGAGGGGTGTGTGTATGGATGCTGGGTTTTCATTTGGAGGGGTTGAACTTGATGGACTTTGTCTTTTTTCAACCGGATTTAACTATGCAACTATGCTACTTTGAAAGCTCAGCCAATGATGAACAAAACTCCAAAGAATTAAGAGGGGTTCCCAAACTTTTTCATATTAAATAGTAATAGACATCACTCGCTTCCATTCATGAATAGAATCGAGTGCTGTCCATTACTATTTTCTTCATAGAAAAGAGAGAGAGAGAGAGAGACAAATACAAGAGTCCTCTGCACTCAACCCATTATTTAAGACAGAGACATTTTGTGCATACTGCTACTGAAAAATGCCTTACCCTTTAAGCATAACAGGGATTGTTTGTCCATATAGTGCAATTCCCTTGATTGTTATATATATACAGTATACACACATAAATATATTTTACATATCCTCAAAATGTGAATGATAATGTATGCCATTGAATCACGGATACAGATCATTCAGGAAGTTCTATTTTAAAAAAAAAACAGCAAGAGATATTTTAAATTGACTAGCAAGATTGCACAAACTAAAAGATAAGTAAAAAAGAAAAAGTCCAGCCATAATTAACCACTCTGACCTGGCAGTGTCTGTGTGTGAATGAGTAGAGCTCCTTAAGGGATTCCATTTAACAAAGGTTTTAATTTCTGCAAAAAAAAAGACTCAATAGGCAATGTTCATATTGAAACAACTATTGTATTTTTGTAACAATCCCACTCAGAGCTTGGCTGTGTTCAACAGCTGTATCATAATATGACAAAACAAGTAATCCTTCTTAACACTTTTGTGTTGGGCTTTTATTTGTTCCCATTATCATTATATTCAATGGCCTTTTTCGCTCATCAAAGGATAATCTATAGAGCTTGCACTATGTTTGAATAGGAAACAGCACATGTGTTTATTTCTTCATTTGTATGTTTGAATACATTCTTTCCAATGTATTAATTAATATATATATATATATATATATATATATATATATATATATATATATATATATATATATATATATATATATATATATATATATATATATATATATATGCAGCCTTTTATTCTGGTGCACTTTTCCTGTCTAATATTGCACCATACATACATAAAAACTAAAGTGCAAAAGACCTGGTTATTAAACATGTCAATGTCAATATTAGCCCAGGATCTACACCATATATCTTGAAGCTCTGCCAATTTAATAATATAAGCACTAACAAGTGGCCGCAGGTTTATTGTCTAACTATACTAAATAGAAAGGATGCTGTATGCAGGGTTGGACTGAGCCTAGACCTGCTCCCACTGGAATATTTAGATTTTTGTTGGAGCTAATGCCAATGGCCCACATAATGAATATTTTATACAAAATAGTATTTCTTAGCAATAAATGAATGCATTATTAAATGTTTTTATGGCCAATGAAGTAATATCTGGAAACAATTATTTTCACATTATATTAATTAGGAATAAAGTATAAACCTATAGCAACCAATCAGTGAGTGGCTTTTTCAGCCAGCTGCAGGTAGAACAATGCAACAATTTGATTGGTTGCCATAGGTTACTGCCCATAAGCACATTTGGCCAATGTTGATAAATGTCCCCCACTGTGTGGGTGATCTAATTTTTCTCTGTCTGTATTTTATACACAGACAGAGAAAAGTTGATCCTCTCCTGGAGATGCATTCTTTCAAGTTTTCGCCCCAAAATTTTATCAGACCACTCCACGCCTTTCAGTGTAGCAACATGAAGGAGCAGATGGGGGGGAAAACACCTTTCTCCATCTGCATACAGAACACAGACAAAGGGAAGCAGATTATCCGCATAGTGTGCCCTTATCCATATGCTTTACACCTCCATATTCTGCTTAAATTGTCTGATTGATATCGGGCTGATTTTCAGCAGTTCTCCACATACACTGGTTCAAAAGTTGCCTACTTGATCTGGAGGAACTGATTCAGCAACTTTAGGAAGTGTGGGCCCAATAAAGTTTATATAAAGCAGAACAAGCAAGACCTCATCTATGTTTTGTTAAATATATTTAAAAAATGGCTTAGTCATTGAACTCTGGGTTTGATTCTTTAAGCAAGTGACAATCTATCATGCCTGAACCACCAATAATTTGATTTTAGTTCAGGAAATTGTAACTTGATGCTACATTATATGGTACACTTGCTTGGACTATGCAAGAATAAAAGACAATATCTTATTTCACAAAAAATAAGTATCGCAATGTATGCCTGTAAAAACTTGTAGATTCTTAGATATATTTTATTATACATTGGTATTACTGTATCCTTGATATAAAAAAAAACCCACCACAACACAAAAACTGTCAGATTAATTCTTTGGTCACTGCACCTATTAAGCAGTGTTTCATACCTAAATTTGTGTTTGGTACATTAAGGCCCTGAAGAATATCCCATTATCACACGTTTCCCTGTTTCTATTCACGTTCTGCTTTCCCCACACTTGAGATTAGAGAGATGTTCTTTTGGAGTTACCTTGGTTTTATAACCTTGATTCGCTGTGAGCCTGTCCTCTCCACATAAACACTCAAAACATGTTAGTGTGAAATTCCACAAGGTAATGGTAAACACTAAACCCAGCACATTATCTGTATTCATCTCAGCAGGGGGTATTAGCTCACAGTGTGCAATAACAACCAGACGCATGCTGTTTCAACCTCATGTATTGTTAGCATATATCACTTATATAACATATGAAGAAATGTATTTCAAATATTGCAGTTTGAACAAATATTGTTTGTTTGAAATTATTGATGCACTGCAAATAAAAGCAGAGGTTCTTGATACAGAGAACATCCGACACCCTGATAGTCAAACCAGCCAATCCCTTAATTAACATGTCTGAGAAACATAGCATCAACATTTATGTGCTAAATACATGTGTGTTTGACAGATGCCTGGTTTGTACGATGCTGAACGCAGGATACTATAGCATAAAAACACTTTTTTTCCCCAAGTTTATTTAATTATATTATGTAACATTAAACTGGACCAGAAATGTTAAAATGCATTTAAGCAGATAAATAACAAATGCGTTAAAGGGAGACATTAGGGGCAGATTTATTAAAGGTGGAGTTGATTTTTCCCAAAAAAATTAGATTTTTCAAGGGTATTTTTCAGTCAAAACTGGATCTTTTGGGTTAAAAAAAGTCAAATTTTTCGAGATTTATTATACCCAGAATCTGAAAATAGTTTGTATCCAAAAATACTCCAGCTGAAACCTGTCAAGGTCATGTAGAAGTCAATGGCAGAGGTCCCGTGAACCATTTGAAGTTGTTAATAGCCTTCATAATGTTCAGGTTTTTTAGGTGGGTTTTACTCAAGTTTCTTTCCACAGAAAACTATATAATTCAAGTATTCGGGGGTTTCACCCCGAATTAACTGATTTGAGTTTTATACATTCAAGTTTTTTCATAAATTAGAAAACATTTGAGTTGTGAGTTCATTCGAGGTATAAAAAAACTCACAAACCTCTAAAACTTGAACTTTGATAAATAACCCCCTTAGTTATTGTGTATTTGTCATTGTAAATATTAAATAATTAACTATATAAGTATGGGGTCCATTATCTGGCAACCTGTTATCCAGAAAACTCTGAATTAAAAGAAAGAAAAATACTTTCTTGTTCTTTGTTATACGGTAATAAAACAGTGTCTTGTAAAATTTGCTCTTAAAGGGATCCTGTCATCAGAAAACATGTTTTTTTCAAAACACATCAGTTAATAGTGCTGCTCCAGCAGAATTCTGCACTAAAATCCAATTCTCAAAAGAGCAAACAGATTTTTTTATATTCAATTTTGAAATCTGACATGGGGCTAGACATTTTGTCAATTTCCCAGCTGCCCCTGGTCATGTGACTTGTGCCTGCACTTTAGGAGAGAAATGCTTTCTGGCAGGCTGCTGTTTTTCCTTCTCAATGTAACTGAAGGAGTCTCAGTGGGACATGGGTTTTTACTATTGAGTGTTGTTCTACCAGGCAGCTGTTATCTTGTGTTAGGGAGCTGCTATCTGGTTACCTTCCCATTGTTCTTTTGTTTGGCTGCTGGGGGGGAAAGGGAGGGGGTTGATATCACTCCAACTTGCAGTACAGCAGTAAAGAGTGATTGAAGTTTATCAGAGCACAAGTCACATGACTGGAGGCAGCTGGGAAATTGGCAATATGTCTAGCCCCATGTCAGATTTCAAAATTGAATATAAAAAAAATCTGTTTGCTGTTTTGAGAAATGGATTTCAGTGCAGAATTCTGCTCGAGCAGCACTATTAACTGATTCATTTTGAAAAAAATGTTTTTTCCCATGACAGTATCCCTTTAAGATATACTTAACGCATATTGGAGGTAAACAATATTATAGGTCTCTGAGGGGTCTTGATAAAGGTCTTAGGAAGAGGCTGAAACTTTGGCCAGTTCTTAAATGTAATTAATTTATAAAATATGGATTTTTAATATTTCTACAAATCCCAGTGTGCACCTATTTTCTGAATCGTTGGATGTTGGATAATGCAGCGATGTATGGTAGCACCTGATTCTGATTTTTCTGTACACGGAGTGCGTTAGAATTTTGGAATATATATATATAAATATAGTGAATTAAGTACCCCTCTTGTAAATTATAAGGCTATAATAGGTTGCAGAGGAGTTTCATGATTATATAAAAACTCGAGGCCAAACTCCGAGTTAACTTCTAATATCCTCATATTTTGCAACAGGGGCTAGTTTATTTATAATACACAAGTTTCAGTGAGTGAGTCATGTGACAGAAATGACATCACTACTCACCGTTTATAAATGATGACATCTGACATCAGTACTCACACTGTTTATAAGGATATAATTTACGAGATATTCATGGCTTTTGTGTATTTTATATATATATAATACACAAAAACCATGAATATCTTGTAAATTATATAGTGAATAAAGTACCCCCTCTTATAAAATATAAGGATATTATAAGTTACCGAGGAGTTTCATGACCATATAAAAACACGAGGTTGAAGGCCGAGTGCTTTTATGCAGGTCATGGAACTCCAAGGTAACTTCTAATATTCTCATATTTTACAACTGGGGGGACTTTATTTATTATAATACACAAGTTTCAGTGAGTCATGTGACAAAAATGACATCAGAACTCACCGTTTATAACTGATGACATCAGAACTCACCGGTTATAAGGATATAATTTACAGGATATTCATGGCTTTTGTGTATTATATCCGTATAAACGGCGAGTACTGATGTCATCAGTTATAAACGGTGAATAGTGATGTCATTTCTGTCACATGACTCACTAAAACTTGTGTATTATAATAAATAAAGTACCCCCTGTTGCAAAATATGAGGAAATTAGAAGTAACCTCGGAGTTCCATGACCTGTATAAAAACACTCAGCCTTCGGCTTCGTGTTTTTATATGGTCATGAAACTCCTCGGTAACTTATAATATCCTTATAATTTACAAGAAGGGGTACTTTATCTACTATATATATAATGATTTGTAAAGTACCTGCACTCGTACTCTGTTCAATGGTGGGTGCTCGGTCAAAGCGTAGTATACAAAGTTCAAATTGGACCAGCACTCCAACTTTTTTTCAAATGGTCTTATTCAAATATCACTCGTGTCTCCAACGTTTCAGCCCTCATTGGGGCCTTTCCGAAACATTGCAAACACGAGTGCTGGTCCAATTTGAAATATATATATATATATATATATATATAGATATATATATATATATATATATATATAATTGCTTCAGACCTCTGTAAGTAAGTTCCAGCAGAAGTCACTCTAAGAAAAAGATGTGTAAAAAAATTTACACCAATTTCTTACATGGCAAAGCCTAGTGATGTGTATTGAATGATCCCACTTTTTTTTTTTTTTATATACATCCTGTACATGATCACCAAGTTTATATTTAAAAATTCATTCTTTGCTCTAGCATGGCCCCCTTAGAAGATTCACTTGCAAATGTCGAGAAGCAATGCACATGTGCGAACATTCCGCTTGAAGAAGGAGGGGATTACAGGGACAGTGGGAGCGCTCCCACAAAGCACGCTCGCGAAGAGTATTTATGTGCATGCACTGCCTAGAAACTCTCGCTACAGCACATGTGACTTGGTCTTGGTCATTTTTTCAATGTGTAGCATTTAACTGCTAACGGGCTTAAACAAGAGGGGATTGAATTGCACTGGTGATGTCAACAGCAGAGGTATACCTTTCAATAAATATTAACTCTTACATAGATTTTCCTTGTCCTTTAATCTTTATAGAAGGCAGAACAATCCTTCTGGGTTTAATTAATGTCTATTTGCAGTGACTTGGTATTACCCCCATATAAGATATATGTGTAGCTGGTCTGCTGGGGATTTTAATTTAGGGCATACAGATAGAAATTCAACAAAATGTTGGCCTGCTCTTTGAGTGTATGGTGGGTTTATATGTCATCATGGGCTAGTAAATATGTGGCCTGTGCTTTGAGGGTATTATTTTTATATATTATCATGAGCTAGTAAAAAGAACTAACGTAAAATGTATTCGCCATGGTGTCATATTTTAGCACTGTCACAAACCTTTGCTTAATCATATTTCCTACCTCATTTGCTATTGACTTCTACATGACCTCAACAGGTTTGAGATGGAGTATTTTTGAATTCAGATTTTTAGCAGATTTGGGGTATGATAAATCTTTAAAAATTCAGATTTTTTTCATTTTTTTTTTACAAAAAATTTGACTTTTCCCCCTAAAAACTTTGAAACGGTCTGATGTTTTAATGGCTATGTAGTCTTGCCATTTTAAAACATTTTTTTAGTGGTCTAAAAGATGCCACACTTCAAAAAGCTGCTCCTAAACTGGTTTATGTTTTTGCCAATTATTAAGTTTCAGTTCTTGGTGTTCCTTTGTCTTCCATTTATGTCCATGGAGTACAACGTCTTCTAGATTTAGAAATGTCTTCAGCAATTTACTGAGGGTCTAGTTGAATTTCTTCTGCATACCATCCACAACTAAGAGATTGAAAGGACTAATCAATCTCAGACAAAGTTATTCTTCCCTTAGACTGAAAAAACATAGAGAAACCTTCAGTATAAGTCTACCCGCCCTCCTATCTCTGGTAAGGTTATTGTTTCTGCAGTTTCAACTAGGACTCCTTGTGCACTGCACCGCTTTTCTGGCACTCTTTTACTTTAATTGTATCAATGTGCGTTTACAAATATGTGTCTAACCTCCCTGGTATCCTTCTCCTTGTGGTGATGCAGCACATGACTTCGAAATGTAGCACTGTTGTTTTGATGCCAGGATGCATTTAAATATATGCACCAAATCTAGTCCTTGGCAACACATGACTGGGTGATCAGGCATACCATTTCCAGTTGTGTTGTTTTGTCATGAAGGCAAATTTAAGGTACATTTAAACAGATGTGTCTAACCCCCCATTGCCAAAACTGATGTCTGATTTGTTGCAGTAACAACTCAAGCTTCCATCCAAACATTCAGTTTTTAAAATCAACGTATGTAATGCCAATCAAATCCACCTTTTTCAAGCTCCTTTTCTTAAATTACATATTAACAGAAAACTTTGAACTGACCAACAATTTTGGAACATTTGGAAGATATCCATTATGTATAAATTATTTACAAACTGTATATAAATTTACAGTATGTGAAATATCACTGCTTCTATATTGTTGAACATTCATCTGACCACATATAAAGTTTCATTTTCAGAATTCAATACCTGTGTTCAGCAGAAGTCCACTTAAATGCCAAAATGGAGAAACCTATATGCCCATAATCAATACATTTAATTTTTTCAACAATAAACAAAAGTAGTAGCAGTATATTTCATCAGTAAGCACTGTAAAAAACGTTACTTGGCTGTAGGAAAACACCTATAAATTCCTTTTTAATCCCTGTTGTTTTTAACAAAATGGCAAGAAATAAAGTCTCGCTAACTACACTTAACACCCTCAATAAATATACAATTTTTACTTTGATGTCACAAAACAGAAAATGTTGAACAGGATAAGCAGTGTCTCTTGAGCCCAATCATTTGCTATCTCGAAGGTATTAACAAATGTTGTTTACATTTGGGAAAGATTAAGTGAAAAGTTTAAACAGATTAAACCTTGTTTGCATGTATTAATCCCAATTTAAAGAGCTCATCACTGCTGGTAAATGAAGGAGACTGATTACTTTAGTTTTAAAACTGCCCTCTATTTCCCACTGCTATAATCCTGTTTTTTCCACCGTAGCAAATTGTGCTTTTGCCAAGTCTTCAATTGAAGTACTTGGGAAGATATGCCCAATCACACAAAAATGACTGGAAAGTTAGAAATAACACAAGACAAAATATTCCTATACAACTCACGTAATTAATTTTCTAAGTATTTTGGTTTATAAAAATCATTAAGTATTTATGTTAAACAGCCCTTTTGGGACATCTATCTGCATGGATGAAAAGTAGAAACTGCTTACCAAAAATATGGTTAAACGACACAAGCTGTAACAAATTTAAACCACTGCACCAATATGAATGCCAAGCCAAACAAAAAAACCTCACAAAGATTCCAAAGATTTATTTGGTGATCACTAATAATTAAAATGACTTGACTTTAAAGCTGTCCAGTCAGTGTGACAAATGGATCTGCCTGTTACTTAAAAATTAACTTTATCAAAAGGTAAAACGTTCCAAGTCTTTACGAGTTTGACTCAAGGAACTGAGGCTAAGAATAAACTATTATAATGTAATGGTATGGCATCTGTTATTCAGAATGCCCTGAACCTGGGGTTTTCTGGATAATGGAGCTTCCAATTAGGACTAATTAGATATCTTAGTTTGGATCAAATACAAGGTACTGTTTTATTATTAAATTTAAAAATGTATTTATTTGGATAAAATGGATTCTATGGGAGACAGTCATTGCCTAATTTGGAGCTTTACGTATAACAGTTTTCTGGATACTGTAGAGACTATACTTGTATTTTCAACCAAATAATGAGGCAGATTCAGTATGATGGGGAAAATATTGCATGATTTATCTCGTGTTTCCACTTCTACATGGAAATCTGGGCATCAAATTGGTCAGTTTCAAACACTCTATATAACAGAAATCTGCAGCCACATCAAGAAAGGGAAGATTGGTTGTGGTTGTAATTCAAACAGTTTGCCTGAATGTAATAAAGAGGCACATTCAATTACTGAGCTGCATCAAATATTTCGTTTAGTTTACAGTTTATATTTATAGGCAATTCTTAATTACCTTTTTAAAGTTCTCTTTCTATAACAGGACATGTTATATTAATCTTGGGCCTGCATGTAAAACCCTGCTTAGCCACTGTCAAATAATTGCTTTTCGGCCTCTAAAACACAAAACTTGATTGAATCAACTGATACATTATTGAATAAATAAACTTTTTTTGAAATTATTGAAAAAAAACTTTTCAGGTATTGTTGGACTGGATAATTAGGGTTATTAGGATAATTATTAATGTGCTTCCTCCTCTCTGCAGATCAAGGTTGGAAGGGAGGAGGAAAGGAAGGCATAACCCAACCCCACTCTGGAAAAACAGCTTTACTGTAGATTTTTCTGATTAAGTTGCAAGTTATGGATTTGCTGGTGCCAATTTTTGGAGTGTTCTTTATACTATTATGCCAGAAAAAGGATCTACAGAGATTATATGGTATATGAATTGATAATGGTCTTATGTGGCAGAACAAGAGCCAACGACGCGAGTAAGCATAAACTCGGTTTTGAAAATACATAGCCTTAACAGAAACATTTGCAGTCAAGAGACAACTAAAGTAGCATGTAGATACACACAAAGATATTTATAATGTGAACTAGAAATGAAAGCAACAGACACAATGATCACACAAATTACAGATGGCATAAAGGACACCCTGATGTATATAATAAGGGTATTGCAAGACAAAGAGTTTCCTGGCCATAGATAAAGGTCAAAACGCAGACACATGTGGCTACATGACTTTCTACAGGGTACATTATGGCTTTTAATATGAGTCGCATATCCATAAATGGATAATACATACACATTTTATACAAATAATATATATATAAAAGAAGAAAGGCAGTTTTCTTTAAAATGCACCATAATCAAATATCCTAATTTCTTAATAGATACTCAAAAGCAAAGCTCAACAATAAACTAAAGTGGAAATTGTAAAGCATAGACCAGTGCATATTCCTATTCACCTCTAAGGATATTAAAGGTGAAAAAACACTTCTATGATGACACAAAATGAAAAAGGAGTTGTAGGCCTAATTTAGTAAAGCTAAGCAAATATCACCACGTGTTAACTATAGTTACTTTTGATGTTACTTTAGAGGAATGCCAGACACCAAACTCTTATCATCTATATGTGAAAGTGTCTCAAAGATGATTTGTTAAAGCAGGGTCACCAACCTTTCTTTACTGGTAGGCCATTTTCCATAAGGGTTCTGATTAACTACTTGGCAGCACCATATGGACTGGCAACATGTGGGAGGTTCTGTTTGGTAATGCACATGGTCTTTATGCCTTGAAAACTTGCCTCCAAGCCAGGAATTTTACAAATAAGGACCTGCTTTAAGGCCCCTGGGTGCAACATCAAATGGGTCAGTGAGCAACATGTTGCTCATGAGTCAAAACCAAGTTGAATAGTCTATATCTTGGTACGCTGCAGCCAAAGACAGTGTGGTGCCAGTCTACATACATCCCAAACTCCACCTTTTTACAAGCCTGCTGCATGCATGTCCCATCCGAACCAAAATTACATTTGCGACTTTCCCCTCATAAGGCATTAATTAGTAATTGTGATATCATTTTAAAATTAGATATAGTTTTACAAACATTTTTCAAAAGATATAACATTCTTACTTTTTTGTTGATGGCTACCCCATCTTCACAGTCTAGTACAGCACAGTCAACATTGAGACTGGGGATTTTTTGAATTTTTCTTTCATCATTTCCAGGTATGTAAAGCACAGCTCGGCGGGGTATGTACTTAGAAGAACCTTTAACTTGAGAGGAAAAGCTTATTTTTGGTGTTTTTGTAAAGACATTTTTCACACAAGAATTCGTCCTGCAAGAAATGCACAGAGAAAGGAAGAAAGTATTAAATAATTGTAAATCATAGATTTATATTCTTACAATTGAACTGGAAGCATTTTGAATGTTGCAAACCCTTTTTAGCTGAATTGAATGTTAGCTTTTTGTGCTGTTTTATGATAATTACTTAAAGTTTGCTTCATCTGTGCATAGCCTTGCCAATTACATTGGAAAAACAGACAAAATGAGACATTTATGGAACAATACTGTTACCAAACAAGTGGACTTGAATAATTTTAAAAATACACCACTAATTTCTTAATGATAATCACACATAAAAAGAGTGGCAGGCCAGTCTACCACCATTAATCAAAACTGAAATCTATTTATTCAAATACAATCATTTCATCCATTAATTATAATAGCCAAACTGTAAAAAAAACAATTTGATATAGATATAAAATCAATATATCAATATATCAATATAAAATCAATTGGCTATAGCACTATAAATAGGGCTTATAAAAAAACAAGTTTACACAAAAACTTTTGCACAAATGCTATGATTTGAAAAGTGTCAAAAAAGGTACATGTACATATGTTCAACTCTTGTGGAAAAAGAATATAAAATAAAATAAGAAATAAATAAGAAATAAAATAAGGCAGATTAATGGCCTATAACGTCTATAGTGTGTAATCTGACTGTCAGTTATTTCCCGGTAATATTAAAGGCACCCAAATTCCATGTGACTTTGCGCAAACAAGCAAAGAATACACTTGTAAATAGAGAAATAGATATGCAGACAAGGAGAGCTGAATCAGCAGATGCACCATCAAGTAATAGTTTTTTCCCAAGGCTACTGCATTTTTTATCTACAGGGATAACTTAGTGATTAATTCACTCAAATTTTAGCACCCCCAATAAACAGCCTTTCCCTGTCATTTAAATAATCATTCCCAAAGACCAGTTAATAAATATATTGGTAATTATACCAAACTGAAGAATTTAACATTCCAAGGTTAATTCTAAAGTAACTATTCTTTACCTCAAACCCCAACGTATAAAAACAATCACAGCTAAATATGCTACACGTATCTGGCTTATAGGAACCTTCATATGCTTCCTTTGGCTTCTGGGAGCAAAAAAGACCTTGCTAAGTCACTGATATTTAAATAAAAATGTTTGCTTAACAATTGAATGATATAGTCATCTACCACAATTATCAGCTGCTAATAGGAGAAATGTATCTTGACGTTTGTCCTTTAAAATAAGTAAGCTGGTTGTAAATGACCTCTATACGGTTATCAAAATAAAAAGTAATTCCTAGCACATGAAAAAAATGTTTTGTAAAGTAACAATGTGCGCCTGCTGGGTTTACCATAGTGCTATTTTTTAGCTTGCATTTTCTGAAACTCGTGACTAATTTATTTGGCAAAATCAAATACTATTTTTTTTTTTTTTGCTTTATTGAAGGTATTGTATATACTGGGTAGCACAGTGGGCCAGTGGTTCACATTGAAGCCTTGCAGCTCTGTCACTCTGGCCACTATCTTGTTCCCTGCATTACTTCTTGTTGGATGTCCTCTGATCATTACAATGAAGCAGGGGCTTTTGTTAACCAAAGGTGGAGATACCTGTGCAGCTTTAATCTGACAATTTTGGCCCTTTAGACTGGTTTGGCAGTTTATCTGCCCATGTATGGGGACTTTCAATGTGCCCACCTGACCAATATATGGCAGAAAATTGATTTTAGTTTGATTTCTAACAATCCAGTGTGGTCCCCAATCCGACGCCTCGTATTACCGCTGATGTAATCTGATCAGGGATGGGCGAATTTGACCCGTTTCGTTTCGCCAAAAATTCGCTGCCGGCGAAATGTCGCAGACGCCCATTAAAGTCTATGGGCATCAAAAAAAAATTGTCGCGCGGCGAAATTATTTTGTCGCGCGTCTTTTTTTTTTTTTTTTGACGCACGTCTCCATACAAGTCTATGGGCGTAATTTTTTCGGTGAAACGAGGCGAAAAAATTCGCCCATCCCTAAATCTGATTGTTTGGCCCGAAAGCCATCGATCAGATTAAAGTCTGATATTGGGGAAAGATCCACTTGCTAGGAATACAGCAGATATGAAAGGTATTATTTAAATATATAAATGTATGATAGCCAAATAAATCTTAATGTTCTTAATATACTGATAATGGGTGACTGGAGAGGTTCTGTTGTCTTGGTCTATACAGGCCTGAATTTGTCAGAAGGCCACAAAAGCCCAGCCCTAGGGCAGCACAATTTCAGGTGTCGCATGCTGCCCTGCGGCATTTACTGGCACTACACACACACATGGAGGACTGGGCACACTGCAGATTGCTTATATCTCCCACATGCAAAGTCCCCAGTGTCAATGGAGTAAGGGAAAGCTATGATTAAAAGCCAGATGGACACGAAACGCGTAAAGCTTGAAATGATTGTCTAAATAAAGATTTTTTTTCTACTCTTTCACAAATATTTTTGATCTGATCTTCATGTGGGTTCCAGAGTGCCCTACACCTTTCTATGTTCTATATATAACTACTCTCAGCCTGGCCTTCATGGACTCGTGCTCCACTTAGTCCACTGGCGCAAATATTCCATGACCCTTCCCGCCCACATATGCAAGGGGGTTAGGGCCCATGGTAGTTATGCTACTGGTTTTAAATTGTTAAGTGGTAAGCACAACTTTCCTTTTTTGCCATATATGATTAAAGGCAGTCATACTTTCATATTTCAGGTACCCCAAATCATATAAAGTAGGATGTAAGAAGTGCATTTTGGAGAGAAAATCTGTACAACGACTGGTAGATTCTCCTGCTGTGAATGTAGTTTCCACTGGCATTCTTCTGCTGGTACAGAAAAAGCATAGTGTACAATAGTCCTATAACGGTTATGTGCAGCCATTATGAATTTTAAAAAATGACATGTACATTTCCAGTACAAATACGAATACTATATCTGTGTTAGCATACACACATTGTGGCATAGTTAATTCCTTCTCACTTTAATTGCGGTTCTTAATATAATAGTTGGGGGACAACAGGAGACTGAATATTCAGGAGCTTGCAACTTTGATAAATATGACCAAGAATAAAGTTGACAAACAGCCAACTTCTCAGCCCCAGTAAAACTCATTAAGCTGCCCAATAGTATATTTACACTAAACCACAGACACATGATAAATTTGGAATCCAGCCGAGCACACGGTTAGGGACATATTACTTGTCAGCATTTGCACAAGATATCTTGCTAAGCTTCGTCTGAATCCAAATGCTACAGAATAAATCAACATCCTAATGCATGCAGCTTAGCAGCATTCAGTGCAACAAACGCTCCAAAACTGTAAATCAGAAATTCGATACTCTATTGGCAATTCTGGCTAAAAAAAGATAATTAAACAGCTGAAACAGAAAACCCCATAGATCTGCTTCTTTATAATAACATAGGGAAAGCAGGGGACACTGCACACTTGGAAACCCTGTTGGTGCCACTCAGAAAGCTGCACTGTTTATTCATGTTCAATGTAATTCTTTGGCCCTCAAAGTAATTCAACTAAAGTAAAGAGAAATGACATAAATAAGAACACGACTTCATCTGCCATGTGTTTTATAAACAACCTATTTTACTTAGATATTTTTTTCTGCTTCAGATTTGGTGTGGATTCCTTATACTCATGGGTGTTTCAGTTATGTGGCAAGATGAAAAACTCACTTCAGGAGGCAAACCTGCAGGCAAAAAGCAAGCCGTAGCAATTACTAATACTCCCTCATATATGAGATTCAGTAAGAAGACGGGTGCATGTTAACCAGCACGGTTTATAATAAAAAGTACTTTATATATATTTTTGTATTATACCAGGGTTATCAAGAAATTCAACATGCTGCACATGTTTAAAGGGGATGTCCAGCCAAAGAATTGGAGATTTACTAAAAAAAAAACCATACATCACTGATATATATATATTAGTCTAACCAACTTTTCAATATACATTACATATTTTAATCTAATGTGTGAATATAATTAGCTTTCAACTGCTACTCTCCTAGCTATTCCATTCCATACTTGCCTGACTACAGAGACAATGTACATTTTGTTAATAGTAGGAATCAGCTCTCATTCAGCTAGGATTCCAATTTTCACAATATGTCCAGGCTTCTGTTCTTCTACTTCTAAAGTCTGTTCATCCTAGAAAATGCAAGTTGTTGTAGGAATTAGAGACTTGGCTAGAGAGCTTACTCTCAATATAATGTTTCCATTATGCAAGTAGGCAGGACAAGCCCTTTAGATTGTAGCCGCTTGTGTGTGGGACTCTCTGATCCTATTTTTTACTCTGTAACCCTTGTTTGTTAAATTATTATTGGTTATAAATTAATATAAAGCCCTGTGAAACATGCTGGCACTATATAAATAAATGATGATGTCAAGATGTGGCGAAAGTAGTAAGTCACAAATGATGCTGTTAATTGAAATTAAAGCACAAGTTTTGTGGTGCCTTCAGCACTCATGAGACTATTGTACTGTGCTGGCCATGGGCAGGCACTATATATCAATATGCTGAGTTTCCCAAATCACTTGCGGGTGTTGCTCAGGAAACACTGCCAACAATGTCCTCCTGTTAGGGGGTCATAAATGAAAAGAAAGCTTAGTAAGACAAGGAAAAGTATACAGCAGTAAAACACAATTTTATGACAACTAGACTTGGTCAGTAAGAAAAAAAAAAAAAAACTTTCCAGCACTTATCATACATAGATATTAAAAAAAAAAACTAAATCAAAACCATCTAGTCAAACATTTCGTAAATTATAAAACTCTGGAATCTGCACACTAATCCCATTAATTAAGAAAAGAAAATGTGAGTTGTTTATTTCAAATACCAGCAGGTCTTCTGCAAACAATGAAAGCTCACAACAGAGGTAGACCTAATATTTGTCTAGTCTGAGATAGCTCTCAATGGCCAGTGACCACAGCTACAGCTTTACTGCTTCTGCAGAGCATGCCTTTTCTTACACATGCTAATAATGCCAGTTTTGGTCTTAATTTTAATAATTTGTTCTGTGAACTTGTCCTCAAACAATTAGCAGTAATGAATGGCCGGAACAGCTTGGATCATATATGTCAAATTGTACTCAAGTGCCTTATTCTTTTGAATGTACATTTCAATTTCCCTCTGCGGGTAATGTTTGTTAATTGTATTTCTTTATATAGCAAGTGAAAAAGGCTGCTTGTTCAGAAAGAGACTGAGTGTTCTCTTCATTTCCTTTGTTCAGACAAGAAGCTAAAGTCACTTCAAGAGCCACTTAATCCCATCATCTGTGGTTGCAATTGCTTTACAGCATCAATCAAGAAGAATCTGAAGTAAGATGATGCAGCTATATTGTGTAATTAAAAGCAATTCAGGTAGTTATTGCTTGGGGCATTTTGCAGGTCCAAGTACTTAAAATGGCACTGCAGGGTTCCTAAAGACTGCAGTGTTTTAAATTTGGTCAGCAACAATATCTTACAGAGGAAGGGGAGGAATATGCAAAAAAAAAAAAAAAAAAAACAACACCACACTGTGTATTGTAAGGTGGAAGAAAAGAGGAAGATCATCTGGCAGATTTCAGTAAGAGAAGATAACCCCCGTTCCAATGAACAAGACATAATCGAGGGTATTATTTAGTTTCAAAAATATTTTCATTTATTAGTACTTTTTTTGTTTTTAATACAAGAGTGACAATACAAACAAGTAAGTTGTTTCCTGTTCCTATTGACATTTAGCATTTGTTTTCCTAAATAAAAAAGAGCTTTGGGCCAAAACTACTTAATCAGATATTACTGCTTAATATCAGATTGTTTTTTAAAAAGTTAAATATTTTGTAAATACTGCTAATAAGGGTGGCACAACACAGGCACATTTTGGCACTGTTGACTGAATTCCCCTTGCCTACAAAATAACAATATGTCAGACATAAAAAC
Source organism: Xenopus petersii (assembly GCA_038501925.1). Classification (NCBI taxonomy): domain Eukaryota; kingdom Metazoa; phylum Chordata; class Amphibia; order Anura; family Pipidae; genus Xenopus; species Xenopus petersii. The sequence goes on along the minus strand of CM076674.1, from coordinate 68,931,082 downwards.
TTTTAAATGAGTGGGAAAGTTAAAAAGAAAAATGTTGAGGTCACTATTGGAGTACAGCCTGCATGTCCTCTATGGGGTTGTATGCGATTCCTTTACCTGGAACCCTCCAGCATTCAATAACCATACATCACTGATGTAAATAATTGTTTTACAATGTAATAATTTATCATTTGTACTTCCATGAATAAGACTATGTGAACAAGGAGTGTCCTACTACTTGCATTAACCACCTATGGAAAACATAATTTAAATTAAATAGAACAAAGAAAAAAACATATATAGAGATATACAATGTAAAGCTATTTATGCAGGGGAAACTTTTTTTTTAAAGTTTTAGCAAAATCCACAGTTCCACTATCAGATATCTAGAGTCGGTTTTAAATCTGAGCAGAGATTGAAATCATTTGCAATGCAAATAGATTCATACCTTTATTTTCTAGCTTTTTTTGAAACTATAAAACTAGAAGACTCTTCTGCTAGTAAAATCAGATCTCTGACAGATGGATGGCTACATGCACAGATATAATTTCTCTAGAAATCATGGAAGCGCTTCAAGAAAAATCAAAGCAATATGATTTCTGTAAAAATAATAACAACATATGGATCAACAAGAAAAAACATTTGCAGTCAGATAATATGGTGATCCAGTCAGCAGAAATTAATTGAGAACTGGCTGTTTGCCACATTGCTACTATACTATTTGGCCGCTTACTGATCTTTCTGAAGCACTATGCTGACTTAAGCCTTTTGCAAAAATCCATCTAAATAATGCCTTTCATGAAAATATGTAAGACTCAAGTGCTTTTCCTTCAAAGACTAAAATTGATCACTTTTACCTGTCATCAGAAAAGAGAGACCTTCAACCTCATAATAGTCCATCTATATCACACATGTAATAAAAGCATTTCAGATTCATGTAAATAGCACCCACAGAGTTGTGCTCTATCAGTATCAGACTTGAGTAGGTGGGACCCAATGTAGAACCTGACTGCAAGGGCCAATTACCATAGCATAAAACAACACAGGATGGGAGGGTACCCCAGGATTTCTCTCAGTATCCCAGTGAGCTAGTCTGACCCTGTGCTTTATTCGAGTATTTAATTATAAATGTATTTGCAGATCTTTTAGACTTCGAGGAAGTTAAAGTATTTACATGAAGTAAAGATATAGCAGAGATGAAAAAAGCCTTACACTCATAGTAAGTTACATAGTAACATAGGTTAAAAAAAGAAACATGTCCATCAAGTTCAACCTTTTAACTTTTTTTAATCTGCCTAACTGCCAGTTGATCCAGAGGAAGGCAAAAATCCCATCTGAAGCCTCTACAATTTGCCTCAAAGGGGGAAAAAATTCCTTCCTGACTCCAAAATGGCAATCGGACTAGTCCCTGGATCAACTTGTACTATGAGCTATCTCCCATAACCCTGTATTCCCTCACTTGCTAAAAAAAAATCCAACCCCTTTTTAAAGCTATCTAATGTATCAGCCTGTACAACTGATTCAGGGAGAGAATTTCACATCTTCACAACTCTCAATGTAAAAAACTCCTTCCGAATATTTAGGCGGAAACTCTTTTCTTATAAATTGGTGACCTCATGTCAGCTGGAAAGACCTACTGGTAAATAAAGCATTAGAGAGATTATTATAGGATTATAGGATTTATACATATTTATCATATCACCCCTTAAGCACCTCTTCTCCAGCGTAAACATCCGCAATTTGGCCAGTCTTTCTTCACAGCTAAGATTTTCCATACTTTTTACCAGCTTAGTTGCCCTTCTCTGTACCCTCTCTAATACAATAATGTCCTGTTTGAGTGATGGAGACCAAAACTGTACGGCATATTCTAGATGGGGCCTTACCAGTGCTCTATAAAGTGGAAGAATGACCCTTCCTGCCGTGAATCAAGGCCCCTTTAAATACAGCTCAAGATCTTATTTGCCCTTGATGCTGCAGACGGGCATTGCTTGCTAGAGCCAAGTTTATCATCTACAAGGACTCCAAGGTCCTTTTTCATTATGGGTTTGCCTAGTGCAGCAAGGATGACACATCCTGGATGGAATTTATTGACCTGGATAGTTGTGAGTCATCTGCAAACACTGATACATTACTTACAATACCCTCCCCATAGTCATTAATAAACAAGCTAAATAAAATGTTGAATTTTTTCCTCTGCAGCGGAGCTCAAATCCACTCCTTTTTCCTATATATATTATCTCAGTGGGATGCCTGTAAACTTCAACTACAAGCATTACAACTTAACATCTTTTCCTTGCACAGGTATAAATAAATAAAATCTCCAGTTTCATTGAAAATGTATAGTTATTGAGGTTTCTGCACTCTTGATCAGGCTCCAGGTGTTCTACTTATTGTTATTTCATGACTTTGACATGGTGAATGGCTCTGTAGCACAGTGGGTATCTGAAGTCCTGGGTTTGATTCTAATCAGAGAATTTTGAAAATGAGTACATTTTTTAAGTACTCCTGTATAGGCAGATTTTCTAAATAAAAAAAAAAAACATATTGGTAGTTGGTAGTTATGAGGCTTATGAATTTGACCAATCTGCCATTGTATTCTCTCTCTTATTGAGACATTTATTTTAACTACTAATAGGAATGCACAGCCCTTTAGATTAATGTTTATTCCTTTCGGGGACATGTGTCTAACTCTGTGTGGCATAGATCGAAGCACACATGCTGAAACCATAGAATCTATGGGGACATTTTTTATGGAGATGCAAGGTCGGCATTACAAGGTTTAAATGTGCACTGTACTTATCAAGTCACTGCAGGTATTTGATTGAAACTGATGCCACAGATGGGGCAAAATAGCACAATACTCCACAAATTCAAATAAAATTGTTCCAAAAAAATGTAAAAGTCTAGTTGGAGTCATTTCCAGTGTTTGGCATGCAAGTGATGTGTGCACCTATTTTTTAGACTCAAGTGTGGTCTGGAGGTGGGGGTAGCTCCAGGGTTCCACTGTAACAATAGGAGCAACAGAACTTGATTCAGAAAGGGAAGGCAGCGGAAATGCAAACACATTTTGACGCAAGTACCTTTAATGAATGGGGTTTTTATGTACAACTGTCTGCAGTGAAAACTGTGCGGACGAAACTGCACTTGTAAACGAGCCCTTCTGTTTTAGAACATAAGTGAATTCATCAGGAAGCCTGTAAATAAAAGAGTACCTGATTTAAAGCTTTAAAAACTGCTTTTTACAACAGCAAGTATGGTGGTGGGGGGTTCTTATGCAACATGCCAAATTTGTTTTCTACTCAAACCAAAGATTTGCCAAACTATGGAACACACAGTTGGGTCTGCTTTGGTAGCATAAGACAGGTAGTCTATTTATGCCATTTAAATCACAGTGGGGGTTGGATTTACTTTATGAAGGATGCCGTCTAGGCAGTAACCGGATGGAATGAGTCTCTGAGGAATTCCAGATTTTGCTTGCTATGTATGGGTTCTTTAGTATATTTACTATAAGCAATTATGTTGTCATTAACCTACAAAAAGTACAATCAAGTCTACATTTTTTTTTTTAAAAACGTAATAATTGTACTGTGGAAGAATCTACAGGCTTATGCTCCAAATAGCCAATTGTAAAACTCATGGAAATAAATAGCTGTTGAGATTTTTATTGCCTGTGGAAAGATTTGTTTTGTTAAGTATGTCTTGATTGCCTATGTACACCGATTCATTGCAGGTTCACAGCTGGAATGTAATGAATTTACTTTTTTGTATTCTCAACAAGTGAAAAACTGCGAATGTATGAGGAAACTAACTAATGATGTCTGTTGCAGCTGCCCCTTACACATCTTTAACTGAACGTTTAAATTTGTATATTGCATAATGTTGAGTTATATTGGGAATAAGGAGGTGGCTATTACTTTTTGTACTAATGCATGGAAAATGTACTCAGAATTCATGTATTCAAATACAACCTACATGCATTTCTTGTCCTAGCAGTACATTTTTGTGCGTATAAATGTATTAAAAGTATTTTTACATAGCGCTGTGCTCAAAAAATGCAAAAGAGAAGAGACTTATCAATGACCAGTAATTTTTTACAGAGCTGTAACAGTTCAGTCACTTCAAATTTCTCTTTCTATTTTTGTTTGAAAGCAGAAACCAGTTGTCTGAATTGTGAATTCCCCCCTCACAACTTAGGGATTAAAGGGGATGTACACTTAAAAACTGTTTTCTGCATAAGGAAAGTAAATGAAATTCTAAGCAACTTTACAATATACATTGATTAAAGGAGAACTAAACTCTTAAAATAATTATGGCTAAAAATGTCATATTTTATATACTGAACGTATTGCACCAGCCCAAAGTTTCAGCTTCTCAATAGCAGCAATGATCCAGGACTTCAAACTTGTCACAGGGGGTCACCATCTTGGAAAGTGCGACACTCACATGCTCAGTGGGCTCTGAGCAGCTGTTGCAAAGCTAAGTTATGGGGTTGTTGCAAATGATCAAGCACAAAAGGAGGTTGGCCTGTAATATAACGTGATGCTACAGGGCTGATTATTAAATTATGATGCTAGTTGCAATGGCTTCTGTGCTGCCAGGTAATAATAATCTGTATTAATTACAAATCAGCCTTATATTGTGACATTTATATTCTTTGTGTACTGTATATTTTGAGTTGGTCCCTAATTTCAGTAAGTGACAGCAGCACAGATCATTTGCTGGGAATCAGCAGAAAGAAAGATGGGGAGCTACTGGGGCATCTTTGGAGGCACAGCTCTTTACTGCTAAAAGGCTGTGGTCTCCTTCGGCTGGTACAGAAGCCCAAAACATAATGTATAACCTTTCTAGGCTAATTCTTTAGTTAAGCTTTTGTTCTCCTTTAAAGGGGTAGTTTTCAACTTAACTTTTTGGTATCATGTAGACCAGGAGTGCCCACAATTTACGAATGCGAGGTCTAATTTTAGTCACATTATAATCTACATCCATAAAACATTGTTATCATTGATTAATTGATTGATTCTTAAAGGAAAACTATACCCCAAAATGAATACTTAAGCAACAGATAGTTTATATCAAATTGAATGACATATTAAAGAATCTTACCAAACTGGAATATATATTTACATAAATATTGCCCTTTTACATCTCTTGCCTTGAACCACCATTTCGTGACTCTATCTGTGCTGCCTCAGAGATCACCTGACCAGAAATACTACAACACTAACTGTAACAGGAAGAAGTGTTGAAGCAAAAGGCAGAACTCTGTCTGTTAATTGGCTCATGTGACCTTACATGTGGTTTGTATGTGTGCACAGTGAATCTTACGATCTCAGGGGGCGGCCCTTATTTTTTAAAATGGCAATTTTCTATTTATGATTACCCAATGGCACATACTACTAAAAAAGTATATTATTATGATAATGGTTCATTTACAAGAAGCAGGGTTTTACACATGAGCTGTTTTACTCAGTATCTTTTAATAGAGACCTACACTGTTTGGGGGTATAGTTTTCCTTTAATTGATTGATTGCTTCTTATGTAACCATATCAAACTAAATATACGCAGCCCCTGGGTTACATATGAGATGGGATCTGTAGGTTTGTTCTTAAGTTGAATTTGTATATAAGTTGAAACATATACATTTACTTATTAAATGCAACTTAGACAGATGTTTTAATATAGTATTTATTTTTACATTTCTGTGCTCTGCAGTAGACAAAACATATGCCAGAGGAGATTGGGGCAAGTGGTTTACAAAAGCTAAATGCAAATAAAGGCCAAGCAAACCCACATTATGTTCCTGTAATAGCCCTATTTGTAAGTATGAGTATTCTTTAAGTCGGGTGTATGTAACTCAAGGACTCCTTGTATCTGAATGAAAAACATGAAATAGGAGAGAGATTTAGACAAGCTATTTGTCGACAGTGTCTTGAGATCTACTGATCACCAATTAAATGTCTATAGGTAGATCCCGATCTACCTTTTTGGACAACCCAGATGCAGACAGTGATATTCTGAGAAAATATGTAACGTCTGAATTTTTATTATTTCTTGTGCATTTTTTAATTTGTTTTTAGATTTTTGTTCAATAGCTCTTCAGTTAGTTTGAGCCGGGCAGTGGTTTGAGAGACTGGAAGGAACTTTGTTTTTAATAACCCCTTCCAAGCAAAATGTGTTATTTTTTTCTTGTCTGGTACAGGTTTTATTTAAAACAAGCATAGGCTCAAGTAGAAATTTAGCAATTTGATTCACTGGCAGTGCCTACAATTTTGGAACTCAACAATTAATTTTTTTTAGCGCAAAAACTTTTAATCATGGTAAAAACTAATTTGCATTTAGCTGGCTTTACACCTTGCCCATGAACATATCAAAACTGCTGCTAAGCAGTCCATCGAGATTAGTACGGCACCAATGCACAGATGTGGTCCTCAATCCAACGTCAAAATCCTGAAATCTGTCAGGAAGGCCTGTCGGAGTAGCCCATATACTGGCAGATTAGCTGCTAACTAGGTCTGATAAAAGAAAATTTAGCAATATACATTCATCAAGGTTTCCATGATTTTTAAGTTATTTGTATATGTATTGCAATTGAAAGCAGTGTTTGTCTGTCCCTTTTTATTCTCTGCCCTGGTGGCTCAGACTGTTGATACAACGTAAGACAAGCAGCTGATTAACAGACCTGTCTTTGCTGGGGAACGAAGACTTTGGCAACATTGTTTAAAACGTAAACAGGAGTTAGGCAAATTCTGCTTTCAATGCCACATTGTTTTTACAAATAACTTTAAAAGCACTGCCAATTTCTAATACATGTATATTGGAAGGTTGCTAAGAATTATATATTTTTTTAAATTATTAGGCATATTTTTAATTTGGGGTTTACTTGCCCTTTAACAGGGTTTGACCAATTTAAAATCAAAATATTTTAAATTATAAATTATTCCATTAAGAATAGATTAAGTTGGTGATCTTTATTAATTACGTTTATAGCATTTTTTTTCAACAATCATTTTTCTTATTTTTACATTCCATAACTCATCTGTAGAATCAAATATTTGGCTAAGTGGGGAAATAAATAAATAATTTTTTAAATCTCAAAAATGATGTAAAAAATAACATATAAATAAATTTTATTAGGTATTCATTACAGTTTAGGTGCATGTTTTGAATGGCAATTTCCCTTTCAAACATAACAGCAAGCAGAAAAAAACAGTTACTCTATGCATAAGGAAGGTATACATTTACCAACTGTTCCATTTAGATTTTCTTTACAATCTATTAAGAATGCTTTTTTTTTGAGAATGCTCTTAACACAACAATACTAGACAGCATTGCCCCTTAAGGCTTACATTTTCTGTCAGTCTAAAACCCTCACAAGATAAAAAGTCTGGCACAAAATGGTGAATGTAAAGTCTAAACTTAATATATTCAGTTTTCATCGACTGCACAAGGTAAAAACTTTTGCCAAAACTAATCCAAGATCACAGACACCCCCCCCCCCATTCCTAGCACACACACTCCACATTAATTAGATCTGGCTGAGACTTCACACTCTTATCATGACTGCTGAGGAGTGCCAAGTCCTTTTGTGTGGAAATAGTCTTCTGCCAGCACTAACTGCAAGTTAACGTAATGCCTGATTTTAAAGATGAGGGTTTTACTGCACAACCTGAAACAAACAGATTTATGGCTAAACATTAAATAGCAAGCCAAAAGTCCAAATTTAGAGGTTTTATTGACTTCTTAGAAACAAAATAACCAGGCATATTAGTGTTTGGATTGTGCAACAGACATTCGGTTCCATTGTACTACTCAGAAGAGCATGAAAAGAAACCCTACTGTTTGAAATCCAGCGGAACATCCCCACAACAGAGCACAACTGTTCCCTTATGCATGAATGGGAAGGAGATGAAAGGAAAGATGGACTTCTGAGGTACTGAAAAAACAAAGAAAACAAAAGTGCTGATCATGAGGGAATGACACAACTCATTGCTACAAAAGGGATGAGAGAAAGGACCTCAGACAATGGAGAAGACAGCTAAGTGACATGTAAAAGAATTGAAAAATCTACAGAAGAACTGCCTTTTCTTTCTGCACTTGGTGAGAAACAATTAGATGTTGGTACAGCCATCATAAAAAAAGAAGATAATTGAAACCTGTTACTATGAACCTGTGTACAGTGGGTGACCCCACAAAGGCTTTACACTACAAATTAGAATTAAGTCCTCTGTCATCTACATCTGCTTTACTTTGTTGGCGATTTAGCAGAAAATGTGGCAGAGATAAAATATTACATGATTACAGACATTGTTCAGCATTCATGAACATGAGACTAACTAGAACACAGATAAATACAAAAAGGAAACCTTTCCAAGACTAAGGTGTTATTCAAATATTAGTCTTTAAAAAGGGCCACAATGCTCTTATGTGAAATGGTATTATGTGAAAAATGCACATATTTTAATTAGAACTGTAAATAGTACTGTATCAATCATACATCCCATGTGCTCTACTAAATTATAGATTAAAAAGCAAAAAAAAAAATAGGAAAATGCCCTTTAATAATGGCCTTTCCGTGCACTGTTGCAAATATTAAATATAAATATTCATAAAAACACCATGTCATTTCCTATTATTTCCTATTTCTACATACCTTGCTCTGTACATAAGTCATAAACACCCCCCTGAAAAATACACAAAAAGCTTAATTTACTTCCAGTTATTTTTCCTGGGAAAAAAAGACGCTTTTCTCATCTAGCTTATTGACTGTTATTATTTACGGAGTAACATGCAAGAAGATCACAAAAGTGAAAAGCAGTTATTGACCCTGTCAAAATACCTGATTAATGGATAAACGCTGTAATTGATTAGCAGAGAAGTGTGAATTAAAACAGAACTCAGCGTCAATAATGAGTCTCTTACAAAGGTAGCTGACACAAAATGTAAAACGATAGCCTGCAGCTATATCTCATCAAAGACAAGCTTCCTTAAAAAGCAAAAGGGGAAAACTCTCAGCGCCTTGTCCTCTGCAATTCTTTTGGTCTTTTCTTTTGGTAATGATGCTATGTATTAAACCACCAGCAAAATGTTAGGGGAATTACTCATCAATCCACCTTCATACATCAAGCAAAGCGAGGCAGTTAAATGGATCTATTATCTTCCCACTTCTTTAACACTTAAGGAATTCCAAGCTGTTTTTTTATTTTAAATGTATGGACTCTGCAATTCCCTGAAATCTTTTCAAATAATTTAGTTTTTTTTATTGTAAATCTAAATGATACAGTTACAGCTCTATTTAAAGCACCACCAATAGACTAGATTGTAGTTTTGGTTCTGGTTTTGTTGAATTCAGCCCGAGCAACATTTTATTGTACTTCACAAAATTTTTTTTTTTTCAACCTAAATAACTCCTCAAGGTGGTTCAAAGGTTTATAATTCTAGGCATACACTGGCCCAGTAAACATAGTGAATGAACTCAGAATTTGCCTAGAAAGGGGATACAGTATTAACCAGTCCCCTTTTGGTTAATGCATTGTAGCACTATGTTGTATTCAATTATATTCAGTTTACTTTAGGTTTTGTGTTTACAAAATAAATCCTGCGTGTTTTCCATAAGAAACCATTCCTACAAATTTTATGGCACAGATATTCAATGGTGAAAAGGGCAGAGGTCAAAGAAAGATGTAACGCATGACAACATGTCATTATAATGCCTTTTTACATAATTTGTCTTGAAACAGATTATTTTGGAAGTAACATGATAGCTATAAATTCTTCACACTTAAAGGGCATGTAAAGGCAAAAAAATACAATCCCATTTTTACTTTCTATAATTAAAAAGAAACCTATCGCCAATATACTTTAACTTAAAAATGTGTACCGTTTTTATAAGAATGACTGTATGCAGTGAAATTCTCCTTCATTTACTTGCTCTGACTGCTATGGATAGGTATTGTCAAAAGGTCCCTACCTGCTCTGCAGGGAAACGATTATACTTATGAACAGCTGGGGGATCCCCCACCTTACTTCTCAGCCAGGCAGAACTCAAGCAGCTTTGTTTATTTCCCTGTAGAGCAGTCGGCGACTGTGTAGAGATTTGTATTGGATTTAATTTTTACCCTTTTACTGTTTCCAACTCCAGCTGCAGGGACAAAGATCATGTAGCCAGATTTAAACAGATAAACTGGGATTCTATTTGGAGGATTATTGTGCTGCAGCCAACAGAGTTGGAGAAAGTTTATATAAAACAATACTAAAACTATAAAATCTACATTAACGGGCCACCATACATGTGCTAATTGTTATGTGTATGACCACAAGCTAATAAGATAAGCTGGCCATAGATGCAAAGATCCGATCAAGGAATCGGACGATATTCGGGCCGTGTATAGAGAGTCCCGAATTTTTCGTCCAATGGAGATTGGTCGTTTGGTCGATCGGACAGGTTAGAAAATTTCTGTCGGCTGCGGGTAATATCTCTGTGTGTATTGCCGATCGTACAATTTTCAGAGGGAGACTGTCGGGCGGCGTGTATATTAACGTTGTCTGGACGTCTTTATTAGAGATGCTGGTGCAAATGCTTGAAGTGGCCACTTTTAATTACAAATGTCCAAGGAACCTTAATAAAGACAAAAGAGATCATATAATGCCCTAGAGATGAGCCCACTGTAAAATGACTGTTCCATGGCCCTCAAACGTCTAGGAAGAAATGGTAACCCAAGAAAGTTCAACTTAGGACTATTGCGGGCAATCCCTCTTAAAAAAGGAAAAGTCGACAACGTTTTTCAACTTTAACGCATTTTCGAAGACATGATATAATGAAAGTGACATAAGATTAAGGAAGATCTAGCTTCATTTTAGCAGTTCGTCTGGTCTGAGGTGGCAAAGTCAACTTTGGCGAAAGAGGTAAAGTTCAGTAAAGATCTGCACTGCACTGTGGATTTGCAGAGCAACGACCATTCGTCTGAGTGAAAAGATGCCTGGAGATAGAGTGCGAACGAATGCTAGTGACAGTCTCTTTCGCTAGCAAATTGTCACCTGCGCCTGGTAGTAAATTGGCAATGTCCCTGCGGATGGGAATTTTGGCAAAAAGTCGCTATCGTTAGCCACTTCGCCCTTAGTAAATCTGCCCCATATACTCCATTTTAATCAAATAATCAAATAATTTCCTTTTTCTCTGTAATAATAAAACAGTGCATTGGACTTGATCAAAACTAAGATATAGTTATTCCTTATTGGAGCCAAAGCAATTCTTTTTGTTTTTATTAATGTGAAAACATTTAAATACATAACTGTCAGTACACTGTTGTCCCTGCCCCAATAAGCTTACAATATATAAAATATAGGATTTTGTCTTGTCCCTTTTATGCAGAGCAGCTGTTGAACTGCTATTTTGGCATCGATATTCAGCATAGAGATGCTAGAAAATCTCAATAGCTATAGAGATTCAGGTTGGACTTCACTGATTTAAATGTTACAAACAATATATTAAGGATGTTATATTCTATGATCAAACATACAGATAACCCCAATTAGAAATATAATTTTATCATTATTATTTTGATTTTCAAGTGCATTCATATGGCTGACATTATCATACTGAAGCGTGAATTGCTCCACAGCTGTGGGATCTTGCAGTTTCTCATTTTGCAATTACTCAATTGATACAGAGTGAATAATACTTTAAATTGAACATTTAAATGATTTTCATCCATTTAAAAGGCATGTTTTGATAAAAGCTGTTTTCATCGATAATGAAATAGGAGTGTTTTTATTTGGAATGACAATAACGTTATTTGATGATATGTAATGTGTACTACAAATAAACAACATGCCCATTGTGCCCAACCAATCACTTTGCGACACTTGGGCAATAATAATCACATATTCTCCCCACAACAATTACTTTCTCATGTTAAGAACTTATTATAAGCACATTAAGGGGCAGATTATTAAGGGTTAATTAAGGGTCAAAATTCTAATTCTAGTTTTCTAAATTTGTTTGCGTCAAAACTCTCAAATTCGAATTGTAAATTATCCAAACTCGATTGGACTTTTAATTTGAATTTCAAGATTTATCATACTCTGGTCCTTTAAGAATTCAAATCTGGCTATTCGTCACCTTAAAGGGGTTGTCCACCTTTGAGATAACGTTTAGTATGACGTAGAGAATGGAATTCGGAGACAATTTTTAATTGGTTTTCATTTTTTATTATTGAAGGTTTTTGAGTTATTTAGCAGATCTTTAATTTGCATCTTTACCAATCTGGTAACTAGGGTCCAAATTACCCTAGCAACCATGCATTGATTTGAATAAGAAACTGGAATATGAATAGGTGAGGGCCTGGATAGAAGGATCAGTAATGAAAAGTAACAATAACAACACATTTGTAGCCTTACAGAGCATTTGTTTTTTAGAAGGGAGTCAGCGACGCCCATTTGAAAGCTGCAAAGAGTAAGAAGGAAAAGGCAAATAACTATAAAAAATAAATAATGAAAATCTATTGAAAAGTTGCTTAGTATTGGCCATTCTATAACATAATAAAAGTTAACTTAAAGATGAACCACCCCTTTAAACCTGCCAAATTGCTGTATAAGTCACTGGGAGAGGTCCAGGGATCAATTTGGTGATGTTTGCAGCCTTCCTAACATTCAAGGTTTTTTTTGGATAAAAAAGTTTTTTTAATTCAATTTGAGTTTTTCAAATCAAATTCAATTTTTTTTTTAATCTGAGTTTTTATTAATTTTATTTTATTAACACATTTTGATCGAATTTGAATTTATGGGTGTTTACAGCAGTTTTAAAAAAAAACTCACATGAATGTTCCTCTAATTGCAAAAAATTAGAGAGATAAACATTTCAGACTTGTAGATTTGGGGTATGGGACAGTCTATCTAAAATATTCTGATGGGTCATCTTAATCTAGCTGCCCTAAGTGTAAAGGACACTATGGGATGTTTTTTTTATTACTTATGGCTTTGCCATAAAATATTGGCTATGTGGAATAAGTTTGAATCTTCTGCAACCCATAAATCCATATTTATATTTTGGATTAAAGAAGAGACTCCTGGGATAAAAGATATTTTAATATATTCGAGATATTTGGTGACTCAAAAACTAGAGAGTATTTCAACTGCATTGTTTTACTGCTACACGTCACGTGTTTGTTAAAACTTCAATAGATACAATTTAAAAGACAAAAAAGAATTGTCATATGTGCAGGGCTTCGATATTAATTTTTAGGCTTAAACTTGAATGTTATCATATACAGTGAAACCTCGATTTTAAGTACCCTGATTTTAAGTTTTCCTGCATTTTACATTTTTTATTTGTGGTCCCACAAATTTATATTGCATTTATAATGCATTTCAGTAGGTGCATTTCCCTGATTTTAAGTAATGTTTTCCCGGATTTTACATCAAAATTTTGTCCCCAAAAACTGCTTTTTGCCTTTATGAATGTTATTATTTGTGAAATAAAGAGGTTTAAAATACTAACCATATGTATATTTTGCCATGGTTCTGCCTGTAAATGGTCAATTCCAATTAGTCTGCCCCTTATACAGTCCTGCACCAATCACTTATTGCTTTAGGTTGTTTATATGACTGACAGAGAGGCCTTGCACATGCCCCCCCCATAATGTAACATTAACGTTAAAATGCTTAACCCTTGTCATTAACAAAGTAAATATTGTATTTCAAAGTAAAATTGACTCCTTTGATTATATCCTTTCAGTACTTGAAGAAAAAGTTACTGTACAAATGTATAATTTATCATAGGGTCTGCTGAGTGATGATTAATACCATAAAGGTTAAAAAATCCATCCACCCATATTACTCCGGTTACAAAGACACGTCTCTGAAGCCATCTCTCTTGCCATATTTACTTGTTTTGTTGCCAAACTAAGCACACATTTGATTTCCCTACTCAAGAGGCAGCCAGCTGATGGACATGAAGCTGTGTTCAGTGGAAACTATCCATAGAATTCAGTCTAGTGCATCCGCAGCAAGTCTACCTGTCTAATTAGCAGCAGTATCAGTGTTGGACTTGCTGCACATGTTCAGCCTCTGGTGGGACTCTTGGCTCATTTAGTTACTAAAGCTGATGACACTGCTAAACTGAAAACACACAATGAGTGCAAAAAATACTGTGCAGAGATAGAAGAGTAATATGGGCATTTGAGAATAGAAAATATATATTTACAATGGTGTGAACCCCTCAGTAAAGTAGGTATACACATGAGACTATAGGGACCTGTATCACTTTTGCTGTGCACAACTATATGGAAATGCAAGTATTGTTGCTGAATGGTGTAAATGAGTACTATACATCACTAAGTACCATTTCTAAGGGTATTCATAAAATTATTATATACATAATATATACAACATATATCTATAGATATATTTCAGTGAGGTACAGCATTCAGCTAGACTTAATACAGCAAGTGAAATTATTTTAGACAGACAGATAGATTGATTGATTGATAGATAGAGATATATATAATACACTACCTACTATTTCACTTGCCATTTTAACAGATTATTCAAGCTTGCCTTATAATCCTCTTCTATCACATACTAGTTAATGTGATCCCTGGGATGAATTTGGCTGACTCTTCAAAACAAACACCAGACATTTTAAACAAAAAAGCAATCTTAAGTGTCCAGATATAAGAGATTTAGGAATATTGTATTGTGACAGCTGAACTTGTACAAATTAAAATTCAAAAAGCCATTTGAATGCAATTAGCAGCCTCACTTGCTTGCAGGTGGCCATCTAATGTGGAATGTTGTTAGCCGAGATGTTTATAAAGTTTGTGGGGCTAAACATAGGAAAGTTCATAATGTCTGTGACAGTCACAAGGGTAAAACCTGCAGTACCTATACCTGCTAAGCTGCACAAACTTGCTGAAATATTTAGCAGTACCAGCAATACAGAGGAATCGGGTGACTTCTTCATCCGGCTCTGTAGTTTCCGAGGACTGAGGGGTTGGCTTTTGGCAAAGCAAAGAGGGATTCGGCTTCAGGATATCTTCTCCTCCGCAGGCTATGTCTCCTGCACTCAGCGCCGTGCCCAGATAGAGAGTCCAGACAGCAGCAGCATGTCCAGCGGCAGCCCCCACAGCCTCCTTCACATGCTGTCAGTAGCCAGGGAGGAGAAATCAAAAACTGCAGCATGGATTGTGGCCATGTTGCCTGTTTTGAAGAGGACCGGAAGTAGAATTTCGGTAAGTTATTTCTTAATAAAGGCTTTGCTATTTTAACGTTTAATTTGTCTTGATGTTTATTTTTCGTTCTATACTAACACATTTTTTGAATAATGTTTTTGTTGTTACTGGTCCTTTAAGAAAACATAAGACAGAGCCCATTGTTTTCATTTTTCCCTGTACCCACTTCTCTACAATGAACTGTCAAACACAGGTAATATGCAACATGCAGTGGTTCATTGACCGAAAGAAACAAATCCTAATCTGCATATGCAAATTAGGGGTGGGAAGGGAAAACATTTTTTATTTTTGTTTGTGACAAAATGTCACGCACTTTCCCTCCCCGTCCCTAAATAGGATTCAGATTCGGTTTGGCCAGGCAGAAGAGTCAGACTCCGAATACTGCTGAAAAAGGCTGAATCCTGGCCGAATCCTGGATTCGGTGAATCCCTATTATTATTACGTGCCACTGGAAGCAGTATTTGTCTCTGAACTGCTCTTTTAACTGTTAACACAATGTAACCTAACTGACAAAGAGACTTGAGAAGAGGCATGCAAGTATTGTGGGAATTGGAATGAAATCTTGACTGGTAGAGAAATGGACAAACAAATGAATGCAACAGAAACAAATATATTTAAAACCACAGAAATGTTTAAATGTATGATTGAAAGTTTAATTATAAAACAGACATTTCATCTTGCATTATAAAACAAAATATTTGGGGTGTAATTCTCCTTTAATATAACTCACAATTGCCAGGTATTAATGTGATGTCAAATGTTTAGCTTTGTGACCTTTATTTAGGTATCCGTTATTAAGGCTAAACAAAAACCTCTCATTTCTTTTGAAAAAATGTTTTTTTAGCCTTAAAAAATAAATGCTCATAAATACTTCACCAATCTTACTGCCTTCCTTAATAAAGGCAAGGTTCAAATAAAAAATGGCACAATGGACAATGTATGGCATTATTTGTGCCCACCCCTCTCATGTAGAAATCTCTGCATCTCTGAAATCAAAGACACAAAGATTTGCCACTAAAAAAATCAACAGCTCACCAGCCAGTACAACTTGCACAAGAAGGAACTGAATGTGGGTGCCCACACACACCCTTTACCCAGGCATTAAAAGGAGCCCCTGTGGGTGCAAGGCCCATTGGGAGTCATGTACTTATCGACTACTCAGATACAGTTTTCCCTTGCATTCTAAGGTACACAGTAAGTATCTGAGAAAATCCATTTAAGATGCATGCGGCATAGCTGCCTCCTTATCAGCCCAACCAATGCAAATATTTTAGTCCTAACCACTTACAACATCACATGATGTTTGAGTTATGCAACTCTTGGCTGAAACTTCCAAAACCCTAATTCACTGCGTCCAAGATATTTCATGTCATGGGCTAATTAATTATTTGCTATTTTACATGTCACCCAGATTAATATATAATAATGATGTCATATATAGAGGTCAACAGAGGTTATGGTTTGGCAGACATGAAGAGTCTCCAAGGGCCTCCAGATGGGCATCACTCCTTTAATTAAACCAGTTATGGGGGGAAGAAGTCCTATATTTTTACTGCCTGCCAATTGCACTCCAGTGCACTGCCCTCTGAAATCAACACAAAATCAAAGTGGCATTCGAAATGAACACCTATTGTTTTATTTGGCATTCCACCTTCTACCAGAGGTTTTGCAATTCCTGTATAACTAGTCCAATTTTTTTCACAGTTTTCACCACAGATAAAGTTAATATCCTGTTGATCTCAACATTTCCCTGGCTTACCTAAAGTTCTTAACAGCAGGATCTGTTAGGCACTGAATTGTGAAAATTTACAGAATTAAAGCTGGAACTTTACATCATCAGATTTTCCTTTAAGATTTAACTGTATTTTGCTGCATCCATTCTACCCTCTACTCTCACAGCTTGCTACGAGACAACCCACAGTTTGATGATGCCAACATCATACTTCACACAACGATTGTGTCTTTATGAGACATGCATCATTTGGCTTATGACATGGTGTTTAGTATGATGACCAAAAAGCTTAATTTTGGTCTCAACAGACCATAGTACCTTCTTCTAGCTCCCTTGTGCCTTATGGGAAAACTTTAGACAGAATATCATATGAGTTTTATATAACAGTAGCATAATATTATTATGTTTCTTCAAGCGGTCATCCAAGTCTTTAATAGAATCTGCCATCACAACATCACCTGGCAAGGTATTCCGTGCAAGACACTAAGCTAAAAGCTGCCTAATTAATTTTCATTACAAAAGCCAGTTCAGGGAAAATTAAAGAATGTTTTTCAGCCTGAAACCCAGTGTGAGTACAGAAACTCAGGGTGGGTTTCCTTGATGAATCCACAAATAAAAAAGCTTGAGCTATAATATATAGGCCCTAAGTCTAGATTATTATAATAAAGATAAATTAGAAAACCGCTCATCTCACAGCAATCTGAATAATTATAGAATGCCAGTCCAAATTCTCCGACCAGGTGCACGATTCACTCAGCGTCCTACACTGTATACAACGTAGAGAAGAGAATAGTGGATGCATGCTCATGATTAAGGGCAGCTGTGCCCAAAATGCGTCGAGTGCTATGTGTTTTTTATATATGGATTGAATAAAGATTTTTGGTTTTTTAACAAGTCTGGTGTGCGGAACTCCACTATTCTGTTCTCATGATATAATTATAATACACAAAAGCCATGAATATCCTGTAAATGATATCCTTATAAACTGTGAATACTGATGTCATCAGTTATAAATGGTGAGTAGTGATGTCATTTCTGTCACAAGACTCACTCAAACTTGTGTATTATAATAAATAAAATACCCCCTGTTGCAAAATATGAGGATATTATAAGTTACCTCGGAGTTCCATGATCTGTATAAAAACACTCGGCCTTCGGCCTTGTGTATTTATATGGTCATGAAACTCCTCTATAACTTATAATATCCTTATAATTTACAAGAGGGAGTAATTTATTCACTATATAAATGGTGACTAGTGATGTCATCAGTTATAAATGCTGAGTAGTGATGTTGTTTTTGTCACGACTCACTAAAACTTGTGTATTATAATAAATAATGTACCCCTTGTTGCAAAATGAGGATATTCGAAGTAACCTCAGAGTTCCATGACCTGGTCATGGAACTCCTTGGTGACTTATAATATCTTTATATTTTACAATAGGGGGTACTTTAATCACTATATCATTTCTACCAAGGTGCATGGCCTTGCATTTATCCACTTTGAATGGGCAGATTCGGGGAGATGTCGCCAGGCGACAAATCTCCTCTTCTTCGCGGAAACTAATCTCCACGATCTACCTTCTCCTGCCTTCTGCCGGCTAAAATGAAAATCGCCTGGGGGCAGGCACTTGGAATGTTTAGTTTCCCGAAGTCGCCCTCAAAGTTTCCTCGTGAGGCAATTACGGGCGACTTTGGAAAACAAAGCACTCCGAGTGCCTGCCCGCAGGCGATTTTCATTTTAGCCAGCGGAAGGCAGATTTTGGGAGATATGTCACAGAAAACAAGAGGAGATTTGTTGCCTGGCGTCTAATCTCCCCAAATCTGCCTGTGTGGTCAAACCATTAAAGAGTGAAAGTTAAAGCGCTCATTTTATTTATACATGCAATGAATCCTCCCACTTTGCACAGATAAGTGATGATAAAACGTAACCCTTAATTCCTAGAATGTTTAGTTATTTGCCAATGGTAGCCTGCAATAAAGTCATTTTTATATGATACCTTAATAGGCTGAGCAACATAGACCTTACTTATGTGATATGATCCAATGATTCCACAGGAAGTAGCTGAACAGGCCCATAATAAGAAACTCAGAGAGGACGATTTATTAATTTTCAAGTTCAAGAAAAAGAACTGCAACAGGAGACAGTGAGGCTGTAAAATCACAACTGTGGAGCCCCTTCCATTACCCCTTAAAATGTCTGAGGGTATACCATTTTGTGTAGTAGTAGAGTGATGCAGGTCCTTAGTGCAGGTCCTTAGTAATTAGTAATTTTCTTTTTTTCTGATCTATAAAATATGGTTATTTCTACTAACAATACCTTTAATTCAGAATGTATTTACTTTAGCGTAGTTGTTCCCGAAGTGGGGTACAGTGGGTTACCTCTCATATGCCAAATAAATAAAGGTATGTTAATTATCTCCTGACAAAACAGGCCATAGTGTGTGTGAATGCAATAGGGACATGGGACCTTAATTGCAAGTTTCACTGGGGCATGGATGGAGGTATCATTTGTGTAAACCACTGCAGACTATGTCCGTGTATTTACATAAAGAATAATATTGTAATACTAAAATATAATACTTTTTTGAATTGGTGGGACAGTGGAAAGAAGGGATTTTTGGGAATTCTGGAACTGCAAGTAAACTGCAAGTAAATTCAGTAAAAAGCTCTATAGAAACTAAGGGAAATTGAAGAATTTTAAATAAATTAGTAATTAAATAATAAAGTAAAAAATAAAATACCAAGGCAAAATAATAATGACAGTACAGTGGGCCTTTAAATTGTTTGTAACAGTACTACAAGCCATGTTGTGAAGGCATTTGGGCAAACTAATTAATTTAGAGCAGGTTGATTTTGTCTTGTTTAGGGGTCTTAGGATAACCCAAACAGATTGTTCAACTTGATTGTGGCAGCCAAGAGGAGTCCATTATTACAAAATTAAACAGATGGCAAAAAAGCCTTTGAAATAGTTAATTAGAAGTATATGCTGCAAAAAAAAAAACCTGACCTTGGAAACAACATTTTAACTTAGTTTAACACCTGATATAAGAGTAGTATCAGGAAAAAGGACAGACCAGGCTACCTGTTATACAGTTAATAGTTCTTCATTACAAAGATAAATAACATGTCATAAATGGGTTGTGCATAGCTGTTAACCTGGGGGGGCATGAAATTGAGGAGTGTGCAGTGGAAAATGTTATTACACACCCTTTACACTCTACCAAATGCATGTGCAAATGCTCGACATGAAGCCATTGCCCGTGCATGTGCAAATGCTCCACCATAACCATCACTGAATGCTACTGTGCATGCACACCACAGAATTTAACGAGAGGCTTGATAAATCATGAAACATTTGTAGAGTGACGGGAGAACAGGGGAAGGGGGCCAATATAAATAACTCCTGAAAAAATAGGAGAAGTTGACAGCTCTGGTGGTGCATGGGTGTGGTGCATGGGTGTATACAACACTTTTGACTATAAAACAGGGGGGCATCCCCAAGCAAGTGCTTCCATGGGTTGGTCCTGTTTGTGCATAGACACTGAGGAGGGTGCCGTTCTATCCCAGTACTATAGTACTGGACAGCCGTGACAGGGTGTGCCTGTGGACATTCTATATTACCTCTAGGGAAGAGAGCAATTTCAACACTAACTAAATAATAGCAGGCATGGCAAAGCCTTGTTACACTCAAATATGCCCACAATCCTGACACCCCTCCATACCTATTTCCTCCTGACACGAGCCCTGTGATCAGATCATCAAATGAATGCAGGGGCAGACTTAACACAGGATAAGCCGTCCCACTTAAAGGAATAGTTCAGTGTGAAAATAAAAACTGTGTAAATAGATAGGCTGTGCAAAATAAAAAATGTTTCTAATATAGTTAGTTAGGCAAAAATGTAATATATAAAGGCTGGAGTGAACAGATGTCTAATAAAACAGCCAGAATCCAACTTCCTGCTTTTCAGCTCTATAACTCTGAGCTAGTCAGCGACTTGAAGGGGGGCCACATGGTACATTTCTGTTCAGTGAGTTTGTAATTGACCCTCAGCATTCATCTCAGATTCAAAAGCAACAGAAATGACCCATGTGGCCCCCCCTCAAGTCTCTGATTGGTTACTGTCTGGTAGCCAGGGCAACCAGTCAGTGTAAACAAAGAGAGTTGAAAAGCAGGAAGTAGTGATCTGACTGACTTGTTATACATGAAATCACTCCAGCCTTTATACATTACATTTTTGGCTAACTAACTATATTAGAAACATTTTTTATATTGCACAGCCTATCTATTTACCCAGTTTTTATTTTTACACTGAACAATTCCTTTAAACACCCACATTGGTGTATACAGAAACACAAATATATTTAGCACTTACAGGCTTGGAAGTACAAAGTCCCAGAGTCCTCTGTTAGACTTTCACTTAACACACAGTCTCTTAGGAGGGGTTTTCTGTTCCTTTCTCCAGTCACTTGGTCCTCACAATTACTGCAGCTCAGCATGGGAACACATTCTCCTTCCCAACTACTCACACACCTCCCTCCAGCACACGGAGGTGACCACGGGCCTCCCACACCCTCCTCCCCGGGCCTCCCACCCTCCTCCAGCACAAGGAGGTATCCAGGGGCACTGAGATTAGTCTGAAACCCCTTTTATTTGCTGCTCACCTGCACCCTAATCAGATAGCTACCTCTAGCTGGGCAGCTGCAAAACCCTCAATGGAATATGGAATGGAGGGCCCACCCTGCTCTCCCCCATTCACTACAGGGGTCTATTTATCCAGCTTTTCCTAAGCCAGTACACAAACACAGCCATGCTTGCTGCAACAGACATTCTTTCTGGAGTTTAACTACCACCGGTGAAAAATACAAAAAATCATGACCTTTTAAACCACACCTTTTACTATATGTAAAGAAAGAAGCGAGCGAGAGAGGGGGGATTTCACTCAAGTGGCAGAAGTGCTAATAATACCTCCCTCAAAGTAAAAGACAGGTAAAAAAACCCACGGCAACTTCAAGCAGGTATTCGTGTCTTATTCAAAGCAAGGTTTATTCACAAATAAAGGACTATTACACAGTATATGCAACAAGCTAATTAAAGTTAATTTCTCTGAAACTAAAACAAATTAGTCTGCTCACAGTCTGTACACATACAAAAAAATTACTTTTTACAGTGTCTCATCCACTATTAGGACTACTTTATCCAGTACAAAATTACAACTATTCAATTCACATTTATGTAATTTTTCACTAGTTTCTTCTTCCTGGACAGCCAGACCTCCTTTATGTGCAGTGATGACATTTATTTTCAGCATGAGTGTACACAGCCTCTGTTATTCACTAAAACTGCTGTATCTCATAGAACATCTGGTGAGAGACAGATCAGTAAGACTTGTGTCATACAAGAATGGTGAATAATGTGGCCCACATAGAAAATATGACATTCTAAATTGTTTCACTACACAACAGTGTTTTACAGAAGAGCTATAAGTTGTTCTGTAAACCTTGCCATTTAAAATTCAGAAAGGTATTTTTCCCCCTTTGAGGCAAATTGGAGAGGCTTCAGAGTATTTTGCCTTCCTCTGGATAAATTAGCAGTTTGGTAGTTTATATGTAGGCATAAAAGGTTGAACTTGATAGACGTGTATTTTTTCAACCTAAGTTACTACGTACTATGTTACTAAGTTTCAATGTTATTTGTATTCACTATTTAATGAAGTGCCTGTCTCGCTATTTTCTGTCTTACTGGTTTTAAGTATTGAAGCAGTAAAGCAAAACTCAGCAATATTTTTAGACTGCAAATATGGATGCAAATCATTGTGAGAAATGGACTAAAGCTGATGTTTGCTAGATTGTTTAAATAATCAGAGCAAGAAGCACAGAAAGAGGCAGACAGTCGTCTCCACTTGCAATTACATATCATCTGTAATTGCAAATACATGTCAAATTAATTATGATATCAATAAGTTTTATGAAAGAGTTAAGTATATGAAAGAGTTACTTAGAATTATGAAAATGCATGTGTTTACATTTAAAAAACATGTCTTGCTTTCCCCCTTAGTCCATAAAATATACAGGTATGGGATCGGTTATCCAGAATGCTCTGGACCTGGGGTTTTCCGGATAATGGACCTCTCTGTAATTTGGATATTCATACCATGTCTAGTAGAAAATCATGTAAACATGAAAATAACCCCAATAGGCTGGTTTTGCTTTCAATAATGATTAATTATATCTTAGTTGGGATCAAGTACAAGGCAGCGTTTTATTACTACAGAGAAAAAAATCTAGTTTATTCAGATTCTATGGGAGATGGCCATTCCGTAATTTGGAGCTTTCTGGATAACAGGTTTCCGGATAACGGTTCCCATACCTGTAACTGTCTCAGCATGCGGTTCTTATGTTTCATTTTTATTACTATGCTTCATTTATAGAGCGCTAACATATCCCATAGTGCTGTTACTATGATTATACTCTGTAATGCTAATCATTGGGTCATCATGCTGCCACTTTTTCAGACGGGCTGCCTACAATCTTGTGTAGCATCTTCCATTCCTTATATTTACCTTAAAATATGTTCACATATCGCTTACAAATAAAATGTGTTCAGCATCCAATAAATCATGTAATCAGTTTGCTATTGAGTTATGCCTATGACTCCATACCTGTAGGTATGAAACTCACCAGACCTCTTGTTTTTAGCCCTTTGATATATAATAAACATTATTTTATAATTACTACTGATTGGTGACATCTTCTGTCCAGTGTCTTGATTGGAAGGTGCTATTGGTTTGTATACTGTTAGAGATACTGACAGCAGAAAATAAACTTTTTTAATATCTATCATAACATTATCTTTGAATGCTATTTATAATTTGGCCATAAAAGTATCTGCCTGATGATTTTACATTAACTTTCTTACCACCTTTTTTCCATATGAGGGGTCTGCCATATCTGTGCAGCAGTATTCTGTTAGCATTAGAAACTCTGACAAGTTGAGAAGAGACAGTCAGATTGACAAAACAGTCAGATTTAGGAACTTCAGGTAACAATTACTTATAAAAGCAGAACTATCAGTGAAAAACGATCAACATGACCTATAGGTAACTTTTCATGTAGATTAATATTTTAAAAATAAATTTTTTATAGTGTCAGTATCACTTTAAGTCAACCCATCTACTTTGTACTTAATGACAGCAGATATATTATTCTCTAAACCTAATAGCTGAAGCATTCAGAGATTATTACAGTAAATTGTATAACTAGGGCATTTAATTAAGTAAGGAAATGTGGCACACAAATCTAATCAAATCCCAATAACGACAATAAGATATTGAATGCCTTGCTAGACTTAAAGAACAAAGAAAGGTAGAATAAAATAATGTTGAAAGGTCTCTTTTAACCTGACAAGCAGAACTAATTGCATGACTCTATTTCATATAAAGAGGTAAATATTATCTGCCTTTGTGCTGTTCTCCCAACACCCTGGCCGCGATCATGTGCATTAGGACAAGCCTCAGTTTTTTCTTCATTTCATGTGTGCAAAGACATTTAGGTTTAGCAGGAGCAGCACGAGGCATGTGTGCAGAATAGATTGCAGGCAGATGATATGGAGTCAAATGCAGGCAACATGCTGACTGTGTGGTTAAAATCCATTTGCTCTCCTTTAACAAGGCCTGACAAGCAGATATGAACCAAACATTAAAAAAATAAATAAACCAAAAAACCCAAATGATCCATACAATACAATTCTTGCGGGAAAATAATTTCATCACAATATACTGGAAGTATCCATTTCCTCTGTACCTAAACCAGGCAATGTCATAAATTACTCTGCGACTGATTTTCCATTTTCTGCAGCTGTAAATGACATTATGTCAGGCCAATATCAGTGATCAACTCAAAGAATAACTAGCACAAGGAAATATACTCAGAATGGGGACTGGCAACATTTCTCTCCTTTTGTTTACGAATAGAACTTTAACACAGCAACTCAGAATTAAAATGTGGCAGAAGAAAAAAAGAAATATGTCTTTTTAAAGACATTATACAACTCTGTGCATTGCAAAAGGGTATATAACAGAGAGTATACACACAAACTAATACATAAGGTATAACCCTGCCCACAAAGACTTGCAATCTAAAGGACTGAGAAAGTTAAACATAAGGTATCATAGTATGAGGAATTCTATGATACATGAAGTTTATATTAGTGAGCATATGTGAGCAAGATGTGATATCTGTAGGCTAATGTGTTATAGTAGGAATGACAGTTTTTGTATGAATGCTCTAACAGGCTTTTAATGGAATATTTGAAATTTTGCGGAGTAAGAAAATGAATTCCGGCATTAGAGAGGTCGCTGCTCTGGTAAGTCCTGAAGGCTTGCATGTTAGGAGGTTACTAGGAAAAAAGAAAATCTAAGGTCATTGGAGGAACATAGCAGTCAATTTGAAGAGTACCTGGAGATAAGGTTTGAAATGTAAGGTGGGGGGTTATGTAGAAAAGGTGCATAATTATTATCTAAACTTCCAGAAATTAAAATAAATATAAATATATATATTTTTATTCTTTTTACTTTACACAGAGATATGTGAATCCACAGATAGATAGGAAACCATGATAGTCTATCGCTGTTGGAAGGGATAACCGCCCCACCCCTCACTGTAATATATACATATACAAAAATATACATATATTTACTTTATGGCAGTCACTTTGCATGGGTGATATAGTTTTTGGATAAATTTGTTCCTTAAATAAATGCATTAATCATCTAAAAATATATGTTTTGTGTGATAAGGCTTCAGTGTCCATTGTATATATGCTGCGAACTTGACAGCACAGTGGAGCAACTCCTCTACTGTGACATTTATTAAACAATGTGAGTGCACCCAGGAAAAGGTGAATTGCAGAGGTCAGGGTGGCATTTTTTTACAACATAGCATAATAGGATGGTGCCTTTTACTTCACCTCTAAAACATGCATTAGAGCATTTTCAAGCTGGGAACCACCTGTACTAGTGGTGTTAAGTTAATGAGAAGTGCTATGGGTGATTTTGGGTGCCATAGCCCTTACAGGACAAAAAGAGAACAATTATTACAGAGGTGGATTTTATATTTGAAAATCTGAGTTCCTTCTTTAAAACAGGAGCTACAAAACTGTGTTTAACTCTCTGCATACATCTGCTGTATTCCTTGCAACATTTCTTTTATGATAATGAGACCAGGTACACATACCTGGACATGAAAAGACAAGGGCAAGTACAGATTATATATCAATATTTATAGTCAGGAATCCACACCTGATCTCTGTGTAGCCTCAATCAAACCAAAGGGACTTGCCCCAGTTCACAGGCAAAAGGTTATATCTTTGGATAAAACCTTTTGTATCAAGTACAGCTTATGCTCAGTAAAGACCTTTCAGCAGACAGATGTAAAATATTATTATTAATGATGCAATAATATTACCAGTGCCAAACATTTATCTAAAAAGGTTCTGTATAAAACAGGCATGTGCTTTGACAAAGACACATGTAAAGGAATGGAGAAAAAAAATGTATGTCAGGAAAAAAAGATTTACACATTTATCCTTTTGCAAATTGGTGGCAAATAAGCAGAGACATGAACATGGAAACCAAAGAACAACATTTGAATCCTATTAATTATTAATATGATCCTTGAATACTATTCATATAGCACAGGCACCTGCAATCATGATCACATCTCTCAGTGTTTGCACAAAGAAGCTACTGAAATTTGCTCTGCTTTGTCCATGAATATATAGAAATCTCAATCCCTGCACTCTGTAATTTAGAATAAATCAATTTCTAAACCTGATGACTGAAACACGTCAAAACATGCATACTATTAATATAAGCACTATCAAATTGCAAAATCATATCAAAGTTGGCTTAATGCCAAATTAAATACCAATTAACAGTGAAATGTATTTGAAGCTGGACTGATATATATTAGCAGTTACTAACCTACAACTATTAAAAAGAAAATGAAATGTGAAAAAAATGATTTTACATTTTACCTATTCATATCTGAGTAGAAATCACAAACATTTTACATATTACGAAGCACATTTTTAAACAGTAAAATAACTATACAATTTTTAGCACAAGAAACACAAGCAATGATTTTAAAAAATGTGCATTCATAGCTCTAAGTTCAATATTCTTGGAAGCATTTATTCAGAGCAGCTCAAAATGGAACGGATACAATTAGGAAACCTTGCTTCCAACAGATTGACTGTCTTTAACAAGTTTCTCTCTTTCTAGCTACTCAAATATGCTATATTTCCTAATTATCACCTTTTAAGGGCCATCTGGTCCCCATTCCTTACCATCAGGGGGCAATTCCATTTGCATTGTTCATAAGCTTAGTCATGATCAAATAGTCTGGTAGTAAAGTTCATTAGAATTGAGAGGAGAAGCATTAAAATAAACCAAATATCTGTAACTTAAAAATATCATCACTCCCAAGGGAGCCTGATACATGTTTCCATATAACTAACAAACTTCAATGGCTAGATTATCAAAACACTTAAAACATTTCAGGCAGTTCCCTACCCAGGCACATAATGGAGATCTGATTAAGTCTCTCCATAGTTCAAAATGTTTCTCAATTAAAGAAACATTGTGATATCCCTAGCTTAAGCCTTTATTAAAAGCACTTTAATGATGCCTTTGGTTCTTCAACGTAAAGCTTAGATCTTACAAGGTTAAAATGGAATATAAAAAAGGGCTATTTCCTTCCCATTAAATTATAAAAAGACACAAAACAGTGGAATATATGACTTTAAATCTGCTCTTTTTCAGAATTTAACCTAGGAGAATTCCCAGTCATTTTTCAGTAAACAGATTGTGCAATTTAGTAATCATTTAATAATAAAATATCTGAGTAATTTGAGTAATAATCACAGTTATATTCTTCAAATAATTATAGTTTAACAGCTTTCTGTTGATGTGCCAGATATTAGGAACTTATTATAAGTGTACTCATTTTTACACCAGCCCCCCCCCCCCCGAAAACATGAAAGTTCGCAAGTTCATGTTTCTGCGTTTGTAACAAGTTTTTCATCCACAGGATTTTAGCAAGCAACACAGATGGTTAGTAAAAAGGATTGGGCCAATCTCTACTAGCACTGAGTCAGTTTGGCAAAGATCCTTAGAGTGCAGTAAAGAAACCAGTGAGCATCCACTTGTATTTAATGAAGGAGAATGTACGAATGTCAAACAAATTCTGTTGTTTCTACTGGAAGCTTTTAAGATTTATTGGCACTCTCCAAGCAGATATTTCCAAGCAGCAGCTAGGACACAATCAATTCGATATAAACATATGTTTGACAAATCTCAAAAAGTAAAGTTAGAAAAATTAAAGCTTTTAAATCACAGAAAATACACAATCTGGGGATTTTAATACATTTCCCCATAAGAGTCTTTTTAAAGTATTAAACGGAATATATACCCTCCTTTTTGCTAAATCCTTTTACAAAGGACTACTAAAGGGGGGAGTTGGATTGACAATGTAATCTTGAACTTAATAGATCTATTAGTAAAATGTTGAAGAGTGTCCAGCAAATCCTAATATCACCTAAAAGAAAACTATAATGCTACAAGTATATCAATTTTATATTTTTTTCTGTTAGGCAGTTCATGTAAAGCTTTTGGTAGTAGATTTCATTCGCCTAAATCAACCTGATGGAAACTTTTTTGGAACTCTAGGAGAGGAATATCTAGTATAGGTAAACCTAAAAACAACTTGCTGAATAATCAATGAAGACGTTTCACTACTCATCCGAGCAGCTTCTTCAGTTCAACTGACTGAGGTGGGAAGTTCTCGGCATATAAACTCTTCCACTAATCCAATCACAATGGCACATTGTAACTCTTCTAAGAGGTGACATCTGAAGAAATTCACAGAGGTGTAGATTCTGTGTAGTTACTGTGATAGGATTATCCAATGTGTCATGCAACTCCTAGAAAGAGTTGCATGAGTTGGAAGAGTTTATATGCCGAAAACTTCCCACACCAGTCAGTTGAACTGAAGAAGCTGCTCGGATAAGTAGTGAAACGTCTTCACTGATTACTCAGCAAGTCCAGTTGTTTTTAGATTTACCTATACTAGATATACCATGACCTGGATGAATGAAAATCTTCATAGTCATCTAGGAGAGGAAACTTCCTCCTAGTGCCTAGATGGTTTCTTTTAAAGAGATGATGGTAATCTGCCTGTGTTGTACTAGGTTGGGGATAAGGAGAGTATCCCATATATTAATGTAAAACAAATGATGTTGGTACATTTTCTGTAGATTCTTCCTCAGTAAGACCAGTTGATGGGACTATAACTTATTCTACTTTTTGTGAATTGTGAAACAAATACAATACTTTAATCAATATAGTTTAAAACATAGGGTGAACATTCAGAAAAATGTAACTACAATTATTTGATGATAACTAAATGTGAGAGGTCCCCAGGTATTTCAATGCCAAGGTACTTAAATGCTTCAGATTGCCATGAGAATAAAAATATTTCTTTACAAAGTACACACTATCTTGTTTTAGAAGCCACTTTACAAGGGGTGCTGTTGCTTTTGCCCCAGTCTGAGCACCAGAGATGTTAAGTGAGCAGGTGAGGAATGATAACATCAGGTCTGCTGCCTGAGGTAGATATGTGGTTATGTTCTGTTAGATACGCCAGCATGTCATCAGTGTATACAGTGTTTTTTCCTAACACAGGTGCGTTTTAAACCTCAAAAGTTCATTTACAGATAGCAAAGAATTAGGACTTAGTGGTTAACACTGAATTTAATGAAAACCTAAAAAAGCCAAGTTCTTGTTGGTCTGTTGATGTTTAGGATGGGTGATACTGGGCCCCCAGGCAATTAGGCAAACTTGTAATGTGAAGTGGTATGGAGATGTAAGGTGAAAGTACAAAACTTAAAGCAATTTGCTCATTCTGTGCAATTCCTATAGCTGGCCATAAATGCAAAGATCCGATCGTTCGAATCCTCTGACTTCCCCATCTCCCGACCTGCCACTAACCTTCAGTTTAAATAAAGTAGAAAAAGAACAGATGAGGCAATGTTCTGCCCCTGACAGCAATCGTACGAAAGTTATGTCCAACAAAGCTGGTGACAGTCTCCCACTGAAAATCCCACCAATCTGCAATACATGCAGAGAAATTATCGGCAGCCGACAGAAATCTTTTAACTTGCCGAAAAATGTCGGGACTCTCCACACGTGGTCCGAAAATCGTACGAATCCTCGATTGGATCTATGCGTCTATGGCCAGCTTTAAGCTGTGCCATCCTGGTTCTAAGTTCTAACCTGTGAATAATGTATATTACCTGGATAGTGGCCCATGTAGTACAGCCTATCGCAAGCTCTCCTTTGCATCTTCTAAACAAAACAAACTGTCTGATGCTAACAGGGACTAGCTAGTTCTGAAGATCCTGCTGCCTGTGCCTTTTTTTTCTGCCAACAACGTCATGAAGCAGAAATTCAGCTTCCTGGTAGTGGTGGTAAATGGAACATTTTCTAATTGGACCAGTGTTGTTAGTGGAGTACCGCAGGGCTCTGTACTAGGTCCCTTGCTTTTCAACTTGTTTATTAATGACCTGGAGGTGGGCATTGAATTACTGTTTCTATTTTTGCAGATAATACTAAATTGTGCAGAACTATAGGTTCCATGCAGGATGCTGCCACTTTGCAGAGTGATTTGTCTAAATTGGAAAACTGGGCAGCAAACTGGAAAATGAGGTTCAATGTTGATAAATGCAAGGTTATGCACTTTGGCAAAAATAATATAAATGCAAGTTATACACTAAATGGCAGTGTGTTGGGAGTTTCCTTAAATGAGAAGGACCTAGGGGTCTTTGTAGATAACAAGTTGTCTAATTCTGGCCAGTGTCATTCTGTGGCTACTAAAGCAAATAAAGTTCTGTCTTGCATAAAAAAGGGCATTAACTCAAGAGATGAAAACATAATTATGCCTCTTTATAGGTCCCTGTTAAGGCCTCATCTGGAGTATGCAGTGCAGTTTTGGACTCCAGTCCTTAAGAGGGATATAAATAAGCTGGAGAGAGTGCAGAGACGTGCAACTAAATTGGTTAGAGGGATGGAAGACTTAAATTATGTGGGTAGACTGTCAAGGTTGGGGTTGTTTTCTCTGGAAAAAAGGCGACATGATTACACTTTACAAGTACATTAGAGGACATTATAGACAAATAGTAGGGGACCTTTTTACCCATAAAGTGGATCACCGTACCAGAGGCCACCTCTTTAGACTAGAAGAAAAGAACTTTCATTTGAAGCAACGTAGGTGGTTCTTCACAGTCAGGACAGTGAGGTTGTGGAATGCACTGCCGGTTGATGTTGTAATGGCTGATTCAGTTAATGCCTTTAAGAATGGCTTGGATGATTTTTTGGACAGACATAATATCAAAGGCTATTGTGATACTAAGCTCTATAGTTAGTACAGGTATGGGTATATAGAATTTAATTAAAAGTAGGGAGGGGTATGTGTATGGATGCTGGGTTTTCATTTGGAGGGGTTGAACTTGATGGACTTTGTCTTTTTTCAACCCAATTTAACTATGTAACTATGGTAGGACATGGCCATTATGAACTGATTGTTATTAATGCTGAAAATTTGAAATAATGCATCTGTTCCTGTTTTTATGTAATAGGTCTCTTGATTCTTTGGAAAATCTTTACATCCTTAATCTATTACTATCTATTTCAGGGGCTATTTAACCCCAAAAAAAAAAAGAAAACACAGTCCTGTGATAACTACTTAGATAAGCACAAGAAGTTTGGGAAGAGAAATTGAGTTCTGGGAATGCAAAAATCCTTTTTTATGGAAAAAATTGTACAGGGTTTTTATAATTGTCAAAAAACTATTTTCAACAAGTGAACTATTTTAAAGATATGTTCTGGGGTCAACAAATGGTCAAACTGCATCGGACCCTAATCTACTCTCACCAAACATCTGTAATATTATCATCACTTACATGCCCTGCTTGATTCTCCTCCTGCTTACATCACCAGAGAGGGGCAAGCCAGGCGCAAGTATATAAATAAAAGATGGCAGGTGGACAGAGGATGAATGCCAGAAGACTGGGGTGACATATTGGCAAGCAAGAATATGTTGCAAACATTTAAGCAATATTAGAATCTCATTCAGTCATCTTTGTGCATGTGATGGTTATATATGCATATGGTCTTCGTATCCTTTAGTATACAGTACAGGCATGGAACCTTGGGGCCAGAGGCTTGCCAAATGTAGTGGGTTACAGGTTTCCTGATGTGCATGTTGCAAGATAAAATGTGCTATTTTTAAATTGTCTCATTTCTATTTAGTTTTTGCTCATAGTTTGCTAAGTAATTGCGATCGTTCATAAGCCATTTTTGAACTAGTATTGGGGTAATAAAGAAGGAGATAGTGCCCATTTGTTTTTATGTAAAAGAAGAGAGAAACCAATCCATAATTAACTGCTTTTGCTGAACATGTTTTCAAGCTTTTAATAAGCCTTAATTAAATCAGAACAAGAAATCTTTTATGTCGCCTTTCTAAATCCAAAGTAATTCTCCCAGCAGGACATCAAAGATTCCAGTTAATTAAACTTTCTAAATGAATGGTTAAAATTGTGCTTACATTTAAAATACAAAATCATATATAGGTGGTCTGGGAAAATAAAGCTGTGGTGGTTAGTGCTGGTTTTGTTTGTTTGTATTTTTACTTCAGAGGTTACGGTTATACTGACCTACTAAAATTAAAAATGACGTGGGATGTTCATAGCCCAGAATATTTGCAGCAAACTTAAAATGAATAATGCGCACCTGATACACCAAAAATGACCCCCAACTGTGACTCTGCAAACACCATTTCACAATGAAAACATAAGTCTTAAAAGTATGCTAATTTTCTGTGCTTTTATTTTTTCACTTAAATTGTTTTAGTATACAGTGTCTTCCCAGTTTAGCTATTGAGTTGCTACTGTAGTTAACAAATGTTACCTGAAAGCAGAGCATTGTCTCAATGGCAGCCTAGCCCATTATTACCTGGAAAGATGAATTTCCGGGGTAAATAAAGCAGATGAATTTAAACCCATCTTACAAATTCTGTAAAATTCACAGAAAACTATAAAGGCCCATGACAAAGCTGTGCTTTTAACATAACATTATAAGGGTTCTTGAGCAACTAGGCCTCCTCTAAATTTAAAATACTATTTAAAAGGTATTTCCATAAACCTGCTTAATCCAAAGATTTATATGCACACCATCATTAGCAGGTACACAGTAGGTGACCAAGCAGGTACTCTTAAGTATCACACACAAAAGCACACTGAAATTTGGCAGGGACCATTTTAAGTGCTGGTTATTTCACCCACACCTATTAAATTGGAAGAAATGCATCTTTCATACTACAAAGTCTGTGAGCCCCTGCCTTGCAAGCTATTGCCTAGCAATCGAATTGAACCACAATCATAAATAGTGATGGGCGAATTTATTTGGCAGGTGGCGAATTTGCAGCAAATTTGCACGATTTGCCACCGGCGAATAAATTCACAAAACCGCCGCTAAAATTAGCGAGCGTCAAAAACGAGACGCCGGCGCAGTTTTGCAAATTTTTCGCTATTTCGCAGGTAATTCGCTAAATTTCCAGCAAATTTTCCGGCGAAGCAAAACGACCCAAGTTCACCCACACTAATCATAAAGTCTACCCAAAATATTAACAACGGTTAAACTGGAAGGTGAAGAAGCTAATGAGTTGTTGAAGTTTTGTGTCTACGGTATGTTTATGAACTGACCGTCGGACTGATACTTTAGGACATTATTTGAAAAAACAGTCCAGGATTGGCTAATTTTAAGATGCTTGGACTAGTTAATTGTATATGTATTGCTATAGTTTATAAGAATGTTGCACTTACATGATGTTTCAATACAGGGTCCTCTTAATTAGATTTAGGAATTAGAATGTTGAGAAAACATTCTAATTCTTTACAATTGTTTGGAAGGAAGGGTCATTTTTTGCAAGTAGTAGTGCAGATAACAGAAATTATTCTACTGCCTGTTATATCCTATGCTTTCAATTCTGCATTTCTTGTTCAAAGAAAAATGTTATACCCAATCAGAGGGTAAAAAATTGTAGTCCAATTAAAGCCGCATGCTGGATCAGTGGGTAGCACTTCTGCCTTGCAGCCAGACCCAGACTAGACATTTGTGGATACTGTGTAATGTCTTAGACAGCCACAATTTAGTGGGCTGGCAGGGTTTTTTTTGGGCTTCTTTGTTCTTAAAATGCTAGGGCTTATCCTGGGCCTGTTGTAGCACTGGGGTCCTGAGTTCAATCCTAGCCAGGACACTTTTGGCAAGAATTTTGTATGTTCTCCCTGCTTGTGTGGCAGTCAGTGGCGGACCTACAGGGGGGAGCAGGGTGTGTGAGCGGGCCAGGGCCGCACCCCCTCAGGGCCCCCCGGCAGCGCCGCATGCCACTGAAATCAACCTGGCAGCGCGCCGTACGGAGGGGGGCAGGGCCCGGCTGCGCATCACACACCAGGGCCCGCCCCCCTTTAGGGACGCTGCTGGTGGCAGTTTACTCTTGTTTTCGTCCCACACTCGTTTTGTTGGTCAGGTCTGCTTCTTTATCAGTTCAGTTATGTATTCTGTGGTGTTTATACAAATGGCCTGTAGATGTCACTGTGCTCAGACATAGTGTGCATACTTCCTGGACAGCTTAAAAGTGAAAGTTATGTAATGGCTGTCTGACTCTGCTAATAAAACACTGTTATACTCTTCTCATCCTCGGCTACCCAAAACATAACATATACACTGTAAATCTGCCCTCCAAATGAAGCAAACTTTCTTGCTGGTCTACCTACACAGATAATTAGGGGGCACATTTACTTAGTTCGAGTGAAGGAATAGAATAAAAAAAACTTTGAATTTCTAATGTTTTATTGGCTACTTCCACTACGTCTTCGTATCGAACGATTTGAACTAAAAATCGTTCGAATATTCGACCATTCGATAGTCGAAGTACTGTCTTTAAAAAAAAATTTGACCCCCTACTTCGCCATCTAAAACCTACCGAACCTCAATGTTAGCCTATGGGGCAGGCATATTCTTGTAATTCTATTCTCAGATACTGTATTTTCACTGTTCCTATATCTTTTGAGATTTTCAGGATAACGATTTCAGGATAAATCTCCTGCAGATAATATGCACTGGTTTTCCATCTACCCTACAGACCTAAGTACAGTGCAGTACAACTACAAACAGAGTGCACTTTGTTCCTCAACCCAGTGTCTTGTCTCCCAATACACACCCATTCCTTCCAAATTATGAGCACAGTTCCTGCATAAATACAGCTCAGCCTCCCTATTGCAGTTTGCACATTTACTAGGTTATCTGTTATATACTGTACGTGTCTTAGTTTATTATATCTGCTCCTATATACATTTCCATTCATTAGGTTTCAGTCAATAAATTTCTCTCTTTTTACCAGTTCACTTTTACCTTCACTTCAAAGATTCTTTAACCCTTTAAGTGCCATCATATTTTTGCATTTCATGTGCCCTTTTCAAAGCACTACAACAGAATATAGCATACTTTAGATCCCAAAGCTAAAAATTCCTGGAACAGTAGGTTTACCCCAGGAAACCATATATATTTGAAAAGTACACATTCTGCCAAATCCAAAATGAGTAACCAAGTCTTTTTACTCCTAATTACCAAACATCAAAGCTTTTCTGAACTTAGCTCATTCTGATAAATCACCTCAAAACTTTCACTTTGCAAGTTTGTTTCTGCCAGGCAGCATTAGGTACCAAGAAAAAACATCCTAAATATGAATGCCAGAGGTCCACTGAACAGTTTGATGCCCATAGTGCATAGGATTACCAAAGTATCCGGCATTTAGAGACCCCAAAATGAACAGTTTGATGCCCAATATGCAAAGATTTACCAAACTATGTGGTGTACAGAGGCTCCCAAATGAAAATAGTGCATATACTTTTCATGGCTGTCATTCTGGCTGCTGCGATCTAAGCACTTTATATGGGTGAATATAAATAGGTTTTATAGACAGAAATAAGCAAACAACACCTACGTAGAAATGCAGTAAAACAGCTAAAATGCAATAAAATGGCTAAAAATGCACCAAAATCACCAAAAATATAATATAACCACTGAAATAACATACAAAATGTACTGCATAATACTGTAAGCAAATAAGCCATTCGCAATGGAAATTAATTTTTTTCAGACAAAACAGAAAATTGTGTTAGTGGGTATATATGTGTGTACTTGGTAAACTGCTCATGTGAGTGTTTGTAAGTATATGTGAGTGCTGTGAATGTGTGAAAGCCCCCTGATCCCCCAAAACATATTTGTATGTGTGTAAGTGCGTGTTAGTGTAAAAAGTTTGTGTTTGTGTGTTTTTTTTTTTTTTTTTTTTACTGTACTGTGCATGTATAGGATTTTAAAGATTTTAAAGAAAGAAGCAGAAGAAGAGAATTGCTCTGTGGTGCTGATTTGAGAAGGTAAGTGATTACAATCACTTGGGAGTGCCTAACTTGAAGAAACCAAAGAGATTGTAACTTTCCGTGTTCTTGTAAATAAGCACAATAATTACAATAAGACACAATCTAAAGCGTCCTAAACCAGTTTCCAACAACTGTATTGTACATGTGAGGGACAAAAGATAAATGTAACTCAAAATTCATAGTATTCATAATATTGTGGTAAGCATAAATAACAACCCTACATCGATGGAATTTTACTATATGTAAAAGAAAATCGTTCAAATTAGTAAAATAAAAAGCTACCACGCTTGAAAAGAAACAACACATTTGTAGGGTTAAAAAATACTGTAAGGCCAAGTCCAAATTATTCTGTTTTCTCAGTGTGATATTCCTGATTAAAACCTGATGGCTTTACAGAAAAGGGTTTATGTACACATAACACAGATGCCATTAGGGAGGAATATGAATCCTTCCCCGATACTCTAGATAGCAAATATATGATAAACAATGTGCCATCCTGCCAAGCGGAACATGATCAAATATAATTAAACCCAATAATAGTTTTCTAATGAGTGACATACAGTAAACATACAGCTGCAGACGGTCCCAAAATCACTTTAGGCAGAGTACCAAAAACACCATTTAGTCTCTCTTTAGAGAAACTGATGCCAAACTAATTCAGACACACAAGCTCTTATATTAGATGCCAAAGTGCTTTTCAGAACTCATTAGAAACAAACAAAAGGGCTGCAAAGTGCAAAAAAACAGGACTTTTTATTTATGCTTGCAGTGCAACATTTTCCCCATTTTACTCTTTTAACTGCAACAAATATTGTCATATGCATTTCTTTGTAACAAACAAAGATTTGCAGCTGAAAGTCAATAGCATGCAGTAGTGGTATGCAGATGGGGACAAACTCCAGAGCAACTGTGGGTTGGTTTTGGAGAGTTCTGGTCAAAAATGGAGTCCAGGCGCTCATTGTGGGTGAACATCAAATCCATTCTTTTTCATGCAATGTCTCTGCCTACCCTTTCTATCTCAACATCAATGGAGGCAGGAGTTGGATTCCAATATATAAAATTATGTCAAATGGTGTGCATGACTAGCAGTGAAAACAGGCACAGGTCGGATAAGTTGGGTAGGATGCGGATGCCCCTTTTTAGCAAGCCATTCTACAAATGTGAGCTGGAGCAAATTTGGGAATAAGATGTATTGGCAGAAATCTACTAACTACCTGCTTGTTGGAGAACAAAACCACTGTATACATTATAAGGCCCCTGCCACACCAGGAACTTGAATAGTCAAAAGTGAAATAGCTTTAACTTCAACTGGACATGCTTGTTTGCCAGAGAGCCTGGTACAGGTCTCTGGAAAGGCAGTGGGCCAGACATGTTGACTCTTTTATGATCAGGTATAGAGAAACAAGGTATTTGAGGGTGTACGTAGGTAGCACAGTTCAAGGAAGGCCCTCCGCAAGGGACCCTATACAGCTATTCTTTAAGGCAGTTCTGCAGGACTCCCTTGCTCCACACACACAGTGCTCTGCACCTTGCACTTGATACGAAGTGTCAAGGACAACAGGCATGAGGGCAAAGAAATTACTATACTGAAGTGCAGATGGCCACAAGCTGACAAAACCAACAGTAAATGAACCCCAATAATTTGAATGTTAAATATTTTTTGCAGTCATATCTTTTTTCAATCTTATGCAGTTTTCATTTATAAAGTAAATTATCCCAGAAATTAGAAGGTTATATCTATTTAAAACACATCTTTTGTTCCTCTGGACTACAGATGTTATTGATATCAAAGACTTGCATTATACTATAACCCCCATACCTACTTAATCTGTTATTGATACATTTCTATATTGGGCAAAAGAGCCAGATGAAAACCAGATGTGCATGAGCTTTAATACTGTTTCCCACCTTTGTTTTTGCTTAACGCCATTTTACCATAAAATGACTTTAACATGTTATTTCATTACATTTACAAATGTAGGGTTTCTCTGAGTTCTTAACTTTGTTTTGGTTTAAGGCCAAGTCCTTTCTATAGTGTGGTATATGGGTTCAGCCAAATGGCAACACAATAAAAAGGAAACATAGCTGAAATGTTTGATAAAATGAATCACATTAGACAAAGCTACTGCTGGCTATGTCTGCTGGAACACA
The DNA here is from genome assembly GCA_038501925.1 of Xenopus petersii. Taxonomy (NCBI): domain Eukaryota; kingdom Metazoa; phylum Chordata; class Amphibia; order Anura; family Pipidae; genus Xenopus; species Xenopus petersii. Next base: position 68,892,439 of record CM076674.1, on the reverse strand, counting down.
AAAGTTATCTAGAGAAAGGAGTAAATTGTAGATACACAAATATATGTGTGTAATTATTAGGTGTATTCCTTCATTCCAACAGCATATTAATGTGTGAAATGTATCATGCCCACCGCAGACCTGATGAAACTAGTTAAAGTCAGTGACAAAAATTGTTACAAAATTTATACTTTAGGATTTTGCCATTCATAATTTTTTGTACCTTTAGGTTAATGACACACAGGACATTTTCCTGTAGAGAAAAGCTGATTTGCTGCTTTTTGCCCCTTGTGTGTATATAGACTGACAGTGCCCACAGTGCATATATGCAAGCAGAGGAAATTACCTGTGCCATTAGCCTTACTGAACATACCAGTTTTCTGTAGTAAGTGACATTTTACCCTTTATGTTGCTTTATTTTAAAAGACATCTTGACATCAGTCTGTTCAGTTTTCATCTACTTTCTTAAACCAGTCGCACAGTCCGCTAAAGAAAAATATTTTCAGCTTGCAATGCCAAAGTAATAATGTCTATACTGCAAAAATGCAAGCAAAGGATGTAGCTCAAACTGATTTTCATTCCCAATCTGAGAAGCATTATGACAGTGTTTGGATCTGATGGTCCCAAATTCTCAGAAGCTGCATATATAATATAGTCTGGAGGAGCAGTCTGATAATAATGTACCAGCTAAACTGTGTAGTAAACAAACTTTAATTCCTTGAAGGCAAAAACTTTAAATGGCCCATTGCCAGGAATCATACTTTGCCCAGTTGTGCAAGTTGCTCACAACATTGTATTTCCTGAGCAACTTAAAGGGATACGGTCATGGGGAAAAAAAAATTTTTTCAAAATGAATCACTTAATAGTGCTGCTCCAGCAGAATTCTACACTGAAATCCATTTCTCAAAAGAGCAAACAGATTTGTTTATACTCAATTTTGAAATCTGACATGGGGCTAGACATATTGTCAATTTCCCAGCTGCCCCAAGTCATGTGACTTGTGCTCTGATAAACTTCCCTCCCAGCAGCCAAACAAAAGAAAAATGGGAAGGTAACCAGATAACAGCTCCCTAACATAAGATAACAGCTGCCTGGTAGATCTAAGAACAGCCCTCAATAGTAAAAACCCATGTCTCACTGAGACACATTCAGTTACATTGAGAAGGAAAAACAGCAGCCTGCCAGAAAGCATTTCTCTCCTAAAGTGCAGGCACAAGTCACATGACCAGGGGCAGCTGGGAAATTGACAAAATGTCTAGCCCCATGTCATATTTCAAAATTGAATATAAAAAAAATCTGTTTGCTCTTTTGAGAAATGGATTTCACTGCAGAATTCTGCTGGAGCAGCACTATTAACTGATGCTTTTTGAAAAAACATGTTTTCCGATGACAGGATCCCTTTAAACAGACTCCACCCAGTCACCTTATTGGTAGCGTTCAAACTACCTTTTCCAGAAATCTGAACTAAATCCTAAATGTCATTTTCAACTACTCGCAGACATTCTTTACATTCTAGGTGGGTGCATTTGCTTGGATAAGGCTTAATGACGGGATTATATAGTGGGGTATGTGTCACATACAGTGAGGGCTGGAAGTCAGAGGGCCGTGTTATGTTTGATGATGATGGAAGCTGTAGTAATATTTTATGCTGGAGTCTGCTGCAAAGTTACTACTAGTTACTACATGTGGTACTTTCACAAAGGCACAATTATTAGTAAGGGGAGCTCAGAATAGCAGAAAATGTAATAATGGAGGTCGCTGGGAGTTACAGTGCAAATGTAGGTTTAGCTGTAGCCATGCTTATTCAATTAGGTCTAGGGCACATGTTTTTTTCTGACTATGTTGGTCATCAGTCAAAAAACAACAGTTGTAAAAATGCTCTTAATTACCTGAAAAGGTTGTGATTTGCTGATGTAGATCTGCCAACAAGTGTGGATTGCATAGAACTGAACTTGCTAAACACTGCCGTAGCTGTAACTTGTAAAAATGTCTTACATGGAGTTCTTGTGTCAGTTGTGCAAATTTAGCAATATCTGCAGGTCCATACAACCATCTCCATATAATGTGCTTTATCATTATTAATAATTATTAACAGCAATATTTTAAGAAAATAATTTTATTAAAATCTACATTTTATTTAAGAATACTAAATCGAAGACGTGATAAAGTTAAAGTGGAAGAAAAGGCTATCCTCTAAGTGCAGCAGTTCTGAATTCCCTAAAATCGCAGCACAGTTCTCATTATGAGGTCCCTCTTCTCAACTGCTTCCATTCTGTCTTTCAAACAATTGACACATTATTTACAATTGTCAATTTCTCTACTCAGGCCCTGAAAGGCACCAGGCACTATTAAATGAATTCAATTTAATTTGGGGGATAATTTCATAAACGTAATTATTTATCAGTATATTACAAAAATCAAGATTTTGACAAATATATATTCTATATCAACTATGCTCAGAACTCATAGATTTAAATGTAATAGAGTATCCTTGGTTTGTTTTCAGTGTTTTTGCTCTTGTAGTGTAAATTGTAAATTTCGTAACTCGTAAGGTTATAGCTGCATTACGTTATTCTTGCCACACTGCATGCTTTTGGATGGAAATGTACAGCTGTAATGTGAAATCCATAGCAAGGGATTATATGAATTAGGTCTGGCATGTGATGCGCTTCCCCTGGAACCACAGATGGACCAATCACCATTTAAGCAGAAACTCTATAAAAGTCAGCAGAAAACGTTGCACTAACCCTCAGCTTGAACTTGGCAGTTACTGGAGTTGGTTATTTCAGTCATGGCATTTTTTCTCATTTATTGGTTATGAAGTCAAGCTTTTTCTAGGGCTCTCACATTTCTATGAATGCTGGGCTCTTGAAGTACTGGATGGGGTTAAAGCAGAATGAGTTTTTCTGGAATGAATACACTGCCGCAAAGCAGTGAAAAGCCAAGGCTCCTGCAGTTTTCTGGCCCTCGGTGGACTCTGCAGGTGCAGACTGTTTCATGCAATTACTGCAGTACAATTGAAGCACTCTTCTCTCATCCCCAGCTTTAGGAAATGGGCCCCAACAGCACACCTCGTACTTGAAAGGAAAATATGGGAATACTAGAGAAAAGGGGTGGCATAATGAATAATCAGTCGGCACTTTCACATACTGGGCACAAGTCTAATGTTTTGGAAAATGCCAGAATAATAATAATAAGCAAATATTTCTTGACATATAAATCTTTAAATATCTTTTTGAGGAGCATAAATGCAATGTGTAGAACTATTTAAAACAAATAACAGTATAGCTGGCAATGCAAAATTGCCTAGGCATATTATCCCATTACATAGCAGAAAATATTACATAGTTATTCCTCCATTTGCAAAATATTTTGTAAATAAATTGGCCCAAATATTTGAATAAAATACTAAAAAATGAGTGAGTGCACATAGCTAAATAAATTGATACAATAAGAACAACAAAATATTGCCTACAAATACACAAAAATAAGTATATTAATTGTGGCACATAAAGAATGGCATATCATGGATCTTAAATATGACGTCTTTTGCTTGATTTTCAACAGGCCAATCTTTAAACTAGTAAAATAGTTTTGTTTTTTTTAAAAAAATGATCAGATATCAATTTTCCTCCAGTTCTCTTGGAGGCTTTTTGATATACAAGTAATTTTATTGTTTGTCGGGTGGTCCCTCACTCCAAAGGCATCAAGGCTCTATCAAACAGAGTCAGTGGCACCGTCCAAGCCACACAGTATGCAAGGTATAAGCAAAGTTCACTCTGGAGAGCCAAATTGGATTCAGTGTACTTTATTCAAACACAACATGTTTCGGACAGACATGTCCTTCATCAGGTGCTAATTGATGCTAATTTTGATATACCCCTTCTTATAAGTCCTGTTAATCAATGAACATGCAATTGATTTTGGGAAGTGGAGTTCTGGCTGAAGTACAGTGTTTCAAAGGATTATGAGTAGGCAGAGAAAAAACGAATTTTTTTTTTTTTTTAATAGGGCAATACAGAAGTCAGTGTTGGGTTCTTTTCACTGTCTTTATAAATGACATACGCCAATCCCATAATAGCAAACAGGCTAAATACAGTTAACTTATTTTTGGAAAAAAATGAGGAATAACAATTGAAAACAAACATGGTTGCAGCATTTATGGCAAAAAACAGCTGTAAGGGTTAATACAATGCATGAGTGGATGCATGCATTATTCTACTTGCTATACACATCAAGCAAAAGGTATGCCGTATTTTAATCTAAAATCGAACATAGAATAAAAAATAGTCAAACCCCCAGTTTTAAATTTTACAGGGGACCAGAGATAAAAGTAAAATCCAGGAAAACATAAAATGGGGGGTATGTTAAATCAAGGGTTTCCTGTATAAATGTTGCAAACTACAACAACAAAAAACATAAAATATAGGCAGGCAATAAAATCGGGCCAAAATTATTATGGAAATTATTAAGCATCCGGAAAATGCTCCCATTAAAATGCATTAGAACATGAAGGGACTGCAAAAAAAAACTAGAATACAGGAAACTGTAAAATGAGGGTATATAAAATTGTGGTTTGGCTGTATTTCAAAAACCCGATAAAATTGGGAATGTTAGTGAGGTATAATCAATGTGTGCAAATATTTGAAAGATCAGTGTAAATATGTGCCTTATAGGAAAAAAATAGAACATTCAATGAAACTAAAAAGGGAGATTTCACATTCATTAAAAAGAAGGGTTTTTTATTGTAGTGACAATAACGTTGAGGACTTGCCTACCAAAGTGAACATTGGCGAGGCTCATACATGGGACCATATCAATTATAACTTTATTAATCAATAGTAACTCAGCCAAGAAGTAGTATGTTCAGCCAGGAAAGGACTGGCATGGTTTGGAATGTATTTGCCTTCTTAAGGATAAATATGTAGAGTGTTCTAGAAAGGTTGTAACCAGTAGACTTTTCTTTAAAGATTACTGCATAAATCTGTACTTAAAGAGCCTCTTTAATGGGTTTATTGATTTTGACTATACATTGTTTTAGACTAAAGAATACTTTATTTACAAATAAATGTTATTTTTCTCTTATAGTGTTATCATATAAAATGGATTGATAGTGTGTGTGTGTGAATCCAAGCAAACCACTCATCCAGTAAATAAATGTTAAGTTGGGGACTCATAAACAAATTGTTTTTATACAGAAATAAATGTACATAATGAAACACACACATATATATATATATATATATATATATATATATATATATATATATATATATATATATATATATATAAATAAGAGAGTAACATAATAAAAATATGCTATTTTTAAATCAGACAGCAGTGCAATTCTCAGGACCTGACATCCTGGCACTTGCATTTTTAAAAGGCTGGATGCCTGAGAGTACAGTAGCTCAAAAATACAGACCCTAATGACTAAATAGAGCTTTAGACAGTGGGTGGCTGCACTCTCCCACAGGGAATACAGCACTTTAAAAAAATGCATGTAGAAGGAAGATCATGCCCAGATTAGTATCAGGTCTACTTATTTGCAGTGGAAGAAACACAATTGTAAAAGTCATATTTGTATCCCTTTGTACTGAAATGTCATAAGCTTTACTTGCCAAAAATCCCATTAGCTGGAAATATTTTCGCATGGAAAAGAAATGAACTAATAAGTATGCCATAATGCACAGGAAAGCAACAAAAAAATATCATTGAATAGGGGAAATCTTGACACTTCGCAAGATATTTTCACATTTATAGGACAAAAAATATCACATAATAATTGAAAGTTAAGTGAATATTTACCATTAGGTCTACTTATTTTGGGCTTTCAATGTGTTTGTTTCCAAGATGCAAGTTCATTCTCCTTATTGGTGGAAGAATATATTTCCAAGTTTAGTGAGTTTAATGATAAAAAGAACAGAAGTGCATGCTTTACACTGGTGTAGCTACTGTTAAAAATGATAGTGTTTAAATGTAGACCATTACTGAAGATTCTTAATATCTATCAGTGGCTAATCTTGTAGTGGGTTCGTTTTGGCAGCCCTGTTCATTCATAACATCTATGCATAACAATGTCTGTAACAAAAAATCATTGCGAACCCATTGTTTGGTAGTGATAACATCATTACTATTATTGATAGGAATATCCAGACAAGTATGGATTGGAAGTAGTCGTTGCACTTAGTAACTTAGTACACTGTGTGGATATCAGGATGCAACAATATGATATATATTTAGCTCAGATCTCTGCGCATTGGGAATTTAGACACAAATACTCACTAAAGGATAACCGAAAGTCCACCTGGTCTGGCACTGCCTGCATATATATAACCTTTTGGGCTCAAACAAAAGACATTACTAGTCAAACTCTAGTCGTACTCATCCCTTTGGACCCGCTTGTACTCCTGCTAGACATGGTTTCAGACACAGCCCTTCTGAAAGCAGAACAATCATTCAACATTCCTGCTTAACTCGTCAAAAAGACTCATTGCAATGAACGGTCTACCCCTCCTCCCACCTCCTTGCAGTGGAAGGAGATAGTTAAAGCATGGGTACTTAATAATATATTATAACAACAACAAAATAAAATGGTTAAAAAAAAAAAAAACTGAAAAATGTATCCTCCGTCATTTACCAGCAGCTCTCACACCTCTCTGTACTGTAATGCAAGTAAAGAAGCAGGTTTCCAGACCTCCCATTGCAGGTATAAATATCTGAAAACATAATCAACAGTTATTTATGAATAGTTGCTATAAACACTGAATGAAACATAGACTCTAATAAAGAAAACCTGTAGTCCTCCTAAACCCTAAAGCATGATGTTCAATTTAATAAAGCAATTTTATTGTCAATGAAAATAATAAAGTCCAGATATTTATTCATTACTCCTAATGTGATGAAAGTGTTACTACTATTTTATGCCAAAACAAAAAGTACAGAGTAAATCAAAAGATTAATATAAACATCTGCACAAAATAATGTACAAGTGAAACTAACTCAGACACAGTATTACATGTGCGTCATTTCTAGATTCTTATATTACCATTCAATTCCTTTTAAATCTCTATTTAATACAAGTCCCAGATGCTTCATTATCTATTTCAGAAACTCTTGGCAGATTTTTTTTCTTTTGTACATGAGGTTTAAAACAAGATAGTTGTGTACATTAATGTGAATCAACCAAGTATGTGCTGCTGCCTGAGGCAAGGTGCGCACCTATTGTCCCTTTAGCATACATGTACAACACCATACACTTTTATGTACCATAAATTACAGATCACCCTAACAAGACAAAAAGAAGAAAAAAACTAAACAGCCTACCATAATATAGTGAATGAAACACCTCCTCTTGTAAAATATAAGGATATTATAAGTTACCAAGGATTTCCCAAGGATTTTATAAAGGGCATGAGGAACTATGAGGTGACTTCTAATATCTTCATATTTTGCAACATGGGACACTTTATTTATTGTAATACACAAGTTTTAGCTCCAATTATAACCAATGATATCGCTAAGCACCGTTTATAAGGATATCATTTACAAGATATTCATGGCTCTTGTGGGGCTGATTTATTATCTATGAGTATTTTGATACCTAGCAGGCAAGCTACCATATGGTAAGAAAAATAACAAGACCAACATAGTTATCCAAATCTTTATGCCTCTCAACTTCAATTTAACAAAATGCTCATCAACTTTCATGGTTTAACAACTTTTTTGGAGTGTTAGCACTCAGGGCAACTCCCCACTGGACAGAAGGATTTTCAACTGCTGAAAGCAGTAACACACATTTTGACATCACACAATCAAAAGAGGAAATGTTTAATTAGTTAAACAATTTCCCCAATAAATAGGGCTTTTATGTTTGTCTATTGATTTAATTATGAAATATGTATTCAACGAAAAGCATATCCTGTTACTTCCTGCTTCAAAGAGCAATAGAGAACCTAACTAAATAACCTAGCATTGAGAAGCCCTCCAGTTTATTTGTTTGTTCAATAGTAGAAAAATAACCAATTGCCCTGTTTAGTGATGGGCGAATTTATTCGCCAGGCGCAAATTGGCTGCGAATATGCGCTATTCGCCGCCAGCGAATAAATTCGCGAGATGCCCACGACAATTCACGGCAAAAATTCGCTGGTGTCAAAAAAAAAAAAAAAATTTGCGATGGAAAAACCAGACACCAGCGTCAAAAACGAGACGCCATTTTGTGAATTTTTCGCAGTTTTGGCACAAATTCGCCGATCACTAGTCCTGTTAAAAAAAGAACATGGCAGGTCTTGGGTTTGACGCCAACCAGTTTGCTATCTACCTCGACCCAATAACTGAAATGCAGTAAAGTGTATTGTATTATATTGAAAACAATACAAGATATGTGGTAGAGACTAGTGTATTTATTAGTTCATTTGTTGTACTGTACCCCTCATAAATTAGTTGAACCTAAATGTTGTGTATGCAAAACTGCTGGGATGCATAAGAGCTCAGTCTTGTGAAAACCCAAGCTCAAAGACTGCAGAATAGCAATGTTGACTGGCACCACATGAAATAAACAATGCACTCAGTGGGGAGATGCATTCACTAAGTGAGGAGCTGAGGGCCTATGTAAAAAAATCAGGCTTTTCACAGTTTTTAAAAGGTAAGTTACCATTTAAAATCGCAAAAGTTACTACCAGTATTTAATGGAAGCAAAAATGCTTTTTATATGCACTTATTTTAATAAAATGGTGTTTTCAGGTGTAGCTGTTTACAAAATACAAACTACAATAATCTGGCGTCCCAGACAAATTAAATGCACTTACAATAGTATATCAATGAATGATACAACACTGTTGGTTTTGTAGTATAAACAGCACAAGAGGACCCTTTATGCTGAGAAAACAGCATGTCAGAGGTCAACGTGTCAAGGGGTCAATAGAGCTGCTGTTCCTTTTGTGAGGACAAAGTACTAGAAAGAGATATTGAGTATTCTCACTCTATGGTTTCAGTGATTCAACTGATACATTCACAGGGACTGGAGAGGAAACACTTCACTTCCAAACAAGTTTTCTTTTTTTTTTGGAAGGACAATAAAACATGATAATGAACACCTCTGAGAAAAGTTAAGACTTCATTTTGTTCCACACTGTAGCCCCAACCTGTTTACCCTTTAAGTGCCAGCAGAAGTTCCCATTTCATTTGTTCTCAGCACCAGCCGTTTTTTGAACTTTTTGTGCTCTCTCACTTTAGGGGCATTTCCTGGGAGGGATATTTAGTTTACCTATGAAAATTATACATCGGTTTTTTTCAGGATTAACTGAACTTTTCAAATTAGAGTTTTTGTGTATATCCACTTCTGGAGCAAGATTTAGAGCTCTAAATGGAAAAAAAAAAAATTCCGAAAGTACACATTCTGATGAATTCAAAATGGTTAAATACGCAAGACCATGTAGAGTTTTTTTTATGAAATTTCAGAACATTGTCACAAAGATTGCAATTTAGTCCATTATATACCCCAGATTTCATTGGGAACCAACATAAGACATTCCAAATAAGCATGCCAGGGGTCTACTGAACACTTTGATGCCTAATATGCATAGATATACCAAACTATGTGGCACGCAGAAACCCCCAAATTAAAATAGTGCCTATGAATTTTAACATCTGGCACTCTGGCTGCTGAAATATAAGCACCAGGTATATGTATTATGTGCCCTAAGATCCCCTAAAAAACATATATTTTATGAAAGTAAACTTAGGGGCAGATTTATCAAGGGTCGAATTTCGAAGTGTAAAATACTTCGAAATTCGACCAACAAATTAAAATAATTCGAATTCTAATATCGAAGTCGAAGTATTTTTCACTGAATTTGGCCATCGAACAATCCAAGTAAAATCGCTCGATCAACGATTTAATCATTCGAATTGAACGATTTGAACGATTTTAGTGTACGATTTTACTTTGATGTGTAAAGACTTAGGAAATGGTTGTAGAAGGTCCCCATAGGCTAACATAGCACTTTGGCAGGTTTAATTTGGCGAAATATTGAAGTCAAAGTTTTTTTAAAGAGACAGTACTTCGATGGTTGAATATTCAAACTATTTTTACTTCGAATCGAATTCGAAGTAAATTCAAAGTCACAGTATCCTGTTCGATGGTTGAAGTATCCAAAAAGTTTATTCGAATTTTGAATTTTTTTACTTCGAAAATTCCCTCGAATTCACTTCGACCCTTGATAAATCTGCCCCATACTGTTGGATCTAAAATGAGTAAATACACCTTTCTTTAGCAAACTACCAAGGCCAAAACATAGCAGGGTTTTATCAAATTTCTGAAAATAGTGACAAAGCTTATATTTTATATATAAGCTTTTTATATACCCCAGATTTTGTAAGGTAACAACATAATACATCCTATATAAGCACACCAGGAGTCTACTGAACACTTTAATGCTTAATATGCATAGATTTACCAAACTATGTGGCACATAGAGTTCCCCCAAACGAAAATAGCACATCTGACACTGGCTGCTGCTATATAAACACCCGGTATTTGTATTATGTGCCCTAAGACCCCTTAAAAGTAGGGAAACCCTATATTTTCCAAAATGACACATTCTGAAGAATTAAAAATGGGTAAATACTCCTTTATATGATAAACTACCAGACTGGAAGACCATGCTGAACATAGAGGTTTTTATGAAATTTCTAAATATTGTCAAAAAGCTTGAATTTTACCCCATTATATACACCAGAATTTGTAACATATCAACATAAAACATTCTAAATAAGAACAATTAGAACATTCTAAATAAGAACATATCTACATAAAACATACTAAATAAGAACAATACGAACGTTGATGCCCAACATGCATTGATTTACCAAACTATGTGGCACACAGAGACCCCCAAATGGATAAATAGCAGACAAATTTCCATGGGCAAAAACAAATAACAAAAAAGAAGGCAGAATGCAATAAAACCATTACTTTTTTCGCCTAGTGTAATTAGCAGTCAGAATCACAGTTTGAGTATTTTAGCTTGGCCAAATAATTTTTATGGACAGAAACAAGTGAACAAACCTATGCAGATCTGAAAATGCAATAAAATTGCAAAAATGCAATAAAAATAATAAAATGTCTAAAAATGCACCAAATCACCAAAATTATAATATAATCACCAAATAACATACAACATAACATATTGCAGTGTGGTTAGCCAATACACTATTTGCAAAACTTTTTTTTTTCAGGCCTGACAATTTTAAAAGTGCATATATGTGTACGTGCATTAGGTAAAATCTGTGATGTGTGAGTGCTGTTAATGTGTAGAACCCCCCAAAAATGAATGTGTGTGTATGTATTTGTAAATGCAAGTATGTATTAGTGAAAAAAGTGTGTGATTGTGTGTGTGACACTAACCTGGGGTGTGAAGCCTGGAAATCCATCCAGTAGGAAGAGGGCAAGATCAGGCAGGATCCGGGATGGGGCGGAGGTGGGGAGGTCCAGGAAGTAGAGGCTGCAGCAAAAAAGTAGATTTCATGTGCCTGCTGCAGCCTAGGGGCCCCTGGACTATCAATTCCCCACTCTGCCCATTGCCTAGAGGCAGGGGAACGAGTGGGTCATGAGGAAGCTGCTTTTTTTTCAGAATGCAGACTCTACGTTTTGTGGCACAAAACCCCCTCAAATTTGTCATGATTTATTATACCCCAAGGATGGAAAAAGTCCAAATCTGTAAATCCGGAATCTCAGGCCTGGTGAGGTTATATATAAGTCAATGTGAGAAGTCCAGAAGATATCCTGATCTGCGCTGGGTTTCATGCAAAAGATTCATGCAGAAGATTTTGTGGTTTTCCAGCAAAAATCCAAAAAAATTAAATAAAATAAATACATTTTTCAGGTGGAATTTTTCTGGAAAATGTATTTATAAATAAAGGGAAATAACTAGTGTGGATTTGGTCGGAGTATATTTCAGAAAATGAGATAAATTCTAATTTTGATAAATAACCCCCTAAATGTCCCACTGATAGAAACATGTTAGTATGACTGACAAATAAGTGGTTTGAACTGGGGTGCAGCCCAGCCCAGCATTTCCCCAGGTTCAAACACTCAGACCACCTAAAGTGTGCACCCTGCTGAGAGACAAATCTGCATCATATACTGATCTCCTCACGTAGGCTTGAGGATAGATCCAAATTCAATCCAGATTCACATTTATACCAGCTCAGACTAGAAAAAGCTTTATAACAAAATAGACAAAAACAGACAGCACAGACTATAGACCTCCATTCCATAATTCTTAAGCAAGGACTGTGAGATTTGCCTTACCACCAAGTGTCATAAATAAAGGGAGTAACGCATTTCTGGAAGCTTATATTGATAAAACATAACTTCTATTATCATCAAAGATAAAAGTAAAGGTTATAAAAACGCATAAGAAATGTTCTCCTCCTAACAGTAAAGTCGGTGTATTGGTAACTCATACAAAGATTGCTTAGTGCAGACCCATCGAGAAAACCCTGCTTATATATGGTATTATTCCGCCAGATCTTTAGCCTAAGGGAGAGTATTCAGGGATCAATAGCAGGTAGACGTTATAATAGACTGTATAAACATTTCTCAAGGGACACTCTCAACAATAGACACACAATCCACGTGAGGCGGACTTAAATTTGGACTCCTAAAAAATACAGGTGAGTTGACATGTCTGAAAATGCCACGCAATAAGCTATACTTCTATAAAATTCAATTAAAATGGATGCATTATTTGCATTTCATTTCAACGCAATCAGTTTACAATCAGTGCAGTCCAGTAACAACATATATCAAATGCCTCTTCTCTGGTGGCAGCTGTTTTTCATTCTAAATATTTTGTATTCAGCAGAATATTTACTAAAGTAAACAATTTATTTTGAACTTCTCCCTGTGGGAGAGAAGATGGTATTTACAGGTGTGTATCAACTGATGGCATGTGGATTGCCTGTTAATGGGTCATTAACAGTAAAAGGAGAGAACATCTTATATATTTGTCCTGCAGGTACAAATAAAATATTTATTGGCAGAAATAGTCTTATTTATTATAGGTTTAAATAGTGTATGTGGAGAGCCATGGCATTTAATCTCTGTTTACATCCACTAATTATTTAAACCATTTTATTTTAAACATTTTATCTGTTATGTGCGATGCAAAATGGGCCCTACAGGCCAATTCAGTCTTGAAAGGCAACACCATGGTTATAGAGTAGCCAATATAAATAAACTATATTAGAACTCTTAAATCAAACACATTGCTTTAACAAGTACAGAGTAAGAGTAGATTATATTTAAATGTATATAAAGCCCTTTTAATTTTTAATTACTGGCCCCTTCATATATATTTCCTGAATACCAATGTCTTGCTGACTTGTACAGAAAGCTATGGGCAGCATGAAACACTTGATTTTCTATCAGGTCACACCTGCAAAAAACAAATTAATCTCTCTACCGTGCATACAATGAATTAATAAAAAATGCAGCATATTTTATAAATTATATTACTATTTCTTTGTTTTTAATGTGAACACTTTTTTGCTACAATCCACCTACTCTCCCATCTTCCCCAACCTTCCATCCTATCAATAAATCAGCAACTTGTGTTGTTTTTAATACTTTGTTTGTTGCCCCCAGGAGTTTGGCTGGTAACTGCACTTAGCACCACACCTTGGTTCAGGATTCCTGTTTGTTCTCATTACTTATTCACAATTTTCAATTAGTGTATGCTCTTTATAATAAAAAGTTACAATAGAAAAAAAATCTGTAATGTGTATGGTTATTATATGTGTTTGTGTGACTGTGTACTCTGGTTTCCTCCCACACTCTAAAAACATAAGGCAGGTTAATTGGCTCCTGATAAAATTGACCCTTGTGTATGTGAATATGATAGGGATCGTAAGCTCCACTGGAGTATGGACATATGTGAATGATGTATAATAAGTGCTGCGGAATATACTGGTGTTATATAAGTGAATCATCACTAATATGTATGCCGTGTTGTATATGCCATGCAAGATGTATATTTTATTAATGATAGGTATATAAAGAATGCCCAACCAATATGCCACACCTCCTCTGATAAAATACCCAGTGATTTAAGATGCAATTGTTAATTGTTTAATAATGTTCACCTAATAAATGTTAAATGTGTAGAACTGCTAGGAGTTTGCAATTATGATTTAAAATAAAAGGGGCAAGAATCTCAACGATATTCTTGTAAGGAAGCATAATAAATTTTCACACATCCTCACTGATCACATATATTTCATATTAAACAAACGATTACACACTAGATCACTCATTTAGGGGGTTATTTATTAAAGGTCGAGTTGAGTTTTTCCTGAAAGATTCTAGTTTTTTGAGGGGAAGTTTTACTTCAAAAAATTTTTGGGATAAAAAAAAAACAAATTTTTCAAGATTTATTATGATGCCCCGAAGCTGGAAATAGCCCGATACTGAAAAATACTCCAGGTCATGTAGAAGTCAATGGCAGAGGTCCCTTGAACCATTTGTATATGTCTTTTACCTTCACGATTTTTCGGTTTTTACAGTAGTTTTTGCTATAAAAATCGATCAATTCAAGGTAGTCAAGGTTTTTTTTAGCAGATAACTTAAGCAATTCAAGTAATAATTTTTTTTTGCCTGACTGCATTCAATTGAGTTTTTTACATTCAGGTTTTTTCATGAATAAGCAAACATTAGAGTTGTGAGTTTTTCTGAGGTAGAATAAGCTCACAAACTTGGCCTCTGATAAATAACCCCCTAAGTGTAACAAACTATATGGCCATGTTCTATTTACCGAACAGTGTATTCAGTATCATTGCTTTGCATTATCTCTGTATTTCAAGTATACGGATATGGTCAGTCACATTGATGGGTGCAACAGTGCTTTGGCTCCTTTTTGATTGGACTGGAATTCATAGGGATTCAATGAAGCATCTCAACATGCCCATTTGTGCTCATCTCTTAGTAAATGTGCCTCTGTCACCTGGAGTGCAAACTGGAAATGGAGATCACTTGATACACCATTATTTTGGCTTGCCATGTTTGCTTCTAGGGCTTATGTTATGGGCATAAATGTTTCTGCAACTTTTTCTTTTAAGTGCCCTGATGATGATTCTTTCTAGTGACTGAAATGCATTGGCCTTGCACTAAGACTATTTATATTTGGATGTGAATTAATAAATGTATGTATGTAAATTTCCATTTATATAGAAATCTACAGCAACAGCTCCAGTGCGGCACATTAGAAAAATACATTAACAGAACAAACAGAGGTCAATAGAGTAATTTTAAACACAAAATACAGTTACATTCAAGATTATCTACTATATATTAAAATGACAGGAGGATATACAGATGAAGCCACTTGGATTTGTGAGTTAAATGCGTCATGACTCAGGGTTAATTGAAGAAACTGTGTTATCTTAAGTCATCTTAACTCATTTAATGCATTTAACCTTTTCATTAGCATACCAAAGCTCCATTGTTCACAATGGTGAATGCTTTAATTAGATGGGATGTTGTGACACAGTTTTCTGTGTTAAATGAGATAAATGGGATATCTGTGTTTAGTTATTCTGTGTCAAACAGACAAACCAAAGTGGCTGCATCTGTAGGTCCCTTCTTTTCAATTATAAATAATTGAGAATGCAATACCTTGTAAATCAAAAGTAGGGCTGGACAAAGTATTAGCATGTTCAGGCAAAATGAGTCCCAGATTAGAGAGTTGGGGGAAAAGGATTAATACCTGAGGCAAAGAAAGAGAATATCTTCTAATTGGATAGAACCAAAATGATCTAGCAACCAGCTTAGGTTTAAAGGGCTATAAGAAACCTCTCATGGCACCTGACAGGGAAGTTCCAACTGAAAACTAACAGGCAATAAACCCTCACATTACAGCAGTAGAGAGCCTTGCTTTTATTTGTTCCTTTTGTTTTGCAGCATGTTATAGTCATCCTTTTGTTGAACCAAAGCTAACTAAGGCTTATATACACTGGTGATATTTACAACATAATAAAAGGAATTAAAAAATTATACTTTTATTGAGTTACTGAACAGATAATCCTGACAAACTGAACACATGGTTTCCTTTATTTGGCTAGCATACTGGATAGGATTTTATTTTAAATTAATATATCAAGATGTAATCGCAATGCATGATTTGCTATTCTTGTACAGTATACAAAAAATTGTTCACATATCATTTGGCTATAATGCTACTACATTACTTCTTAGAACTACCACTCATTGGTATTATAATACATTAAACAAAAAGCAATGCAAACAATAATGATTTAAACTGACATACCAGATATTTTATTTGAAACAGAAGTCCTATTTTAATGCAGTGTATTTTAAATCATATCTGCTGTGTCTTTTTTTGTCATCTAAACAAAAGCCCCACCTGGCCTATTGTGTTCAGTGGATGATTATAAATAAGCATGATGCCATGCTTAAAGAAACCACCTGTATTTGTAAAACTAGAAATATAATTTTAAAAAATAATGCAGAATGTCTGAATACAGTTTATAAATGCATTCAGCACATTGCAATTTCCTTGTGTCACTGGCCAATTATCTGCCATGTATGCTGGTGGATTCAGATTTAATATGAGTAAGAGCTTGATAGGCATCATTAAAAGCCAAATGAAACATTTATGACAAGGTAAATCAAGATTTGTTGTAAATTCTGCATTTTAGGGATGGCATTAAAAAAAAAAGAAACAGCCCAAAAACATAGCATTGCAAATGAAAACATCTTGCAAATGACTACTATTCTCACAGCAAACTGAACTCCAAGAGAAACAGTTTAACATCACAAGGACATTTTATAGTAGCAATTTAAAAAATCATCATCCTACTGATCTCAGAAAATATTCCAAGTATTGGCTATGAAAAAATCACGGTCAGTAACAGAAGGAATCATTTTTTGCAAGATGGTAAAGGAGTAGTAGGTCAAACACATACAATTAGTTGTTGGTCAGAACAAGATTTAAGATATATTAAAATTGCTGCACAGTCACCCTGAAAGTAACAAATGATTGTAAATTAAGGAATTGTACTTTAAAAATAATATAATATCATTATAATACTATTTTATTTTAAAAATATCACAATATTTGTTTATATGTAAACAAATATGTATGTATTTATATAGTGCAACTTGATGCGCTGAATGATTGTTAAATAATAAATGTCTATGTCTGATATTACAGGGAAACAAAAACGTATTTTTTAATATGTGTTAGAAGTGAATACAGTTAGAAAACAATTTACAATATAAATGAATTGGTATGGAAAGACTTGTAAAATAATGTGCATGTGATCATGAATATTCTGAAATATGTTCATAACAAAAAAAGATGGGGGTTTTGTTCCACTTTGTACATTGCATTTTACATCAAATTTTCATGACAGAAATTCTTTGCCATCTGAGATGTCCAATTAACTTAATGGGTTATGCAAGGTCTACAGTGGTGGAGTATGATGGCAAGAATTTAAGCATTAGTCTAGAATTTAAAAAAACAACTAACTTTTATAAACACCCCATTCGTTTTTAGTAAAGAATTATTTATATGATCACATGCATGGCATTAATTCACACCTAAGGTCTATAAAGGTGACACTTATTTTGCATTAATGTTTACTTAATTTTATAGTGTAAGAAGTGTTTAAAACTGTAGCAACGCAATATAACGATTCAAAAAAGTCACATCATCTTAGCAAAATGCAACACTTAAATATCTTCATTATAAAAAAAGCCAATGGACAGGAAGGTGATAAATGCACTGTCATGATATAAAGGCAAAGTGCTACAGCCAAAGGTTACTGAAAGTGAGAACCCAATGACAGTTAATTCAAGGGTGGGCAGAGATTAAAATAAAGGGCTCTGTTAATGTAGAGGATTAGAAGGAGGTGAATTAGATACATCTACTAAATTTAAACTGAATTAACCTTTGCTCTGGGATAAGTGCCAAAAAGTGGATTATATATTTATTTTTCTGTATATGTTTTTGCAAAATTGCAAGTGCTCATTTCACTATTACGATAAACTTCAAGATAAATCTATATATATACTGTAAATGTATACATATAAATGTATGAAAGTAAACATTTAAATATGAGGAGACAACCATACATCTCTCTAATTCATAAACTGTAAAATAACCACCTTTATGTTTTAATCAGACTTTGTTTGCTGAAACTTAGACCAATAAAAGAGTATTTGCAACTGCAATTAGAAAATACTCATATACAATGTGATTGATAGACAATTACAGCAAAACTACAAGTAAATAAATGGGTGTATGTTCAGATTCGAATTTAAAAATTATATTTAGTCTGTGGTACTTTACAATTTGGTACTAAAAACACAAGTTGTGTATTTCAGTAATTGCATGGAAATACAAAACAATATATGATACTTTTTAAAAAAAAAAAAAAAAATGAATGTGTCTCCAATGCCCTTTTGGGGGAAAAAAAGTCCATCTTTTTTATTAACAGGTGATGTTTTATATTTGCAGAATACCAAGCAATAAAAGTAACACATTTTAACATTATAAATATGTCATTTATTTTATTCAAAAACTCTTTAGTCTGCTTAAATATTGCTAGTAATTAATAAGAATGCAACATGCTGTAAGCTCTTTTGGGCAGACCTCTTGTATGTATGTAAGGATAGATTTAGAACCAATAAAATCGGAAGAAGAACAATATATGACAAACACATATGGTCAAACACGCACACACAAAATAAATCAAGAAAAAATATATATCTGACAGAAAATATAACAATGACAGGGATTTATACTGGAACTGGAAACGGCACTGGAAACGGCTACTGAATCTCTTCACATCAGCAGAGCAGATGTCTGTTCTTGAATTAGCCAGCAATATTTAAAGAGTTTTTTTTTTATTATGATGATGATAAATTCCTGATATAATACTTGTTTAATTAACTTTGCATTTTTTTTTTCATTTGTATAATGTTTTAAGATTTTAAGTCAGTGGGTCAAGCTTTAATAGCTTACATGTTAAAAAAAAACGCAATCACCATTACTTTGTTAAGCTTATAAATAAAATAAATAGATGTAGGAAACTACTGGATTGAAAGACTAATTTTTCCATAGGCAAGTGCAACACAGACACATCCATCTATATATATTTTGAATGCTTTGCTTACGCTTCTTTAATATCATAAAATCTAATCAAAACAGCCTTTTTGAACTTTCCTACTAATACAAATTCAATTATTTTCTCGAGAAATACAAAAATAAAACTAGAACCACACAGTGTAACTTGCTCGAAAGAAGGAATGCAATGGCTGATAATCACATAGTATGCATGGATTTTACTTTTAGAGAAAACGTTCTTAAACCAATTATTTTTCTGCTTACAAAGGAACAGAGAATGGTAGAGAAAATCAGTAGCACAGTACTACCAATTTTGAGCCTAACCAAAAGGAAAGCACTGAGATACCATTCAAATTTCCGAAAATTGCATTTCTAAGGTTATGCGTTAATCCTGGAGGTTTGTACTCACGTTCTCATCAAAGCAAGTTAAAATAATTAATTTTTGCCTCCATCTTTTTCTTAAAAAGTAAAAAAAAATGGATGATCTTGTCAGCTGTAGTACAAATGTGTTCCAAGTCAAAAGTCCAGGCTACATTGGACAACTTAATATTGCTCAGAGCAGAGACAAATCAAATAGAAACTATATTATATTGAATTCTTGAATGCAATCATTATAGATGATTTTTTACAAATAATGACAAACTTGTTTCTAAATATTTACTGGTATCAGTTTCCACTATATCTTAAACTAAATTCAGCACACATTTAACTTCTGAGTTTAAAACTTATGTGTTATTACAAGAATATGCTAATTAAGAAAGGATCAATAGTATGAATAAAAAAATGTACAAATATGGCACAATCAGGGAATGAATCTCCCAAGGAATCTGTCCACACACAAACAAATATGATTTCAATTACATACTGTGTAAAAGAAGGGTTTTAACAGATGCTTGTGGTTTAATAATTATTCAAAATAATAATTATTACTCTTAGATTATTGGTTTTGTGACTAAAATATTTGAATAGGGAAATTATCGCAATATAATTTTAAAAAAAAAAATATCTGAAGCATTGCTAATAACTATTGCTTTCGTTATACTGTTGTCATGGAAAAAGGTGATTGGCATACATACATATCACAGCATATACAAGATCCAACCCCCCCAAAATTTAAAGGAATCTGATGGATCCATTTAAGGACTATAAAAACAAATGCAGACCCAGTTAGTGAACAACAATAGTCACAAGTATTTTTGTAAGGGTAACAGAAAAACAAAACAAAAACAATATTTATGATAATCATGGGCACCACATACTTGCATTAAAGGCAGTCAAGTGTGTGTATATATATATATATATATATATATATATATATATATATATATATATATATATATATATATATATATATATATATATATATATATATATATATATATAACATGGGTCATTATATGAACACAACAAGGCTCCATCACTCAAGATTTACATTTTATGGAAAGCACACAACAATATTTAAGGTTCACAAATACTTCTACAACCTTACTTATATGCATAATTATAATAACATTTATAACAAAAACATGTAACATTAAAAATAACCAATTCAGGTTATATCCATGCAACATAATCTGACTGAATGTGTCCTAGACAGTAAATATTGAATACTGAAGCATCCTGACTTTTTCTGGGAATACACAAAGGTTAGGGTGACACCAACTGCTCAACTGTAAAAGTGCACGCTTTTAGCTCTCCATAAAACGCAGTTCAGCTGTTGCAATTTGTTAGCACCCAGCTTTCTCATCATAGTATGTGTTACAATAAATTATTTAAAGCATATTAAATTGCTCCAAAGGTTTGATATTTGTAAATGTTTGCATTGTTACAAATTGTACAAATTTTAATCAAATGAAGACATCTTGTTTAGGGATTAGATGAAAATGCACACAAGTTATGTATTAAGCAAATGATTAGTTCCGCAGTACTCCCTTGTTGAGTTTATACAAATGTTCAGTAACAAGCTTTTAAGCAATGGGGAGGAGGCAGGGGGATTGTGAAAAAGAGCCACTACTTAAAAATAGATCCCAATGAAGGCAACATTGCTATTATAAATGCTATTAGCAGATAAAACCCATGTACCAATGCCATGCACCATACAATCAATGGTGCAGGACTGTAAAGCCACATAATACCAATGTTTACAAGGCAAAATGGTACATGGCAGTTCAAAGAGATGCTGGTGCTAAAAGGGTTAATGCAGGCTGTAATACTTGAACTTTGAGAAACAGGTATGGGACCTGTTATCCAAAATGCTTGGGACCTAGGGTTTTCCGGATGATGGATCTTTCCGTAATTTAGATCTTCATACCTTAAGTCTACTAGAAAATCATGTAAATATGAAATAAACTCAATAGGCTATTTTTGCTTCCTATAAAGGAGAACCAAAACCTTTATTTTAAAATCCCCTGCCCCCTACCCTACATAGATCCCCTCCCTGCTCCCCCCCAGCCTAGGTGTTACCCTGGGTAAATGCCCCTAAATCTTTACTTACCCCTTGTTGCAGATTGAGCGCATTGGAGTTCACGAGCGCCATCTTCTTCTCTTTGGAAACCTCAGGTCTTCCGCACTTCAGCAATTTCCTTCACTTTCAGAGCAGTTGTCAAAAACCGGAAGACTGCTCCAACTGCGCATGTGCCGATACGGCGATTACTTCACGAAGATTACCGAAAAGAAGAAGATGGCGCCCATGAACTCCAATGTGCTGAATCTGCACCGAGGGGTAAGTAACGCGTTAGGAGCATTTACCCAGGGTAAAACCTAGGCTAGGGGGGCAGGGAGGGTGGTCTATGTAGGGTAGGGGATTTTAATATAAAAGGTTGGGTTCTCCTTTAAGGATTAATTATTTCTCAGTTTTGATCAAGTACAAGCTACTGTTTTATTATTACAGAGAAAAAGGAAATCATTTTCAAGAATTTGGATTATTTGGATAAAATGGAGTCTATGGGAGACAGCCATTCTGTAATTCAGAGCTTTCTGGGGAACGGGTTTCCAAAGAACAGATCCCATACCTGTATTTGAATCAGCAAAGAGTCATATTGTATACCATAATTTGTCAAGAGATGCCATAAAAAACTGAAAATGCAGTTCTAAGGAACTTTTCAATATACAATGGCGATAATATTGTTTTAAAGTTGTTTGTGAATGTAATGGATATTACTAAAATATTTATATGTCCTTTGCTATTTTGCACTGCTCATTATGACTATTAAAGCATAGGCCAGCTGACCTGTAAAGAAGCTTGCAAGACACTCAAGGGGTAATTTATAAAGACTTTGGACAATGCAGAAATAATTAAATCTGGCGGTGCATACGTTGTCAGGCCCTTAAATACAGGGCCCCGATGTGGTCTGTGTCTGTGGCAGCTCCCTAACTTGTGCATTTGAATGACAAACAAGTTAGAGAACAGGTAGAGGGCATTAAGCCACCACCTGCCCAGTACGAATACAGCACAAGTGTTCACACCTAGCTTGAGGAAAGCTGACTACAGCTACATTGATTTAAAGGAGAATTCAACCTGTAACTAAAAAAAAACCCTACCCCCTACCAGACGTAGACCCCCTCCCTCCCAGCTTAGCTGCCCTAGCTGCTGGCAAATGCGCAGTTGTCGCAAACTGGAAATTGCTCCCACTTCGCCGGTCTCAGCTTACCGAAGACCCAGAAGGTGGCTGACGTGAACTGCGATCCCTGATTCTGCACCGAGGGTTAAGTAAAAAGTTAGGGGCATTTCCCTGGGGGCAGCTAGGCATGGGGGGGGAGTGTACGTAGGGTAGGGGGTAGGGTTTTTTTTAGTTACTGGTTGAATTCTCCTTTGAAGGAACAGTTCAGTGTAAAAATAAATACTGGTTGAATATATAGGCTGTGCAAAATAAAAAACGTTTCTAATATAGTTAGTTGATCAAAAATGTAACATATAAAGGCTGGAGTGACCGGATGTCTAATATAATAGCCAGAATACTAATTCCTGCTTTTCAGCTCTCTAACTCTGAGTTAGACGGCAACTTTAAGGGGGGCAACATGGGACATAACAGTTCAGTGAGTTTGCAATTGATCCTTAGCATGCAGCTCAGATTCAAAAGCAGCAGTTATGACCCATGTGCCCCTTCAAGTAACTGATTGGTTACTGCCTGGTAACCAATCCATGGAAACCAAGAGAGCTGCAAAAGCAGGAAATAGTGTTCTGGCTATTATGTTAGACATCCATTCACTCCAGCCTTTATACATTACATTTTTGGCTAACAAACTATATTGAAAACATTTTTTATTTTGCACAGCCTTTCTATTTACCGAGTTTTTATTTTTATAGTGAACACTGATATTGAGTGCAGAGAACAGAAAGGGACATGCAGATACAGCTTTCAATAACTATTTACAAGTAACTTTCAAATCATTGAACATCAATTATTTTGATGGGTAAAAGAATAGATCAAACTTTTGCTGCACCTGCTTATGAGACCTGTGAGCATGTTCTGCTCAAGCTGCAGGTTTGGGGCATGTGCACCTGGACCTCATATTTGCCTTGGTGAGTTTGAATACTGCTGACTCTAGCACTATATCTTTGATTCAGTCTTTTGGGGATGGAATCTGGAGACATGAGAGGTGAGGTATACAGAAGTTGGTTGTAAGGAAGCAGAAATCACTAACATTGTATTAATGGATAGATGTAGTAATTTAAGAACAACATGTTGGCATTGGATTCGATGTAGACAAAAGAGAAGCACTGTTGAATGTAAAAGCAGCAACATACTGACTGCTGCATACACAATTTCCTGATACATAGGAACACCTGTTCCCAAACCAATTCCAGGTGACTTAAAGGAAAACTATACCCACCAAACAATGTAGGTCTCTATAAAAAGATATTGCTTAAAACAGCTCATATGTAAAAGCCTGCTTCATGTAAATAAACAATTTTCATAATAATATACTTTTCTAGTAGTATGTGCGATTGGGTAATCATAAATAGAAAATTGCCATTTTAAAAAACAAGGGCCACCCCTGGGATCGTATGATTCACTGTGCACACAAACATACCAACAAACCATACTTGTTAGGTCACATGAGCCAATTAACAGACAGAGTTCTGTCTTTTGCTTCAACAATTCTTCCTGTTAGAGTTGTGGTGCTTCTGGTCAGGTGATCTCTGAGGCAGCACACAGACCATCACAAAATGGTGGCTCAAGGCAAGAGATGTAAATGGGCAAGATTTACTTAAATATATATTCCAGTTTGATAAGATTCTTTTATATTCCACTTAATATGATGTAAATTATCTGTTGCTTAAGTGTTCATTTTGGGGGTATCTGTACCATGGTTCTAGAGGATTTTTGGGGCTGATTTACTAATGTGAGATAGAACATGAGAACATCAGGAAATTAAATTAGAATAAATGCATTTAGAAATAGCATTCGCTATAGTGAATAGTCTGCAAATAGTAATCTGCCAAATCATTACCTTTAGTTTTATTTGCAGGTCTTCTATGAGCATGAATATATTTAAGATTTAATGAATGCTAGACCTGCTGGAGCTTTGCTATACTCTAGAAAAGTAGACTAGATGGAAAATATGCTGTAATAAAAGGGTGGACAATATGTATATAACAGAAAGTCATGACTAATAATTAATTCCCATTCATTGCATGACTGCTCCTTTAAAATATTAAAGTAGCTACAACAACAGGCTGACAGTAGCTTCCCACTTAGCCACGAATATGTTGGCAGCTTATTGGCATGTGTATGGGAGCAAAATAACAAAAAACATGACATCCTTGGTACTGGAGTGGATCTTTCTTGTATGGCTTGATAGAATATACCTGTCTACATTATGTTAATTTAAATGTGAACTACTTCTTTAAGCCTGCCTATAATAAATAGCATACAAAGTCAAGTCTCAAGCCTTAAAGCTAGTTCCAGCTTTAATATCTACATTTAGCTTCCATTAAAGAAACAAATGCATATTATGGGTAACAACAAGAGCAAAACTTCCTAAATTTAAAATATTCATTATTTGATTAGACTAAAAGTAAAACAAGTTTATATGATCACTTCCCTCAAATACAGATTTTAGTCGCTCTTTCCAGAAGGCTCAAAACATTAGGGGAAAACTTCAGTAAACAGCAGTGTAAATTTACAGGATCAGTAATATCCAGCAAAAGACAATATTTTAAGAACACCAGCTCAGGCACCAACACAGCAAAGCCATTGTACTATTCAGCATAGTTTTGTTTTGCTACATACAGCTGTGTTTTTACAGATGCAAAGCCATGTGTCTTCACCAAAAGAAGTTGCTTTCCTTCAGATGTGACTGCAGATCAAAGCATTAAATGCAGGAATACATGATGCTTTTCCCTTTGGAATCTATTTTGCTGTCACTAAGATACAGAAATTCCATCTGCTGTCCTTATGCAATAACCAAGGTTATCAATACTCAAAGTAAGATACAGCAAGCACAGAATAAACACATAGAAGTATTTATTATACACACACACATTTATATAACTTCATATATTAATTCATGGCAGTGGTTAAGTGCAGTTGTGCATGAAATGCGCAGAGGTGAATGGTTTAATAATAATAAAAACGGTATTTTGCTTAAGCTACACAGCACCACAAGTTTCCTGCAGAATATAATACGAAGACCTTGACATTACCTTTTACAATGGAAATCTGATCTGCCCATCAAGTTTCTTGACTTGAACTTTAGGCCCTTGTATTATTCAGAACCACAAGTATCTAACTACTAACTAGCTTTAGCTCTTTAAGATTGCCCAATCTTGGCCTGGTCAAAGAGCTGAAATAACTTTTGCAAGCTCAACTGCAGCTCAATGGCCAGAATTTGGCACAAAATTACCATTTTGTGGGACAAACCACCCTTTATTAGTTTGTTGTGTGTCACATTCGGTGGCAGCTACTTAATGGCTTAAATACTCTTTATGAAATCGGTGCCAGTAGATACTAATTTCACTAAATTGTTCTGGACACCGACACTCTGCCAGGCATCTAGGGTTGTTGATGTGTTCATCTACTTTCTAACAGATGATAGGTACATGTATTTGTGATAACTAGTAAAATATAAGTGGCATGCTTTTTTACAGGTCATGGAACGCTGAGGTGACCTCCAATATCCTCATATACAGTGGGCACTTGTTTCAATAAGTCGTGTGACATCACTGCTCCAATTATAACGTAGCACATTAGCAATAAAGCTTAGTATACAAATCCTTAGGGGCAGCTAGATTTTTCTACACAGTAGTTTTCATGTTAAGTATTCAACAGAGATATGTTAATTGGGCGGTATACAAAGATATAAAGGTAGCTTGATTTAAGCTGCCAATACAGCCTCTGCGGTCCTAGTTGGCAGCTTATCTGTCTGTGTATGAGACCCCCAGACAGGTTTGCCAAGACTGAATCAAGCAAGTATGAAAATTCATTTGGAGAAGGAGCACACTGAAGCATTGGTGTGGCCTTTGTCCAATGAGTTTCTGTAGGCCCCAATCAATACAGTCCAATGACTGTACCAGCCCAATTTGTCACAGCATGTGGGTGGCCCAGGTCGGTTTAGATCTACTCATTTGGCAACCTCAACAAATGAGTGGATCTTACCATGTCTGGCCTCCTTAAGTTGGAAACAAATACATACAACTTTTGTTTATATTAATTTACTTTTATCACACACATATATTATGTTTCAGGAGACTCACTTTCACTGATAATTAGAATTGTCTCCTCAGGAACCTCACTAAAAGAATTTCCAAACTTATAGACATGATCTATACAATGCCCAAAATAAAATCTATCTGGCTAAATTTGCTGCAAATATTGGAATTAACAAATGAAAAATCCTTATCTGACATGCATACATTTCCAAAACAGGGTTTTATTTACTAGTTTATGATCAGTAGGTACAGGTATGGGATCTGTTATCCGGAAACCCGTTATACAGAAAACTCTGATTTAAGAAAAGTCCATCTCCCATAGACTCCATAGTATCCAAATAATCCAAATGTTTAAAAAATTATTTCCCATTTCTCTGTAACAGTAGCTTGTATTTGATCCAAAGTAAGATATAAATAGTCCTTGTTGGAAGCAAAACCAACCTATTGGGTTTATTTAATGTTTACATGATTTTTTAGTAGACTTAGGGTATGAAGATCCAAATTATGGAAAGATTGCTTATCTGGAAAACCCCAGGTTCCGAGCAGCATTCTGCAAAACAGGTTCTATATATGTACTACTTAGTTGGCCTAATAGTACATATTTTTCCCAGTTTAAAGATGAATGATATATATAACATTTTAATGTCAACATTTCCTTTAGCTATTTTATCTAACAGTATGAGATACTCCTATGAAAAATATAAGAAACAGGTTAGCTCTGTGAAACTGGAAGGCTTATTCACAGGTCTGCCAAATATTTTATACATGCAGAACTTTCTAAGATAAACACTACTCTATTTACTCTGGCCATAGGTAAAATATGTGACAACCCATGGGGAAAGTCGATACCGTTTCTTTCTTCATTATTTCATGAGCAAGCCCTCCCTGAGGCTATTAAAAATAAAATCAGTTTGTTGTTATCATTAGAGATAAAACAGCATCAAAGCTTTCACCAAAGGACCAAGAACAGTTTCAACGACTTCAAGACCCACTCTGTAGTACATTAATATTTGAGTGCCATCTAGTGGTTAATGGGCTAACAATATTAAAAAAAAACTTTTAAAAAGATCTGGTTATTTTTTAGTTGTGCCATAGAAATTTTGAATATATATAATATAGAAAATATCTAGTGCTGGCATTTTTTCTTAATGATGTATATAAAAAATCAGGTTGGCTATAACTGATTAGATTATATTGTGAGAAACTACTATGCTGCACTTCAGGCAGTGGCGGAACTACTGGGGGAGCAGGGGGTGCGAGCAGGCCAGGACCCGCACCCCCTCAGGGCCCCCCCGGCAGTCCGTTCGCCGCTGAAAATATGGCCAAATGCGGCGGTATGGAGGGGGGCAGGGTGCGGCTGCGCGTCACGAAGCCCGTCCCCGCTACTGACTTCAGGTTGAGTCTTCAAAAGATCCTTAACAATCCTGTACATATACATAAATAAAAAAAAATTCTGTCTTTGTGTAACAGACTTATATCATGACAAAGCTTTTTATAGGCTATTGATAAAGAAACAGCGTGAACATGAAATCTATTTGCAAAAAAACAACAAATTGCTTATCAGTTCACTGGTAATATAAAAGGAAATGTCTCAAGCAAAAGAAATGTGTTATGCTTGAAATTGTTTCAGGCTACGGGAAGCACAATATTCCCAATTATTTATATACACACTATAAGTACAGAGACTGCATATTGAACTAATGTCAGGCAACCTTTCAGCATGTGCATGTTTTCAAGTGATACAACAAGGATGGAAGAAATTGCATTGGCTTCAGAAATACTGAGTTTGACTGCATTATCTTTGAATCTTGTTGTGCTAAAATCCTTAAAAGAAGATAAAATCCTTAAAGGACAAGGAAAGGCAAAAAAATAAAATCCCATTTTTACTTTCAATGTACTTTTTAATGAAAAAGAAACCTATCTCCAATATACTTTAATTAAAAAATGTGTACTGTTTTTATAAGAAACCTGACTGTATGCAGTGAAAATTCTCCCTTAATTTACTGCTGTGGATAGAAATTGTCACATGGTCCCTAACTGATGAGCAGGGAAACAATCATACTTATGAACAGCAGGGGGAGCCCCCGCCTTACTTACCAGCCATGCAGAATTCAAGCAGCTTCATTTATGACGATCCCTAAGCAGCCCAGACCACACTGAGCATGTGCAGGGTCAATGTCAGGCAAAAATGTTTAACAAAGTTACGAGATGACAGCCCCCTGTGGCCAACTTTGAAAGCATAAATCATTTGTTTGATTAGGCTTTGTGGTGCAGTAAGTTCATGCTTATGTTTAGTATACAAAATACAGCATTTCTAGCATTATTCTATTTTAGACTTTCCTTGTCCTTTAAAGGTCCAGCACTACTCAAGCCATATATTCAAATAACCAAAAAGTCTTTTAGGGTGCTAGAAAGTTTTACAGTTCTCTTTCATACTGAAGCAATAAAACCACTGTTTCTTAGGTCTCTTATAGTAGTCAAGGTATGAGCTTTAACATGTAACATCAAAATGCCAGTCAAGAAATATATACTTTAGTTATTTACTTTTTGGCATGCCTGTTGCTTTATACACACTAAAGTATTTCACAAAATTTTGTTAAGTGCATACAGAAACAGACCCCATATAGGCTTGAAAAGCTATAAAATAAGTACATACCGTTAGCTCCATTATTGCCGATTTAATAAACACGTCACTTAATTACATGCTCTTTACTGAGCAGTGGTTTATAAAGTAAATCAATTATTGTATCATGGCATGCATTGTCTGGTTGGTTTTGTAAGGAATACTTATAATATTACCACAGAGCAGCAGGGTATATTGCATCAGATTTTATAGGTTTACTATAAGTTTACTGAGCCATGTGCTACATGTCACTGTGAGCTCGACAGGTTTTCCCACCCAATCTCTTGCACAGCAACACAGCTTTAATAAAGTCTACAATACACTGCTTTTACTGCTTTGTACAAAAAAGTGGGCTTTTCTGTAGGAGACAGATAAGAAACCCCTAGCAGTATACAAATATATAATTCCAGGATTTCACATTTGCAGCAGTCCACATCTGTTCCAATACAGTATTGCATAGGCTCTAATGCTATTTTTCAGTGCTGCAGAAATGTTGTTTCTATATATACAGTATATCTATCTCTCTCTCTAAGATTTAAAGCATAACAAATGACTGCTTCTGAACCATGCTGTCCCTAAGATGTGTGTCTGTTCACGAGAGTACAATTGGGGACACCAATGCACATTACAAATTGTAGCACACACAGAAAGACTGTTTGCCCATACCTAAAATTGCATCATTTACTGATTATAATTGAATAACTCCACCTAACAGCAGCCTACAGAAAATTAGAGGAAACACAGCATATAAGTGGCATAATTAAATACTGCTCATAATAGGGCACTTGGCTACCATATGTCATCAGAATATTTAAATGTTCCAAGGTTCACAGATTATAAATAAACCTGGTGTGTGTATATATATATATATATATATATATATATATATATATATATATATATATATATATATATATATTGGAGTGACACCTTTCTTCCATGAAAAAAGTAGTTTTTGGACATTCATTGACTGCAATGTTGATGTGCGGGTTAAAACCCCTCAGTTCGGCAACGCTTGTGGGTTAAGGTTGGATGTGGGCAGGGCTGGAACTAGGGGTAGGCAGAGTAGGAACGTGCCTAGGGCGCAAAGCTAGGGGGCGACAGGCACGCACTAGTCCGGTCCCCGCTCTGGCTGGCATGTGCGGTTTTTTTGCACACACGCGCTGTCCCTTTCGCAAAGCCTCTTTTCTTCGCACATGTTTGAGCGCTCCAACCAGCCAGGCTGCCTAGGGCGCCTGCCCGTGCTGGCCGGCACTGGGTGCGGGTCAGACTGGGAAAGTGCACTAATCCTCTGCTCCTGAAAATTTCCTGTCTTTTAACCAGAGGCACACACAGAAGTAGAATACAGAGTGGGAACGGGTATGGGCTGATTGTGGGTTCTACAATGGCAACATTTTGTGAATCAAGGTTGGTTGTGGGTTAAGGCAGGTGCGAGTTGAGTTTTCCTGACCCGTACATCACTAGACTTTAGTGAAAGTCCAAGGAACAATGGCTTTAAATACTCCAAGGTTGGGGCTGAGAAAGTACAGTTCAAAAGTAGCAACACAGATCTTTTTTTTTTTTTTTTTTTTTTACCAAAATTTAAGGCATCTTTCAGTGAGTAAGAGACTGCCCATGTCTACTTTGTACATTTAATAATCTTCCCTCACAAAAATACTACAAATGACTGATTTAGGCATCTTCTGATATGTGTAACTTTAAGCCTCATTCATTCTAAATATATTTTACAGCCATTCATTCCCTTTCCCTGTCACCCCAACTGAACTTCCCTGCTCCACAGCCAGCAAAATTCTAAAGCCTCAAACCCCCATTCCAAACTTGCCACCACCAGGTAGCATAGCACCTGAAAACTTCTTACTGCAAAGCGTCCTCTCCACAAACAGCTGCTCCCCAGAACG
Source organism: Xenopus petersii (assembly GCA_038501925.1). Classification (NCBI taxonomy): domain Eukaryota; kingdom Metazoa; phylum Chordata; class Amphibia; order Anura; family Pipidae; genus Xenopus; species Xenopus petersii. Next base: position 68,861,134 of record CM076674.1, on the reverse strand, counting down.
CAGACAAATGTTTCCCCTGCTAAACATGTAGTGTAGTGCTACACAGGGGTAAAAAGTAATTACTATTACCTGCAAGTGGAACCCTAAAACCTTTAGTAATGCTAATGATATTGCCGCATACCAGTAGTTAAAATGGTTTCCTAAACTGTGTGGGTTTTTTTTACAAATGTATTGCCAAATGAGCGACAGTAAAACCCATATTGTCATATTAGCACAGTAATACTGGTTGTAGGATCTCCGAAAATAATTTATTAATAAAAAATTATTTGATTCATATTTAAAACTGAATTATCCTTCCATTGCACCTAATATATTTCCTTGACATGGGTTAGGCATGAAGCTCATTGGCAAAGAGGTTTTGTCTTCAGGTGCATATTGGAGAAAGTTTTAAGAAAAGGTTGGATGACTTTTTTAAGCAAGTAAAAAAAAAAACCTTCAAATTAAACAATACATTGAACATTGGTGTTTGTGACAAGTGGATATGAGTAAAGTAGCTTGCAAAAATACCAACTCTGCTGTTGATGCATTTGTTTACGTTAAAAGCTGCATCAAGTAATTATTTGGCCCATGCTGCATAAAAGAAATAAGAGGTAACACTGTGTGAGTTGCATCTTCCTTGGATGCATCTGCTCTGAATCCGCTCCAGACAGAAGCACTACATGTAATATTCATTGCGGAGCTCATGGCTTTAGTGTTTGTGCCTGCTATCAGTAAAAGATTAGAAATGCAATACATTCCTCCTCACTGAAATTCACACCTCCTTGACATATATACTGTATATGCTGTCAGATAAGAAATCCCATGGCATTACAATGTGTTATTTTTTTAAATTATGCTACTTCTTAAAAATAAATACTAAAGTATTTTAGGTCCATTTTGCCCAGGACTTTGTTTGCAATTTTGTGATCTGTGTGCGTGAGTCCTGGCGACTTTGAAAGACTGAAGCAACACATAGGTTTAAAGTGGACCTGTCACCCAAACAAATTTATTCCAAATCCTATTTTATCATGTTAGTCAAGCAAAATGAACTTTAATTACACTGTATAAATTATTTGAATATTGTTTCCATCAGTCTGGGAATTCAAATTTATAGCAACCATGAAGGAGCCATTTTGTGGACACTGTTATTAAGGCAAGCCTTGCATCATCTCAGAATCTTTTTTGTGCACCAGGGGACAGCGACCCAATGTCCATCCCCATGCACTGGTTACACAATTAATTCGTTAAGAGAGCTGGGGGAATGTGGGGAGAGCGGTGACATCTAGGAAGTGCTGAATGGAAAGTGAAAGTAATTACTTGCCCCACCTCTATGCCTAGGCATAGAGGCGGGGTAGGCAATATTTGATTGACAGCTGATATTTTTAATTGAGTTTACAACAGCTATGAATGCTTTAATAAAAAAAATAAATTGGATTTCATGTTTAATTTAAAAAGGACTTTTATTATACAGATTTTCATGTCTGGGTGACGGGTCCACTTTAAGCACTGGTGATTCACTTTATCTCCATTGGGAAAGCATTCGGAGAAGATTAGTACAAGTTTTAAATTATGAAAAGGCCGTCTCCCATTGACTCCATTCTATCCATATAATCCACATTTTTAAAAACAATTGTACTTGATCCAAATAGTGTTGACTGGTATGGAACCCCTGTTAACATTCCAAAAATAGAAATTAACACACACATCGTAGAAGTGCAGTGAGTTTTGTGTTTGAACATGCTATTTCAGGCTGACATTATATCCAATATATTGAGCATGGCTACAGGTATATATGGTTAAAATTGTAAGTACACACGTTCAAATGTATTAAGGGTTCGCCAAGCCACACATCAAAAATGAACGTGAACATGGCCTTACACAAAATATCTAAAAAAACAAACAAAAAAATTGAAGTGTTAAGCATTTAAATATAATGTATTGCTCTAACACCTGTAAAAACAGGGTGTATGCACAGCTCTAGCTTATCTAAATAACTTGCTTTATAGCTACGGGGGCAGCCTTTAAAGATGAATAGAGCCAGTGGCAGATTAATGTGGGGCCCCTATGCTAAATTGACACAGGCCCCCTCTAGGTTACTGCTGGGTCCAGATTTGTGCAGATACAAGGAATTGTGTGCACCCAATCTCTATACACCAGGTCGGGTTTGGCGCACACAAGTGACGTCAGTGGATTTGCACTCATCCGGGCGCCCTCATGCACCTTGCCTGACTTCTTCTCCCAGCATTTGTGCCAAACCATACCAAGCAGTGCAAATAAAAATAAATATTACAACAAAAGAAAATGGAAATAAAAATGTAAAAAAAAAAGTTGGATGAGCCCCTGATCACACTGGGCTATAGCCTAGGGGTAGCCTGTGCATTAATCTGCCACTGAATAGGACAAAAAGGCTCATATCCCCATAGCTGTTAACAGATAAGCTGTATAGAATGCAATTACTTTGTTCTTACACAGGACGATAAACATTGGCCAAAAGCCAGAACTATAGCTATAAATTAATATATTAAATGTTAAACTTAAAACCTTCCTCTCAATAGGATATACAAACTGGTAACAACAATTATCATAGTGGGGGTGGCCTGCACATGCCTTTCCAAATTTACATAAAGCCATTAATCCACCTTTCCAAAGTAAGAATCACTGCAAACTATATATATATATATAGGTTATAAATACATCTATGTTTTGATTGGTATTCAACCTGGACTCTATGAGGATGTTGCCAAGCCCTTTATGAATAAAAAAAAATGTAGTATCCAAATTTAGCAATATATAAAACAAACATTTTCATGCTATAAGAAATTAAGCCTTATGTCTGATAAACCTAAAATCCATATTCTAAAATGATGTTTGTAGGGGTTTTATCGGTCACTCTTCTTCTATTACAATGTACCCCACAAAATGCAAAAATTCTGTAATATGGTTCCAGTATTAAATATCCGGAAATTCTAGTCATCTCTATTACATGGATACTTGCCTCAAAAGGTGTCAGCAATGGATAGAAGTACAATGAGAGCCAGGGACCAAACAAGATAAAGGATCAGTTGTATGTGTACAATATTTAGGAGTATGGAAGGCTTAGCGTGACATCTTGTCAGTGTTAAAAATATATAAGCTCTTTGTAATTGTACTTCTGGAATGTCATCTGTCTTCAGTTATGCCCACCTGGGATCATGTTGTGATCAGCAATGTGGACAGATTACTGGAACTGTAAAAACTGTGCTTTCTTTGTAATTGACATGTAAACTATTTGAAGTTTCTCATTAAGTCCTTTAAATAAATCAGGTGCAGATGTGCAGAGCTCAAAGTACAGTACAAGGGAAATTAGGTCACCCAAAAACCCTCAATCTAAATGTTATCTAATATAAAATGCAGGAACTGTTAAACTGCAACGTCTAGAAAGCCAACTCTATATTCTGCTACCTTTTAATACTTCATTTCCCTCCGGAGCCTCTCTCTAAGATCAATTTCAAGAAGAAAAGGGAACTTTTATCTAATAAAACCCAAGAACTGAAACCATTTATTCACTAAAGGAATTGAGTAAGCGACCTCTACACGTTTTTATTGTGCAAACATAACAGACAGGCCTAGAAATGATAAAAATAATACATTATATTAACCTTTATAAGAGCAAATGTTAACTGAAAGAAATGTAATGAGATAAATTTGAAAATGATTTGTGTATGTGGAACATGAATGTGTAATGGTTTCTTTTGTATATTTTTTAGCAAACAAAGTGGCCATAAGGTGGCCACAGTGATCTGCCATGTATCCAGCAAATCAGTCCACGGCCAAATGGATAATGAATACTGTGTATTGTAAACTGGGGGGATGGGGGGGGAGTAGAGAGATATGTTTATTCTCAATGATCCTTTAAAAATATGCTCTGTGAGATGTTTCTTACAGCCGTATATCATGATCCAGTAGTGTGTTAGTGTATGGGGCTTACATTTTACATCTACCTTATATTTTCCAGAGTCAGATCTGAGCATGAATCTTTGGAAGGAAAAGTAGGTTGCAGGGTTGTGATTGTTAAAACAGTTAAAATCAGTGGTGTACATTGGTAGCCAGTTAGCCCAGTCCCCATGTGATGTTAACTTCACAAATAGTTACACAGCAGCATGCTTGTTTGTAGGGGGCCCACCCAATCACCAACCCAGATAAAGGGACCAACAACGCATTAACTCTACTGCTCCTTATTCTTGTGCAGCTAACGCACAGAGGGGTGTTGGTGATTAGGGGATAGATGAGTTTAATAGGAAGACACAGTAAAATACACAAAGGGACATGGTATGATGGTTTAGCATGCTTCTGAAAATGTATGCACTTGCACAGACAAATAAAACAGGAGTTCAGGTAATATGTATTGCCAAACCCTCTCTTTTGTATGAAAGTAATAACAAACCAGGGGGCCTAAGGAGGAAGAGGAAGAAGGGCACTGCCACAAGCAAGTACAAACATATACGTAGGACAGGGATGTTCTGAATCCATTCTCTTCAGCAATTCTAGCATATCTGCTTAGGCAACCATGAGTAACACTGCAGGTGCACACTACTCTCACACTACTATTTCATCACTGAATTCCTCTGTAAGAAACACTCTCCTAAACTCTTCAGAAAGAAACACAGATCCTATGCTTGGAAGCACTAGAACAATATATGGTCTGTGTCTAAACCTTTGTGCACAGTGACACCTTTAACTTCCTATTTGACCCTGTCAGGCCTGGACTGGCAATCTGTGGGTTCTGGCAAATGCAAGAGGGGCTGCTATAAGGTGCCATAGAAAGTCAGTATTTAGTGGGCTGATGGGGGCTGTTTGGGCCTCTTTTAGGGCTGATTGGGCCTCTGTGTACCTGAAATGGCAGGGCCTATTTTAATAGGACCTGAACCCTGTATATTATGCGCTTTGGGGCAGATTTATCAAGGGTCGAAGTAAAATTAGAAGTTTTTTTTATGGCCAAAGCTGTGAAATTCGACTAGGGAATTATTAAAATTCTATTTGATTTTTTTAAAAAACTCTAATTCAATTTTCGAGATTTATCATACAGTGGCCCTTTAAGAACTAAAATTTGACTATTCCGCACCTTAAACCTTAAAATTCAATTTTTTTGAAAAAAATCAGAGCAGGGACCCGTTTCCTTCTAGATTCCCTGTCTGCACCAAATAAGCAGTGAATTTTTACACACAAAAAATAAGCACGCTTTACATTGCAAGGCCAAAACAAAAGTTAGATTCCAAAGTATATGAGAACAAACCTACAAAAAGTAGACAACCTATTGAATTCATAAAATAGCAACAATCACAAACATGTTTTACCAGCATTGCCATATATACCATATTTTAACATTTTACAATAGTCAAATTTACAGTTGTAGAGTGCTCATTTATTTTCACATGTGCAATGAGCAAAAATATGTGTTTTGTGAAAGCTTAAACAAAGGTACTTGTATCAATAGATATTTGTGCCTTGACTGCATTTTGCTGTATAATAAGCAAGGCTAAAAAGTGAAGGGCACACAGGCATAAAGGAGCACTAGAATTAACAACTGCCTTGTGGGATTGCCACTTTTACAGCCTTTGCTGATTGTGCCTACACATGCACATAAATCTTGTGCTAACACGACACAGTGCTCACACAATGATACCAAAAAAAAAAACAAGAATACAACTTACACATTTACAACATTTAGGTGCTAATCAGCATTTTGCAAACTTGTAAGGTGGATAAAAATGGTGTTATGTGAAAAGTACAGTGAATGATGGTGTAACTGTAAGAATGTTTGTTATGTGTATGTATGATTTTTTTTTTTAATGATGAAAATTATAGTGTTAAAAGTGTATTTAGAGGGTTTGGCCACAAGAGGGCAGTAGGTTCTCACTAGTTACATAATAGTGTTATGTAAAGTGTAATATTTTACACGGTCACTAGAGGGTGCTAAAGGGAAGGGAAATAGCATAAATAGGGGTAAACAACCACGGGAGTGACAGTTTGTAGGTGGGTGTGGTCCAGTGAAGAACACCTGCTGGAGGAAAGAAGAGCCCAGCCCTGAAGTAAGTGGTAGGCTTAGCCAGAGTGAGGAGATTTGTGTTGTAGTGTGCACTAGGTGTACAAGGCAGTTAGGAAAAAGGTAGCAAAGGCAGCTAAGAGCCCCAACCAGGAGTAAGTGGAACTAGCATTCCGGTGGATCATCTACCAGAGAGGGATAAAGTGACAGGGAACAGGATAGTGAAAGAGAGGGCTTTGAGACTGTGGCCTCCGTGGAAAATCCTGTCTGGAAAAGCAAGGGGGCGCCAACGAGGAGCGTCGGGTTGCTGAGGACAGGAGGGGATAGTGAGATCCCATTGAGGGCGGTGGACAAGGTATGGCTCCTTGGTATTCAGAGGTAATACCGGAAAATCCTGAGAGTAAGAAAGTGATTTCTGAAAATGGCTATGTGATATGTGACTGAAGACTTGACTGTCAGTGTGTTGCATCAACAAATTGTATTTAAGAAAATAAAAAGAACTTTGTTTTTTTTAACTGCTTGCTGTTGCCTATTACTGTAAGTAACTCTGGGCCACCTACCTACAAACTAGTGTTTATAAATGGTCCCTTACATCTCCCTCCCATCTGTTCCTGGGTACAGAAACAAAATACACTATAAAAAGCCAGTAAGTTGATAAATAATAATGAGAGAGACCACAAAATGTTAAAATTGTATGCAGTGCATCTTATTTATGGTTCTACATACAACTATACAACCAACACGTTTTTTTCTCTGAAATACCAATTCAGATTGACTTGCTGCACAGCAAAAGGTTTTGTGCTTCGATATTCATGCAGAATTTTCTAGAAAACAGTCAATTGACTAGCTAACACATGACACAAAAACCTTACTGTAGGGGTCATTTGTGTTGCAGAGCACAATGTGTAAAGTTTTTTTTGCACTTTGCACAAAGAGTTCTACTATTGATGTATGGCTGCAGGCCTCTGTGTTCTGTTTTGAACAAAGAGACCTGTGGCTAGCCTCTGGATTAGAATGCTACCTGTGTTAGGCAGAGGTTTACCCAAGAGAGGCTATCGGGGGGGGGGGGCATGTAGGTGTCCCCTCTCCTGATCTATCTAGTCATTTAGTTAGGGAGCAGCAGGAGGTACAGGCAGCAATGGGGCCCTGACTTTACCACCTGCCCAACAGCTTTCCCAAAGGCTTGTTAGATGAGGGCTAACGGTACACTTGTGTGCCCCTTAGTGATCTAGCACCTGGTAAAACGAAAATAAACCCTTCAGTCTTTCCTTTACTTCTCTAATCACAACAACAGGAGAGAGGCAATCCTCTCCAAGTTCCACGAAAATTTTAAATTAATTTTTCTGCTAAAGATACCTTTATTGCATAGATGCGAGAAGAGGTGGCTGCACTCAAAATGCGTTTAATTTGGATTACATTTCCTGGCTCTATATACTATATGAATATCATACATATCAGAAAAAACATGTACTACACTGATGTACATGGGGGTACATGATAAGCAATTGACCTGGCTGTAAATGTAAACCTAGTGGGGGAAATTTAGAGTATTCCATGAAAATGAAACATTTTAGGAGTGAAACTGGGTTTCCTTCCAAGGATTCCTTCTGTTTTGCATATATGAAAATCAATAGTCTTCGATAATAGCTCTGCTATACTGTTTGCCTTTGTGTACCCCATCATAAAAAAAACTGTACTGTAATTATTATGATAGATAATCACAGTTACTTACTCTCGAGTGAAAGCAATAAGCTAAAGTAAAAAATACTAAAGGAAAAGGAAAGAGGATTTTTTTTTGTAGTAGAAGTACATACTGCTTATGATTATCACCCGTATGTGGAAAGATTTATGTTGTAAGAATTGCCATTTGTGTGTAAACAATATTATGAAATATGCTAAGGAACTGTATAAATCAATGAAGATTTGGTGACAAACATTTTTTTTTTTTTTTTTTTTTTTTTAAAAAAAAAGCTAATTTTTTTGTCATCCACCAAGTTATATCACATAACTTTGTTAGTAATTTTGGAGCTGGCTTTGCTTACATTCTAGAAGTTTTTCTGGTAACAATAGTAAAAGGCAGTTATTTTGTTTATGAGTAGGTCTAATTTGTGTACATTTATGGTACCAACTTTGTGTAAAGTATATTTAGCAAAAACCAAAGTTCCTTTATAACCATAGTTAACTAGATGTTTTCATTTTACCACAGGCTGTTAAAGTATGGGGTATAAGGGAGAAGGTTTGAACTGGCTCTTCATGATGTACTCTGTCATTATTCTGAGAAATGCAAGCTGCAGTGGATAATAAGATATGAAGAACCATGGAAAATAAGCTGGAGAGAAAGTCTTTTAATTCTCTGGCTCCATCAATAACCTAGAATATAGTTAAACCATCTCAGGAGAATCCCAGCATGATAAGAATCAACGCTAAGCTGTCTAAATGCGTCTACATGCCAGTAAAGTATCCAACAGTAACTCACTCAAGTGCAGATAAGTGGAAGATCCACTATTGGGAATACGGTAATAGTGCAAGATTATAGCTTATAATGGGAGTTTGGAATTGTTCTGAGCTTCCTTCAATGTCAGGTTATAATTTTCTGTCACAAAGGTGAGAAAAACAGATAAGAATAGCCGAGAAAATATTGGACAAGGGTAAACATGTCAAGCTGTGCACTGACAGGCCATTAAATAGTCATATTTGTAACCTTCATGTTATTATAATAGATAGATTTGCAGTGCCTCTACAAAATAGTAATGACTAGGACTAAATTATTATGCAACAGCTTATGTAATGTATTTATATGTGATTGCTTGAAAATAAAAATATTACAGACAAATATATCTAAGTCTGATCTAGTAGGCAATAATGAATAATACATGGTGCTGGATTTACTTGGGGCTAAAAGTTAATATTATCATAACAAATTGCCCCTATATCGGAGCTCCCTATAGATCTGCTATTTTTCCTGTTCTTGTTTCAAATGAGAGGTGGTATGCCCTAATGGTTCCTACCAGAAGCATAGTAGAAGCGGGATAGCCGATCACACAAATCAAGACAGGCTTCGTGTTCCTATCAGGCTGACATTTGAAGAAATTTTCATCATTAAATCAGACAGAAACACTACTTTTTTCAGCACTTACCCTCGATATTTAAAAGAGTATAATGTACAGGCACATTTATTTTTCACACAATAGGTCTCCTTTAACAGCCAGGCATGTGAAATAACAGCAAGGTGAATAATTTTGCAAGGCATTCTACAGTCTATACAGTGCATGGTTTTGTTACTAGTTTCTGCAATACAACCTATATTTCAAAGAATACTTACAGGAAAATATTATTATTATTATTATTATTATTATTATTATTATTATTAATAAACACTGCATACAAATAAGGCAATAAATACTGATTATTAATACAACAATGCTGTTTCTTGCCAATATTTAACGAGAAACATAAAAACAGAAATGTACCATAAGTTTCATGTCATTGGAATATGAAACTTTCTAATTCTCATCAATTACAATTCTTTACTATTTGTTAAATACTCGAGTAATATCAGCAATTTGTCTCTCTACATGTAGACTTTGTGTCATTTTTTTCATGGACAGTTAGATCTGTGTTTCATATGTCTAACTGATGTACACGAAGGGTCTTTCAAAAAAAAAACCTCACACAAGCTTGAATGTAGAGAGACAGACTGAAGAAAATGACAGGGATAATGAAAAGAAACTTTATTTATGAAACAGTACAGAATTTTTAATTGATAAAATATCGATTAATTGATATGTATTTCTACTGTATTTCCAACGATGGAATCTCTCAACCTAATATGATTTATTTTATACTATCATTTAGATATTGTGTAGAAAAGAAGGCACAAAGAATGCACAATAAGACAACAACATCTTTTGTACTATATGTTGACCTTGAGAAAGTCATATTTTGTTGACCTGGAATCAAAAATAAACATCAAATATGAAGTCCTTGAAAGAGCATGCCTCTTCCATTTTTTAGGATATTAGGAATAGGCACTGCATAACCTGACAGGGATAAGTACTAAATGCCTTCAATAAATGCTTTGACCTTAACATCCATGCTCACTCTTGGTCTTTTAATGTCTTGTTCCTTTAGGGAATCATTTTTAATCCTCTCCTACACAGAATCCACAAAATTGGATTTAGATTTGAATGAGGATGCATTTGCTTTGCTTTTATTTTTTTATTCACTGTAATAAAATATGTGATTTTATCTCCTAAACAATACAGCATTTTTACATTATTGGTAGGAGAAAGAAATACAGTATATTAAACTGTGAGGATGTTTCCCTATTTATGGTTAAATTGCTACAATAGATTTAGGGGTTTATTTAGTTAACCTCAAATTTATCTGGTCAGGCTTTTTGGGGCAAGTAAGTCATGCGATAAATTCGGGCAAAAAAATTAGTAATTAATTCTGGGAAAAAGTCTGAAAAAATCGTACGATTCAGGTTTTTGCTTGATTTTATTGTTTTTTCCCTCGATCATATTCAAGTTATTTTATTAATAAGTAAGTCAAAATCAGGCATGGAAGTTTGGTCGAGCTTTTTTTTTTTTGATTATGGGATAAATTTGGAGTTTAGTAAATAACCCATCATTACAGTACTCGCTTTACAATCTTCAAGGCTTCTTCCTATGATGACCATGCAAGGTTTCCTCAATATGCAAAACACATAGGGGCCGATTCACTAAATTCGGGTGAAGGGTTAGAATAAAAAAAACTTTGAATTTCGAAGTTTTTTTTGGGTACTTCGACCATCGAATTGGTTAAATTTGATCGAATTCGATCGAAGTCGAACGAAATCGAACGATTCGAAGTAAAAATTGTTCGACTATTCGACCATTCGATAGTCGAAGTACTTACCCTTTAAAAAAAACTTCGACCCCCTACTTCGGCAGATAAAACCTACCGAAGTCAATGTTAGCCTATGGGGAAGGTCCCCATAGGCTTGCTCAGCTTTTTTTGATCGAAGGATTTTCCTTCGATCGTTTGATTAAAATCCTTCGAATCGTTCGATTCGAAGGATTTAATCGTTCGATCGAACGAAAAATCCTTCGATCGTTCGATCGAATGTTTAGCGCTAAGTCCTTCGACTTCGATATTCGAAGTCGAAGGATTTCAATTCGAGGGTCGAATTTCGAAGTATTTTTAACTTCGAAATTCGACCCTTAGTGAATCTGCCCCATAAACATTTACCCTAATATAAACTATTCCCCCATTGATTCTCAAAACATTCTATCGAGGCACCATCGAGAGTGTGCTTTGCAGCTACATCGCGCTATGGTTTGGAACTGCACTGTCGCAGAACAAAAATCTCTGCAGCAAATTGTGAAAACTGCAGAAAGGATCATAAGAGAACCTCTCCCACCCATCTCCCAACTCCACCGGATACACCTTGTACGGTGAGCAAATATCTTGGCAAAAGACATATCCCATCCATCACATTCTCTGTTCTCTCTCTTACCATCTGGAAGAAGGTTCCGCAGCATTCAAACTAAAACTACTAGACACTGCAAAAGCTTTTTCCCACAAGCAATCAGAGCCCTTAACATGATAACATTGAAAAACTAACTGTTCCCTGAACCTGTCACCTTACATGTATCCTCAAATGCTCTTTCTTTATGTAAATGCACCAAGTGGGGGGGGCTGAGTGAAACATAATTTCGATACGCTGTATAACTGTTTATATGGTCTGTATTGACAAATAAAGCAATCCAATATATCCAATCCAATATATAACATACAAGATACCACAATATCCAGTCACATATGGATTTTCCACATTCACCACTATCCAATTTCCCATTATCTACTCAACACGGCCATACTATCTCACCAGTCAGCATTCCTTCCCTAGGTGCCATCTACACATAAACTTTCTCTCCAAATAATTCTGTCTCTGAAAAGCCTTTTTGCTGAAGAATTAGGTCTAACCAGACTTGAGCCCCCACAAATGCAATTAAAGTACAGAACGCAATAATAACAAACTCAATGAGTCAACCTGTTAATTAAAGACACACATTTACTGAATAATTTTGTAATGGAGAACATACTGTATATTTATGCTATAAAGTAAGGTGCTTGGGTCAATATGCATTCCTGCACTTCCACATGGTTGCCAATGTGACTGTCTATCCTGCTTTTTCTGATGAATGGTGTGCAGCTGTGACTATTGTGCTACACCCACCTTGAACCACGTAAATAAACGTATGCCTAGTGAACTGGCTGAAAACACTACTTTGACTGCACTCACTAGAAATGACACAACCCCTACACTGTGAAAATGCTAGGCACAACTTGCATCTAATATGAACCAAAACATAGGTGCAATTGCGTCCTTTTTGATTGCTGTAATTATTGTGGACATTTGGGAAAAATTGCACTCTGTTCACATGAAAAATGCACTGCTGGCATATTTTATTTTTGAAATTCAAATTTTTCATACAGACTTAAAATAGCAATAAACTCAAATAAAATAAGTGATTAAGCAGCATGATCAGTGCTCGTCAATTATAGTTTATATAGAGTTTTAAAGGGGTTGTGTCTTTCTGAAGCATCTCTGGGACGGGGGTCACTGTAAACTCTAATTGATACATTTCTTATCTTTGGCCCTGCTGAGCAGAACCCGAGTTTCATTAAAGGCAGCTGTTATAATTGATACAGTAGTTGCTAATATCCCACAGATGCTACTGAGAAATGTATCAACTAATGTTGTAAATTGTAACAGTTCAGAATCTGCACCTGGATCACTGAGCTGCCAGACTGAAACACCTGAGGCAGGAACATTAAACTTTAATTTTGGTCTGTAAAAGATACGCTATTGAAAAAAAGTCTTATCTGAAAACTACTGAACTGAAAAAAGTGTTTGGAAGGTGAACAACCCCTTTAAGGAAAAAAAACCCAATAAATTCAAAAACAACAAATAAGAGTTGCTGTCCTAAAAATGCAATAAAAGCACAAAAATCTATAAAACTAAAAAATAATCAATTAGACATTAGAATTCAAAATACTTGATCAACCAATAATTTGAATGTTTAAATTAGCAGCAGTTTAGCTATTGCAGATTATATTTTAACTATGGTGTTGTATTGCCACATTTTAATTACCCAACCTTTGCTCGGTGCGTGCAGTGACTGCATAAATGAGCAGACAACATAAGAGGTCACTGACACATCTCCTTTAAAGGACAATGGCACACAGAAGAATGTTGTGGCTTTTATTACCACAGATTTTAGCTGATTCAAACGCCCAGAACCATGCCTCTTGACCTCACCAGTCACCTAGGTGTGCCCATGCAAGGACTTATTTTGCTTGGAAATGTGGTACAAGACAAGTGCAATACAAGCAAGGTGAGAGACACCATTTACACTTATTAAGGTTCGGATTGAGATTTGTAAATTGCCAAATCTTTTGTGAGATCTCAGTATATAGCCGAATGCCAACATTATGGATTCAGCATATCTATAATATGAATACAGTGTATAAAAACTAGATCTTTTTTTGGAAACTTTCAATATTTTTCTTCAGTTTGATTCCACATGCCCAGTTGCCATATTCAGCCTAAATTCTAGTCATCCAATCACACCCCTGTACTTTCCGGGTTCTCTAAAATTCTGTGGAGCAGGTTAAGCAGTTACATTCCAGTACAGCTATCAGACTGTGAACCCTGGAGAATAAATATAATGGCATACTTGATTCAACAGACAGAAAGGAAACCATGATAATTTATTCTTGACTTGTATAAACCATTTCCCAAGCCAACTTAGCTTGACAGTGTCATGCAAGAGTTGTCATCTTTATTGGTGGATATAAAAGCTGGATTTAATGTTTAGGAGTGAAGTGGTAATGTAGGGGGTGGGACAGTGACATCAAAAGTGAGCTTTCAGGGTGACTTTGTGTGCAGGTTTCGATCACTGAAACCCAGAAAAGCAATGCAGAACTAGGAAAACTTGGCTGGCTGCTCCAAAACGGGAACCTAAACACTTTGGGCCATTGAAAAGTGATGGATTCTGAGACTTGAAGTCCCATTTGTGCACCAACCACTATGGAAAGCTGAATTTCCAGATTCCATCACTTAACAATGGAACATGGTTATGGTACTGGCACAAGGTTATGGTACTGGGACAAAGTTATGGTACTGGGACAAAGTTATGGTACTGGGACAAGGTTATGGTACTGGGACAAGGGGAGTTTTTTAGCCCCCCCCCCATTTAAATCTATGCTACTGTGGGACAGATCTCCCTGAACAGCAATAAAGTAAATTCCCGATGGGAAAACATATGCATTGCTTTGTTTTCCACAATTACAAAACTAAGCACTGCATATGGTTTACTTTATTGCCAGTTGGAAAGCACTGTAGGAAGATTTGTTGCTAGGGTTGCCACCTGGCCGGTAAAAATGATGGTTGATCCCAATGTTATTAACAGGGAAAAAATAAATATATAGGAAGGCCAGTATTTTTTCACCCAGAAAAGGTGGCAACCCTATTTGTTGCTCATGGTTGTGCAGATTTAAACTCAGGCAACAAATCTCCCTGTGTACAAATGGGGAAATGGTCTGTAGGAGTAGTTTCCCTTTACTTTGTGAAATCAGGTATGTCTGTATAAAAATAATGTATATTTATTTGGATGTTCAGTGCATTTTTTTTACATAAGCCCAACTAAATGAAAACAAGCCAAAACAAAGGGTATAGTTTCCCTTTAATTTAATTTCTAACAGGTGTGTGTGTAAGGCTCTGCTCTGATCATTTTGACAGGGGAAAGGGCAGTTGTTGGGCATGGCAGCTGTAGTGCTCATTAACAGATACACAATACTTTGGGCACTTTTAGCAAACAGTTTATCATCAATACGTTTTTAAAGGGGTTGTTCATCTTCCAAACACTTTTTTCAGATTGTTCCCCCCAGAAATAAAGACATTTTTTCAATCACTTTCCATTATTTATTTTTTACTGTTTTTCCAAAATCCAAGTTAAGTTGAATGATCGAGTCTCCGGTGTTTGAGTCTGGCAGCTCAGTAATTCAGGTGCAGACTCAAAACTGTTACAATTTTGCAACATTGAGTTGATACATTTCTCAGCAGTATCTTTTGGAGTATTGTATCAATTCTAACGGCTGCCTATACTGAAACCCATAGATTCTGCTCAGCAGGGACAAAGATAAGAGATGTATCAAATAAATGTATCCATTTAAAACAGTTTACAGGGTCGGCGACCCCCGGCTGCTTTAGAAGGTAAAAAATTACACGCTACACTTCAATATTAGAAAAACCGTGACACATAGAAAATAGAAAGTAATTGGAAAAAGTCGTTATTGCTGGTGATCTATCTGAAAACATCTAGTTGTCTGAAGGTGAACCACCCGCTTTAAGAAACAATGGTAGATAAAAAATGGAAGCATGTCATTGTTATGGGTAAATTAATTCATGGTTCTGTGAGGAACATCTTTTCCCAGCTGTTGTAAACCGCCACAAACAATCCCACAGACAAACAAATGCTGAAATGCTGTCTTCTGACAATTCTACTTGCCTAGAGATAAAGTAAACGTATGTGACTATAGATGCCTGTACAAACCCTGTAACTTTACCATCTCGTCCTACTACAGAAAAGCCCAGTACAAAGTGCATCTGATAAATCTCTGTGCGACTAATAAATGAATAAACCCAGTGAAAATGCTAAAAGTTTAAACTTGAGGACGCTGTAAATGTACCGGGGGAATAAGCAGCACTCACTTACAGTGTCACCTTCCAACCAAGCCATAGTCTTTGCAGCAATGCCATCTTCCGCCACGCTGAGTCAGCCGCTATAACTTTGCGCCCATTCGCCTGCCTGGAACTACTGGGAGGAGCCGCGGGAGGAGATTTGCCATTGGTGTGCGGAATACGAGTCTTTTCGGCGTGTACTCGACAAAATGAAAGCGAAAGTTACCCCATACGATGGAGGCGTACTGCGACAGATGTAGCTTTCAAGCAGACAAGAGAACTAAACGCGCTGAAAACATTTGAGTCAAATTCACCTCGTAGCTTCGAGAACGCGCTACTTCCGGAAAACCGTGTCTCACTTCCCGTTGCAACAAAGCGGCAAGGTGTGATAGGAAGAGTAGGCACTCTGCTTGTGGCTATAGGTCAGCATACGTACTGCATTGCATACGATGGCGTGTAGTGTTAAGAGTGACTTTTTAGTGTTAGGTGGCAAGATTAAAGATGCTCTCTGCCCTACCTCCCAACATTGACAGCATGGAAAGAGGGATAAAAAGTAATGCAGCTGCAAGCGAAATTTTAGCCGTGTTAGTTTTATTGTCACGCCCCTTAATTACCATGTCCATTTTACTAAATGTAGCACGTTATGAAAGTTTGAACCCATTTGTGGGCGTTTTAGTGCAATGTTTTAGGGCAGGGGCACAAATGCACATTCAGGGAGATTTAGTCGCCTTCTTCTTCTGGGCAACAATCTCCCAAACTGCCTGCCTTCCGCCTGCTAAAATGAAAAATTGCCTGCGGCAATGCACTCGCGGCACTTCAATTTCTGAAGTCACCCGAAGTTTCCTCGTGAGGCGACTTTGGAAATCAAATTGCCGCGAGTGGCGTTTTCTCATTATAGCAGGGAGCAGGCAATTAAGGGAGATTGTCGCCCCGAAGAAGAGGCGATTAGACGCCAGTCGACTAAATCTCCCTGAATGTGCCCCTGCCCTTATGTGTTATAACAGTTATGCTAATGACATTGAATTCCCCTATAAGCGGCTAGTATCAGTTCTCCCAAGAGACCTGCTTATCTTAAAGAGATACAATTGTATAGTATGCTTATAGTTACAAGTGTTTGTTTGCTTATCTTAAATAATTACAATTGTTTGTATGTTTATCTTAAATCGTTACAATTGCATTGGACTGTTCTGGAGTCTCTGCCAAAAAGCCTAAGTTCTGGAAACTTTGTTTCTTATTCTGGATTCAGTACAGGAGATCAAAGAGAAAATCAGGACATTTCAGTAAGAAAACCGGGACTGCAGGCTGAGCAGTCAAAAACAGGACTGTCCTGCAGAAAACTGGACAGTTGGGAGGTACTGTATACTCTCTGCTGCTTCTTTGGCCAGTTATCATTTATCATCCCTTGTGTGTGTAAACAAGCTAGGTAAATAAAGACATTTCTTTGCAAACCTAAGGCTTTAGGTGCCTAGGTAGGAGGCTAAAGATCCACCTTTATTAACATATACATCTCAATGGTTCCATTTACACCACACATATGATGTGACACTGTTACATAAATGAGAACACTTCAAAAGGCTGATTGGGTAGAGGGGGCGGACTTTTCATTCAGCAAGTGATAATTATAAAAAGCCCCTTAAAAAGGTCATTCACCTTTAATTTAGCATGTTATAGAATGAATAATTCTAAGCAATGTTTGAATTGGTCTGTTTTTGAATTATTTGCCATCTTCTTCTAACTCTTTCCAGTTTTCAAACGAGGGTCATCTAAAACAAATTCTATTTAAGGCTGCACATTTATCATAATTGCTACTTTTAATTACTCATCTTTCTATTCAGGCCTATTCATATTCCAGTCTCTGTTTCAAATCAGTGCATGGTCTCTAGGGTAATTTATACTATGCAAACTGGTGAATAAAAAGCTAAATAACTCAAAAACCACAAATAATTAAAGATGACAACCACTTGCAAATTGTCTCAGAATACCACTCTCTACATCATTCTAAGCGTTTAACTGAAAGATGAACAACCCCTTTAAGCCAAAAACACTGAACCCTGTTGGGTGGGTATGTACACAACATAAGTACAAAATATTAGGAGTCAGAAGCTTGGGGTTTTAGGCACACAATTCCTAATTGTAATTGGAGCAGTGAATTGTGCTTCACCAACTGGCAGTTTGACAGACTAGTCTGAGTAGCAGCAGGAAAAAGAGGAGTACTGTCAAATTAGCCATGAATCGGAATAGTTAACGCCCAGGAATTTTATATAAGGAAGAGCTATAATCTAGCACTTACACAGTTCTGGCATTTGAAAGAGATTTTGGCACTAAAGTGCTGGTCATGATGTGGGGAAATTGTGAGGAGAACTGGTAACTGGTGTGAGCATATTGGTGGAATGATTCCTGAGCACAAAGCCATGAATTGGCATAATACCATATTGATATATGAAATGATAAATACAGAACGGCTACCCGGATTTTGTGTCTGTCACAGTGGAGAAGCATCACAAGTTTCTCAATCACTTCCTAACTAGACTACAGAATGAGGCCATGAGGGGGTTCATGAGGTGTTTCCTACAGAAGTAGGAAACTGCTAAAAAAACAGAAAAAATAAACATAAAGGCCAAAATGTTAAGATAGCAATCAAGTACAGGAAATATCAGCTGCACTGCTTTATAAGGGATAAATGTAAGCCCTTAAGGCCATCCCAATTTTAAAAGATTAGATTTGTATCCTCCAAAGCAAGGGTGTCCAAAAGGTAGATTGGGATCTACCAGTAGACCTTTAGCTGGTAATCAGTAGATCTTAAGACACGGTTCTCTAAATCACTCTCCTATTTCATACTTTTCATTCAGATATTTATTATTATTATTATTATTATTATTAATAAGGTCACATAAGAAATAGTTGTTTGTTAAATATAACAATATACATTTTCACATAAATCAATATTTAAGTAATATTTTCCATGGAACAGAATGCTAACAATGCCTTTATGGATGTAGATCCTAATGGGACAACATCACTAAAAGTAGACCTCGCATTAGTAAAGTATGGTCACTCCTGCTCCAAAGTTACCTGAAAAAAAAAATCAAATGGCCTTTGCATTCTCTGCTAGAGACACCCCATCTGAACGCTCCAGCAAATTTGTTAATGAAGGGCAATCAATACAACAGAGATCATGCTTGACTTACCCTGACAGAATTATTGCCTGAGGCCAAATCTTTTTAATAATTGTCTTACTGATTTAAGAACTCTTGTGAAATTGGCATAAGCTGTCAAATTTTTATTCAAACTCAGACAAACAGTATGGTTGAGGTATGGTGTAATTAAAAATACTCATGGTGTCTGGCAATTTCCTTCGATATGGACAATATCTTCGAAATTTTTACCAAGAAAAATCTGTCCTAGAGATCTTTTGATGTACTTTACCATATATACGTCAAGACATGGTTCTACTTACATTTCTGTACCTTTATAATCCATCCAGATATCATCAGGATCATCAGTGCTCTCTCAATGCTCTAAAAGGATGTTTCTTTTTCATACAACAATTAACATGCAGTTTATATATCGCTATACACTGTTCACAGTTTTTTTGTGTGCAAGACAGACTGGAAACATTTTAAAGCATTGTTGTTAACCCAAAAAGACAGACAATAAATCTAAAGGTGCATACTGTATAAAAGGCAGACCTGAGAAAATGTATATGCTCCACTGATATTGGTACACATAAATATCCTTCAGATCAACAGTATTTAATAGTGTTATTGTGTGTATTGACTCATATTTTCAGCTTCCTTTGCCCATGTCCAATATAGGTAAGATGAACTTCTAACAGAAAAAGGGTTAAATATTACCATTGTAAGCTGGAACATAACATTTTTCATTTGTCAAGATTGAGAAATATAGTCGAGGATAATGTCTTTTAATACATGTTGAGCTGTTTAAATAGGCATTGGGTCACACTTACTATTAGTGGCCACAAAACTGCATACAAGCTGGCAAACACCATACATAAAGTATATGTCACATACACTGTAACTGAAGCTTACCAGGTTGTAAGTATGGCTGACCTCTGCAAACGAGGTTGAAAAAACTCAGTATTAGCTTGCCTGCAAGATTCCCATAATGACGTGACTGTAACTTTCATACCATTTACAAATATGAATAAATATTTCAGCAACATTTACAGGCACACTTATACTGGACTCCAGGTTTTTGCTCTAAGCATGTTTGTTTGGTGATGATCATGACAACTTCACTAGTAAGTAAACTACAAGAAGTAAATTCTTCCAACATGGAAAATCAATGCACAAATCTTGAATTTTTCAGCACAAACAACAAAGAGATGAATTCTGGATCTTACTTTAAGAAGCTTCATTTCCAACTGTGTACAGCAAGTCTTAGCAAATCTAGGGACCTTGAACGTCACCTTTGAAGGGGTGGTTCACCTTTAGGTTAACTTTTTAGTATATTAAAGAATAGCCAATTCTTAGCAACTTTTCATTTGGTTTGTATTATATTTTTTAATTATTTTCCTTTTGCCAGCTTTCAAATGGGGGTCACTGACCCCATCTAAAAAACAAATGCTCTTTAAACCTATAAGTTTATTGTTATTGCTACTTTTTGTAAGGGATGCACTGAATCCACTATTTTGGATTTGGCCGAACCCTAAAAAGGAAAAACATCTTAGCCGTCCTTGTTGTGTGACAAAAAATCATGCAATTTCCCTCCCCACCCGTAATTTGCATATGCAAATTAGGATTCGGTTCATCCTGGAAGAAGGATTTGGCCGAATCCGAATACTGCTGAAAAAGGCAAATCCTGGATTCGGTGCATCCCTACTTTTTTTTTTATTCATCTTTCTATTCACGCCATCTCCTATTTATATACCAGTCTTTTATTCAGATCAAATCATGGTTGCTAGGGTAATTTTGACCATAGCAACTAGATTGCTTAAATTGCATACTGGAGTACTGCTGAATAAAAAACTACATAACTCAAAAAACACAAATAATAAAGAATGAAAACCAATTGCAAATTGTCTCAGAATATCATATGAAAGCACATTTGTCTTTTCAGTAGGTGCTCCAACAATGTACAAGTTCCTCTTAAAGGAGATATTTTGTATAATACTCATTTTCTAGTATGATATCCCCCCTTCCTTACAATATGTAATGATGCAGGAAAAAGAGTTTTGAAAGCTTTTACCTACTAAAACTATCATATCAAAGCTGCAGAGAGATCCTTCTACTTCAGAGGTTAGAGTAAAATGAGGAATGGGCGTCTCTTCATTCTTCCACAGGAAGTAGTCATAGCTTGTACGGATAGGCAGAAATCTGCATATGCAGGCAAAAACCCCTCCCATCTTCCTCCCTGTGTGTCCCATTCCCAACTTGTTCATATCTGTCATAACTCCCTGCAATTTTTATTTTTATGATATACAGTTTCTGTGCCTTATTTATTTTTATCCAGTCAAAGAAAGTGTATTTTTGTTGTCGTGTAACTCCCTGCATCTTTTTATGAGGTGTGGTTTATTGTATGTAGGAAGCACATATGTTCGCCAATAGCACACAACATAAAGTAAAACAATCCATGTCCAGATTTCAATCTGGGGCTTGGGTATGTGATCAGCTTGTAAAACAGGTAGGGAGATCTAAGAGTGGATCACTGCAGGCAGGAGAGAGCTCATCAGGGCAGGTGGGAGGGAGCCAGCACAAATATAACACTATGAACAGAAAGCTGAGCAGGCCCGGACTGCTGTGGGTTCTGCCAAATGCCAGAGGGGCTGCTGCAAGATGCCATAGAAAGTGGCAATTAAGTGGGCTGCTTGGGCCTCTGTGTACTAGGAATGCCAGGGCCTATTTTGAATCCCAGTCCAGTCCTGCTGCGGAATGTGGATTTTTGGAGGGAGCCGGGAGGATTTTGAACACCACGGGCAAAAGTGAGCTGAGCGAGACGGGTGGGAGGGAGCCGGGAGAAATCTGAACATTCTGGACAGGAGAGAGACAAATAACGTGTGTGAGCAGCCAGATGGGTTCGTCAGTTATAGAGTGAGCAAACCACATTGTGTAATAATAAGAACCTCCTACAATTGCCCGCCCCATACACATGCCCGGATTTGTGGCGAAGCCACAAAGGCTAGGGAGACTAAGTTTTAGGGGCAGCTTGCCGCCCAGCCTCATCCTAAAGTGTTCCCTAGCACTATGACTCGCGTGGGGAATGGTGTGTGTCGATATCAGGTGCTAGGACCCATCCACATGGGAGACAACCGGCAGCCCCATAGACCAGCAACGAGGATTCAGATAGGAAATGTGGGAAAGGTGGTGGAACGATTTTGAAATTTTTAAAAGAAATTTACCCAGAAGGTATGAAAAAAAGAGCAGTCTTTTTCAGTCTTCTATTTTACTTTATATACCATTTATTTGTGCAGAATAAAAAATTATGGCATATGTCCCCTTTAAAGACTTAATATTATTTATCCAAAGCTTTCTCAAAATACATTTGCTTTAGTTTGCTAAAAGCATTTTGGGAGGCTACTTCTACAAACTTTTTTTAATCACAAGGTCCAACAGCAGCAAATGATGAGGCAATGTTTTTGATTGACAGGTCAACTTTTGAGTTTGCTAGTCTCTGAAGTTGTCTTTCTAGGATGAAGACATGGAGCTCATCATCAAGACAGGCACCATGTCTTCATCCTAGAAAAACATAACTTCAGAGACTAGCAAACTCAAAAGCAGAGAGCTCACACCCCTCAGTAAATACCTTTTGTGGTATCAGGTGCTGTACCGAGACGCTTACACCTGCTTCATGGGTCAAAACTCATATGCAAGAAGTACCAGCAGCACACTAAAAAAAAATCAAAAAAAAGTAGTGCAAAGTTTATTTAACCCCAAAACATACAGAAAAAGGGCAACATTTCAACCACCCAGGTACTTTATCAAGACTAGTATTACAGCCCCCCCCCAAAACATATTTAAAGTGTCAGGAAGAGGCGTGGAAAAGGACTCCACCCCTTTCCAATCAATGACATCATAGCCAAAGGTGCAATATTGTATTTAATCCAATCCATGAAGGTATAGTCCATAAAAGTCCAGTATGTCATAATTTATAATTTAACCAGTCCAAATGTTCAACATATTCCATAATAAACATAAGATAACATTGTGATACTGAAAAATAAAAAAAAGATATTAAAACTAATTATCTTACACATCATAACCGTTACCTAAAAGACACATTCCAAATAGCTTACCCTGCATCTTCCCGAGACACGTTCATATGCAGGAATTTATGTCTGTACTCTGGGTGTCTTTTTGATTCTAATAACCTTAAAAATACCTCTTTTTCAGGTTATTAGAATCAAAAATACACCCGGAGTACATTTTTTTCAGTACTACTGTTCTCCTACAATAATATACGGTTTTGGTACATGTACATGACAGCTCACCAGTCCCAACCAATATCTATGTAATCTAGATATTGGGCAGTTTGATGATGGCCATGTTGATGTTATCTGTCAATGCACAATATATCCCAGTGCATGGTGCATCAGCAGAAGAGGAAGTGAAAAGAAACTGTACCTTCACTACTTCAGCAGTTGTCTCATTACAAATCTTAGGACTTACCACCACAGGGTGTGTTCACTGAGATCTTGTGGTTTGCATTTACTACATGGTCGCTCGTGATCATTAATGCAGCTACTCCTTTTGCAGAAAAGCAACAAAGATAACTTGAGCAGAGAAGGGACTGATCTCTGCTCCATGTACCTGAACTTAAGTGGAATACATGGAGCTACTTCTCTCCACCTGATTACAAGCATCAGGTAGAGAGAAGTTATGGATATATAATGTGTGTCCTTGCCTTAACTCTTGTATACTGTTCAACATAAGCTGCTTTGGGAACAAATTGGGACCACATGTTACAGTTTCTATTTCGCCACAGGGTGTGCAGTGGAGACCACCCAAAGCTATGCATAATTAAGGGGATACTGTCATGGGAAAAAATGTTTTTTTAAAAAGACATCAGCTAATAATGCTGCTCCAGCTGAATTTTGCACTGAAATCCGTTTCTCAAGAGAAAATCGTTTTTTTGTTTTTTTTATATTTAATTTTGAAATCTGACATGGAGCTAGACATATTGTGCCAGTCATATGACTTGTGCTCTTATAAACATCAGTTACTCTTTACAAGTACTCTTTACAAGTTACTCTTTTTGCAAGTTGGGGTGATATCACCCCTCCCTTTCCCTCCCCAGCAGCCCAACAACAGAACAATGGGAAGGTAACCAGATAGTAGCTCCCTAAGGGTAAGGCCAGACGAGGAGATTCGGTGAGGTTTTGCCGCCTGGCGACTTATCGCCACGTCTTTTGCGCGACTATCTCCCCAAACTGCCTCAGCGTTTTTTTCCCCATAGGCTACAGCGCAAAATCACCTGCGCTAATGCACACGCGGCGATGTGTTTTCAATAGTTGCCCAAAGTTGCCTCACACTACTTTGGGCGACTATTGAAAACGCATCGCCGCAATCGATTTTGCGCTATAGCCTATGGGGAAAAAACGCTGAGGCAGTTCGGGGAGATAGTCGCGCAAAAGAAGTGGCAATAAGTCGCCAGGCGACAAAACCTCCCCAAACCTCCTCCTCTGGCCTTACCCTAACACAAGATAACAGCTCCCTGGTAAATCTAAGAACAGCACTCATTAGTAAAAGCCAGGTCCTACTGTGACACATTCAGTTACACTTATTAGAAGAAACAACAGCCTGCCAGAAAGTAGTTCCATCCTAAAGTGTTGGTTCTGTCTGAAAACACATGACCAGGCAAAATGACCCGAGATGGCTGCGTACATACCAATATTAAAACTAAAAAAAAAAAATACACTTGCTGGTTCAGGAATGAAATTGTATATTGTAGAGTGAATTATTAGCAGTATAAACAGTGTAATTTAGAAATAAAAACTACATCATAAAAATCATGACAGGATCACTTTAATGATCAACATCAGACAGAAATAAATACTCAGGATTGTATATTGAGCTGCTTGTACAGGGAGGCAAAGAGAAGAAAGCCTTCTTATTCACACTGTGCCCAAGGCTGCCTAGCTCTGCCCCTTCCAGCACTTATTCTTAATGACTGACATTGCATCCAGCCATCCAGAATGCCAGCATGTCCCACTGTCTTGCTGAAAGAAGAACATAAACTTAACCCAACCCCATATTCTGGAAAATCTTCCAGTTTGCGTGTGCTAACCTAAAATACTTGTGTGTGTATACATTAAAAGGAACAATTCAGGGAACTTCTGTTTCTAAAAACATACATTGGAATAATTTTAAAATAATTTAAAATCAAGAATGTGTTCATATTAAATCAGACCTGCTACTTCTATTCTTTTCACAACCTAAGCTATATTGAAAAGCTTATTCTACAGTATAGTTTGTCACCAGAAAATACAAAGGGAATAATAAAGTACATATTTATTACATTTTTACAATATTTATTAAGATTATAAATTTAAAAATTCATAGACTGAGAGGCACATAGTTTTAAAGGCTTCAATCACTAAACCTAATAAAGACAACAAAAACTCATGGTCAGGACATATCACCAAGTATAAAAAATAAAACTCAACTTGAATGAAAGGAAATATATTTCAGAAAGCACATTGCTATAGTTTTAAGGTAAATCAAGTTTCCTTCTTCAAAGTTTCATTCATTCCACCTACAGTCTAAAAGCAAAACTGTATATTTACAATTGTACTTTATTAATAGTATTGACATTTGTATAATTGATCTAGCAGACATTCACCGTATAAAGCATAAATCTTAGTTACAGCCGTTATTTACAAATGCTTACAATCTTCCTTCCACAGGAACATGTGAATGCTTTTTTAATCGAACAAAACTTGAAAGTTTTAATTCAAACTAAAGATGTTTCAAAGACAGGGTGTATTTTGTTACTGTTTTCCCACAAATAGGTGACAATAAAGTAAACTTCAGTCCCAGCGATCAGTACATGTTCCCGCTAATGTGTTGGATTTTCTTTTCAGTCAACTTTAACAACACTATAAATCTTTGATACAAACCAAAAGCAAGCAAAGAATCCAATTGTACCTAAAGAAAAAAAATAGAGTTGTTACCAAATAGTAAAAAAAAATTGGCACAGTTAGTATATACTGTAACAATAATTCCACATTCCGTATATAAAACAGCTCTCAACCATGTCACATGAATCACTAAATGATGACTTCTTGAACAGCTGTCATTATTAGGGATGGGCGAATTTGACCCATTTCGTTTCGCCAAAAATTCGCCGCCTGCGAAATGTCGCCGACGCCCATTAAAGTCTATGGGCGTCAAAAAAATTTGTCGCGCAACGAAATTTTTTTGACGCGCGTCTTTTTATTTTGACGCACAATGCCATACAAGTCTATGGGCGTCATTTTTTCGGCGAAACAAGGCGAAAAAATTCGCCCATCCCTATCTATTACATACTGCATACTGTTGGCTCCCATGACTCATTTTATTGTCGTAACAATAATAGCTTATGATAAATTTTAAAAAACAAAAATCTCTATGTGCTGAACTTATTGCACCAGGCTAAAGGTTCAGCGTCTCTATAGTAGTAATGATTCAAACTTGTCACAGGAACCCCCATCTTGGATTTTGTTAAAAGTGTCAGTAACACTCAAATATTCAGTGGGCAGCTGTTGAGAAGCTAAGTTTAGGGGTTGTCACAAATCAAGCAGAAATGAGGCTGGTCTATTATAGAAACTGATGTTTCATAGCGGATTACATTCTGAAGCTGAGGTTGCCTTGGGCTGGTACAGAAGATCAAAACAAAATGTGTAACATTTCTGAACAACTTTTTTAGTTAAGTGTTAGTTCTCCTTTAAGTCAGATTCTGGATTTTATTCAAGGCTAATGCAAAATTTAAATTATCTAGCAGATGTACTGCTAACTTGCTGCAATGTTTGGGTGTGTTTTTTTAAATGACCTAGGTGTTTTTGGTAAACTGGACCACGTTTTTTTTATTTTTTTTTTATGAAGAAGTGGTTTCTGACTTATTATGTCATGATACCATCTTAAGCTAAGGCAACAGAAGCCCACAATTCCCAGAATGTTGTGCTAACTTGTGATTTTATGCCTTGTTTCTTCTGAAACAGACTATTCCCAGCTCACACAATTTCAGTCTTTTGCCATTTTAAAAATATAGTTCTGACTGTGCTTCACAGCCAGAAAGATCCATAGCTTAAAGTGATACTGACACTAAAAAACGACATTTAAAATATGAATGTACATGTTACCTATAGGGCATATTGATTGTTTCTTGCCGAGAGGTCTGTTTTTGAAAGTAATAGGGATGCACCGAATCCACTATTTTGGATTCGGCCAAACCCCCCCAATCCTTTGCAAAAAGATTCAGCCAAATACTGAACGGAATCCAAACCTTAATTTGCATATGCAAATTAGGGGTGGGAAAGCGGAAAAATGTTTTACTTCCTTGTTTTGTGACAAAAAGTCACACGATTTCCCTCCCCATCCCTAATTTGCATATGCAAATTAGGATTCGGTTCAGCCGATTCCGAATCCTGCTGAAAAAGACCGAATCCCAAACTGAATCCTGGATTCGGTGCATCCCTAGTAAGTAATTGTTAGTTGAAATTCCTACACCCGTTTTGCCAACCTGACTGTGCCATCTCAGCCTGTCAGTTAAAGTAAAGTTTCCAAAGCTAACGGATTCCTGCTGCACAAATGTAGCAGCCCCCTCACAGACAAACACAGGGAGTCAGATAGGTAATGAAAAAGCTTTGAGCAAATCCGTTATGGCAAAATTATAAGTA
The DNA here is from genome assembly GCA_038501925.1 of Xenopus petersii. Classification (NCBI taxonomy): domain Eukaryota; kingdom Metazoa; phylum Chordata; class Amphibia; order Anura; family Pipidae; genus Xenopus; species Xenopus petersii. The sequence continues at coordinate 68,833,567 of CM076674.1, read as the reverse complement.
ACATGGAAAGCCAATACTAAGATAGATGAAAAAAGATATACTTTCTGTTGTCAGTATCTCTTTAAGACATGGCTAGGTATCCATGTCCAGATTACTTGATAACCCCCAAATAGGAAGCGTCTATGACTGCAAATTTCATAATCTTCAATTACAAAGAAAACAAATGAAAACAATACTTGGACCGCTTAGTCTGCTTTCTAGAACAAACAAACCAAATGTAATGTCAAAAAGCAAAACAGAGTAACAAAAGGGGACAAATACTTTTTTTTTTTCGACATAGCCTGTGTATTTTTTGTAAAATTATACAAACCATCAACAGCCCTCCTATAAAAATAAACATAATATGCTTACCTGTAAAAAGGAAAAATATTAGAACCATTATCATAGTGTATCCAAAGTACAAAATGGTACTTGCTGTCCCCGTAATTTGTAGTTTGGAGAAAAAATAGTGTACTGCATATACAAGAAAATATACTGCAGTAAAGCCACTAGTTAGGAACGAGCGCCACTGCCAGTGGTAGTCCTGTAAACAAAGAGAAGGAAACATATTATTAACATGTGTATTCTAAACAAATTTGCATTCATCTTTTTATACTGTATCTAACCTGTCTGCACCCCAGCAACAGTAGCATAGAAGTAAAAATTCTGAACTATTTTAAGACGGTGCTGGGTTTGCGGCATGAAGCATGTGAACACCCTGTCTTAAAAGAGAACTAAACCCTAGCTAGAAATGCATCTTTAACAGTAATGATCCATGTCTGCAAAGTTGTGCACAGGAGCCCACCATCTTGGATTTTGTTAGGAGTGTTAGTGACACTGCACATGCTTAGTTGAGAAGCTAAGCTTAGGAAATCACAGTAGCAAATGAGATTTGTCATATAAGCGGACATTACTTTTTTTTTACATTTTTTTTTTTTTTTTATAGAAATACAGCTCTAATACATAATCTAGGCAAAGGAATCACAGACCAATGATGTATTAGAACAAATTATTCATTAAAAAGATATTTTCTTTTTTACCTTTTCTTATAAATGCTATGCTTTAGGTTAGAACCTAAGAAAGAATCTTACCTCTGCACAGAGATGAAAGTAGCAAAGTAATATAGTTGCCTCAGAACAAGTAATGACCAAAATGATAAATACCAAGAACAAAAATCCAAACATATAATACATCTGATGTGACCTATAATATAAAATATAAAAATAAACATTACAAATAATGTAAGACACCACTTCATGTATGTGTGATTTTATGATAGTTACACAGAACATGGGTGCTTCAACATTTTTTTATGCCCTATGAATATGGTATCCATGGACTTGAAAGTTTCTGTTTTTTTTATATTAATATGGATTTATTGGGGGGGATGGGGAGTACTATATAGTTGTGTAATAATTTGCTGCCCCATGCTAATTGACAGGTTTTGTTCATTTTCAAAGTGAAAAGCAGTTAACAAAACAGGGGGAAAAAACAAAAATATGACATCTGCAAATGTTATTACACAAATATGGCAAATCTGATGTTAGGCAAATGTAGCATGTGCCGTTCAAAAGTTTGCACTCTATTTTAGTTGATGCACTAGTGTATCATTTTGTAAGATCCAAGCACTTAATTAACTCATCGGGCCTTAATCAAAGTAAGGGGAGTCAGCTTTAACCTTCAGAACAATTCCTCATTCAATAAAATGACGCTGAAAAAAATAAAGACAAACTTACCAAATACTGTTAAGAATGAAAAACAGCTGAATGAAAATGCAACCAAAGGGCAAAATTCCTCCCATTATGATACCAGGTAAGGGCTTTGTGTAGAATGACTGCTCAGGAATCTGACGAGGGATCTGATTGGTGCGGACAGGGTGTTCCATGGCCTAAAGGGAAGCAAAGAAAGAAAAGGCATCATTAGAAGGCCATTTTAATCTCACTTTTCTTTTGCTGTGCTATTTGCAAGCTTTTTGCGAGGCTTCCATGCTGGCTTGGAAATCTCTTCAATGCTTTAAGTTTTAAAGTAAAATTGTGACTGGCATTGAACTTAAACTCTCATTCACATAAACCTAATCAAGCAGTCCGTGATAAGCCTTTTTATGATCCAGCGCAAAGCAAACAAAAACATATATTTCTCACAATCGCTTCTTATTCCGTGTATATAGAAAATACATGTTATACTGCCACCCCCCATGCTCTCCTTTTGTGGATCTCCTACATTGAGCTCTATTTTTTCTGATGTATTTATAACTTTCACCTTACTTCTCATCCACCTTCTCTGCCACTGTAGATGGGGAGGTATTATCTGTGTCACAACAAACTCAAATGTACAGAACATCCTGACACATAACTTTGTATTCACCTGGACCTACACAGTTTTAAAAAATTAGAGGCAACGCTTCTATTGAAATTTTATTTTAAAAAAAATATTTAAAGAAGGCTGTAAACAAGTGTAATTTACTTATGACAAGGTGACAAATCCATACAGTATCTTGTGAATTTGTTTCATAAGCCTTGGTAAACTTTTCACAGCATCTGACATGGGCAGATTATCATATGCACATCTCTACTATATTAAAAGGAGCTGTTCAGTGTAAAAATCAACGTGGGAAAATAGGCTTCAATAAAAACGTTTTTTTCAATATAGTAAGCTAGCCAAAAATGTATCAATATAGGCTGGATTGACCAGATGTCTAATGTATTAGCCAGAACACTAATAATACTAATGTACTGTCTAATCTAATAGCCAGTAACCAATCATTGACAAAGTGGGGGGGGGGGGCATACTGGACAAAACTGTTAGTTTGCTTTAGAATCTGACGTAAGTGCTAAGGAAGGATCAGAAGTAAACTGAACAGTTATGTCCCATGTATCCCCTTCAACTAAGAGGGGGGCACTAAGCAAGGAAAGAGTTGCCGTGGAGGAAGTAGTGTTCTCGATATTACATTAGACAATCGGTCACTACAGCCTTTATATAGATTATATTTTCGGCTACCTATATTAGAAACATTTTTTATTTCGCACAGCCTGTTTACACTTTTACATAAAACTGCTCCTTTCAATTATTAAAAAAATAATCTGCTAATCAACAGAAATATTATTCAGGACACTGAGCAATGCTTACTTGCTTCTTAAAACCAAAATATGCTCCGATGAATGTCAGTGGAACAGAAATGCAAAACCACAATGCTAGTATAGCCACAAGGGTACCAAATGGGATTGCCGCAGAGGATCCTTCTCCCCAGAGAATTAAGTTCATTAAGAAGAAATCGGCAAATACAATCCTGGAAAAAATAAATAAAAGGACTTATTTCTAGGTGCGCAAACATTTCCAGAAACTACAGCATGTAAATGCTCATTATCTCTAAGCTTCCATTACTCTGACAGCTACTTAGCAACAAAACACACTAATTAGAACAGCAGGTAAAACATTCAGGTGAATATCCCTCTTTCTACATTTATACATGGTATAACGGGTTTCCAGCAGGAGTGAGCATTCCTCAAATGGTTTTCAGCATAGCTCATCACTTACATCTGTAATTTAACTTGCCACATTTAAAGCTAAGCAATTATTCTTATTCACTGTGCTGCAACTAAGTATTGACATTATCGGTATTTTAGCTCTATTGTGAAAACTGAAATATACATGCCTGCCATAGACTACGAATAGCACATTATGTTATTTTATGGAATTACCATACCCTGGGCAGAGCAATGCAGTCAGTAAGACGTTTGTTTTCCACTTTTCTCCACCGAATGCTACAGTAAAAAAATATATATATATATTAGATATGCAAATAAATATCTGAAAACCATTTAGCATGGTTCATGGTGGCATCTTTATTCTGGAACAATCTGTAGGAAAAAGTCAAAAGCATACTATAAATATTTATCTTTATAAAAAAAAAATTTAAATCCCGTTTCATTTTCATGCGCTTCTAATTATTGATGAGTTTTTATGCTACTGCTCACAAGTTAATTGCTTTGTATTGTTAAATCATATAATCTACTTTTATACATAATCCTGTCAAGGGCAGTGGTGCATGAACGTTTTGCTGCCCACATGGTATCTAAGCTCATGGTTTGGGCAGACAACCAGAATTCCCAAAAGAAAAGTGTCTGATGTGGTGCATGCCTGTAGACTTATTTCTTGACCTAAACAGCTACATTTAAATTAATCTATGTTCTTGTAAGGTAGATAACCCCACTGTTAAAAAAAGTGTTACAATAAAGAGGATAGGTGTTATCCAGTTTGGAATTTTAACAGATATCTGGTTGCTGGGGTCCAATTTACCCTAGAAACCAGGCAGAGGTTTGAATGAAAGGTTAGAATATAAATACGAAAGGGCCTGAGCAGAAAGCTAAGTAATAAGATAAAAAGTAGAAATATCGATAAAATGTTAGCTTCACAAAGCTGTTATACCATTTAAGAGAGGTATAGACTCTATAACCAAACTATAAGCCCCATGGGGTGGGTGGCTTGGCCTTCGCCAATTTCTACCTGTACTACCTAGCATCACAAATATACTACCATTGGTGTTTTGCCCCTGATCCCTTTAACCCCAGTCCACAACTTTAGGCAGTCTTGGTGGCCTCCTCTGAGGTTTCCGTAAGGTGTCCTGCCACACCACAAGGATTCAGCCCTCCTATCTAACCACGCTCTCTACCCCACATAAAGCCTGGTCACTGGCTCTCAACTGCTTTCAACCTCTCCTATTATCCTCACACATCCGTCTATGGGGGAACTCCTATTGCCCTATCAGACAGCTGCAGGACTTTATTCACTGGCCCAGTCACAACATCAAATAAGTGGGAGACTTGAAAAACTCCATCTTTCCTAACCATACACAACTGCAGCAAAAATGCCAACTACCCCCACATCCACTCTTTAAATAATTCCATCTTAGGCATGCCTTTCACTCCAAATTTACCGCAAACACGTCTCAATTCCCCTCTCTCATGGTAGAAGAGCTCCTGCATGACGCACTCCCGCGGCTGCAACTACAATCGGCACCTATCCAGCCAGTAGGGAAGACCCAGCGCCCAACAGCAGATATAGCCCAGGAAACACCCGCCACAGACCGGGACCAAAACGAGCAATCTAGCTCTTAGCAGTCCTGAGTTACAGACGCGGCCTAAAACAACACGGAAGCCGGGGACTCAAGTAAAATTGTCGAAGTGCGGCTCCGACGTGCTTAAACTACAGGAAGACATGGAGGGGACAGTAAGTGTCTGGGTCAACCGCACAGGCTGGTGAGTGCCCGGCAGACCACAGGAGTGTCCCCACAGTCCTATACCTCAGTCAATTATGGCGCAGCTACATTCAGCAGCCTTCCTGACTGCTCCATTTAGACACATACATCATCCTATTTGGTTACTTAAGATAGAAAGACACTTCTGGAAATCGGGAAACAACTTTCACACATAATTTGACACTTTTAACTCATTGTGGCCAGCTGAGATCCTCCGGGATCCCAGATGACAACAATACAAGCTATGCTGAACAACAAAACGGCATGGTAAACGCAAAGGCGTCTGAAACAGATGGAGACAACAAGCATATCGACTACCACTGCCCAGTATCCTGCTGGCTAATGTCCAGTCCCTGGAAAACAAACTGGATGACCTAAGACTGGATGACCAACGTGACATGAGGGATTGTAACATTCTTTGCTTTGTGAAAACATGGCTAACACCCACAGTGCCGGATCGAGCAGTAAAACCGCCGGACTCATTATGTGTTTTGCATAGACAGAACGGCTGAGGCTAAGAAAGCTAAAGGTTGAAGAGTCTGTTTCATGGTTAACAACCAGTGGTGCGATGCTAAGAGTGCTACTTGCTAATGGACTGTTGAACCAGGACATGCCATATTACCCATAATCTCCCATATCCTTCCCCCCTCTTCTTTTTTCACTTGCACCTATTTAATCTATGTGACACACTACGTAACCACAATACAGTATTGCACTGCTGTTTTTATATTTCTATATTTTTTATACAATCTTCACTCACTGTCACTTATGTAAATAACATGGTTCAGGTCACCTTACCTACAATCCCACCCTTTCCCCCCTTCTTTTTCTCACTTGCACCTACTTTACTTATGTGACACATTACGTCACCATAATACAGTACTATACAATTCACATACTATGCACTTTAATACTGCGTACTGTTACTGCACCGTTTCTTTTTTTATTCTCATAGTACAGTCAATTTACATTTATTTCACCGTCACCTCATGTACCATGCTTATTTTTTGTACTGTACTGCTGTGCTGTTTTTTATATTTCTATATTTTTATACAATCTTCATTCACTGTCGCTTATGGAAATAACATGGTTCATCTTGCACTACATCTGCTTTGCTGCTAACTTATTTTTATGGTAATCCCTTTGTACTAGCTGAAGGCTCCACTAAGTAATGATGTTAGGGGTGCTAAAATCTATGCACCTGCCTAATTTTGTTATGATGCATATTGCATATTTTCTGTTAATCCAATAAACTTTATGACACTGCTGAAATACTACTGTTTCCTTAAGGCATGTTATATATTAAAAGGAATTTGCTACTTTGAAAGCTCAGCCAATTATAAACAAAAAAATAGGCTACAGCAAAGTCTATTCCAGTCTGGTCTCAAACCTTTCCAGTCTGCCTTGTAGTAGTGGTAGTTAGGTAAAATCCCACACATCAAGCAAGATGACTGGAAAGAGGCAACAAAAAACCTTTCACCACCTCTACAGAACTTCCCTTAGGCTTAAGCAAATGGGTTGAACTCCCAAGAACCTCTGTCACTAATTACCTGCCAGATATCCTATAATTTCCCTGGGTCAAAGCATGGCTCACTTGTCTCCTGGGGGTCTTAGGCATTATAACACCCTTCACATCCTGATATTATATGCCAAGAAAGGATCACTTATCAAATTTGACAGAGACCCTTCCCCAATCCATCCTACTGAGGCCTTAACTAAAAATGTCACCGACACTTAAAGGGGTTGTTCACCTTCAATGTACAAATCTTATGAAACCACTAACAATTTTCTTAATGTGTTAGAAAAACCATTTTCCATAACAAAAAGTAAAAATGCCATTGTAAAAGCTAATTTCTATACCTATTAACTCGGTCCTTCTCCTGTCTCTCTGACCAGTTTTCTGAAGTGATGGGAGTGGCCTATTTTGAACCTGTCACACCAAGAACTTCCTATATGATGACATCATCATGCCCAGGCTTTGCCCTTACTTGTTTCCTATTGGATGTTGATACTGCCCTCCTCCTAGTAATTTATTGGGTGCTTGTGAACTGTAACTGGTCACATAATTTGAATGGTCATTGGTTGATTACTCAATTGTAATGGCAGAGGTTAACAGACGCAGCATATAAACAAACCTGCCTTGTAACAAACAATCACACAGCCATGCAGACAAATACTGCAGAAAAGGAAGGAGCAACATTGTTCTCTCAATTCTGGCACTCTCCTTCTGCCTAGACTAAAACTGAATGTAGTGCCAAAGGGGGGCAACCTTTTCTGGGAATAAATACTGGCTTTTGTATATTTTTATCTTTTAATACCTTTGGCGTTAAGCATAATGTCAGTTATTTACAAAATTGCAACAAAACCAGCACTGACTTGCTTAGAAACGTATGTAACTTACACATCTAGCAGGGACAGTAGGGCTGCCGCCTCACCCTTTTAAAACCAAACACATATGAAATCCACAGCCTGCATGGCTAATTATCAACTCATTTACATGCTGCAGACTGAACTGATTTCTGTGCAGCCATGTATCATGCATCTAAATGAATTGATAATTAGCCATGCAGGCTGTGGATTTCATATGTGTTTGGTTTTAAAAGGGTGAGGTGGCAGCCCTAAGTGACAGGCAAAGCAGTGTTGAGGGCAGGTAGGTTTTTTGAACATTTTGTGCGCTCTCCCGGGGGGGCGGTAAGTTACCTAGGAAAACGATACCTTTTTTAAGTGTTCCACTTCTGAAACAAGATTTAGAGCTCTAAATACTAAAAAATTCATGATATAAGGATCTATACCAGAAAAACATTTCACTTCATGCACAAAAATTCAACTCATTTGGAAAGCCTCAAGCTCATACAAATAGTCCTGGAAGTCACGTCAGCTGCTGAATGATGATTTTTTTATGAGGTAAATACACAAAATAATACATGGACCCCCCCCCCAAATAATATATTTCTGGAAAGTACAAGTGTCATCTCCCATAGTATCCATTATAATCCAATAATTCAAATTTATAAAAATTATTTCCCTTTTCTCTGTAATAATAAAACAGTCGCTTGTACTTGATCCCAACTGAGATATAATTAATCCTTATTGGAAGCAAAACCAGCCTATTGGCTTTATTTAATGATTACATGATTTTCTAGTAGACTTAAGGTATGAAGATCCAAATTACGGAAAGATCCATTATCCATAAAACTCCAGGTCCCAAGCACCTCGACCCCCCCCATCTGCACAGTTGAAGTCTCTGCAGCACAAGCCCATACTCCCCCCCCTCTCACAAACTTGTAACAGTTTCTCTTCAGTACCTGAATGCTGCTCAAATTCCCCAGCACAGGAAGCAGTGGCAGATTGACAGCAGACATAGCCAATAGGAGTTAAGTTAGCTGCCAGTACAATATGTGATGTCATATAAGGAAGAGGAAGTGAACACTGTAGTGTTTTTGGGGGTCAGTGACCCCCTCCCAGCACAGGGTCTGTGTGGAACTGAAGGATTAGTACAGGGACACTTCTGAGGTGAATATCTCTTGAACTGTACTTTTTCTGTTAACTATTTCTATGGAAAAGTTTGTTCTATTCATGTGAACTGTTAGATTTGTCAATTTGTTACAAAGGTGAACAACCCCTTTAAGGGCCCTACCTACCAATCACCTCCAATGATTCTTTTAAGAACAGTGTCAAATAATCAAATATTAAAGGGGACCCGTCACCCAAAACAATTATTTTAAAATCCTATTTTATCACATTAGTCAAGCAAAATGAACTTTAATTACACTGTATAAATTATTTAAATCTTGTTTCCTTCAGTCTGGGAATTCAAAATGATAGCAAGCAGGCAGCAGCCATTTTGTGGACACTGTTTTTAAGGAAAGCCTTGCATCATCTCAGAATCTTGTTTGCGCACCAGAATGGGGGACTCGATGTCTGTTCCCATGCCCTGGCTACACAATTAAATGGTAAAGAGAACGGGGGAATGTGTGGAGAGCAGTGACATCTAGTAAGTGCTGAATGGAAAGTGAAAGTAATTGTCTGCTCTAACCTATGCCCATGGCATAGAGGAGGGGCAGACAATATTTGATTGACAGCTGAGATTTTTAAATGAGGTTACAACAGCTATGAATGCTTTAAAAAAATAGAAATTGGATTTCATGTTTAATTTGAAAAGGACTTTTATTATAGAGATTTGTGTGTCTGGGTTACAGGTCCACTTTAAGTTTCAACCCTAATTTTTAAAAAAATGGCTTTGTCAATGTTATTTCATCTTAAAGGAATAAAGAAAATCATCACAATCTGCAAAATGCCTAAAGCTTTCTTCTTACTATGAAGTTAAAAGCTTAATCTTAATATGGATTTACCTTTGTAAAATCTTGAAGCAACATAGCCAGCTGGAGTTCCAAGCAACACCCACAGCACAACAGCACAGGTCATTAGAGCTCCTCTGTTAGCAGGGGACAAAAATCCAAGGCAGGCAAAAACTGTAAAAGAAAAAAAAAAAGTTCCATTAGAGAACATGACAGATATTCACAGCATATGTGTCTCTATACAAATACATTTAAAATGCATTTATGTAAGCATGTTTTGAGGTTATGCAGGGTCTGTTTAAAGATCTAAAATAAGCTTTAGTGGATTTTTCATAATTCTGTTCCACATATTTTCTTTCATACATATGTTTATTTGCGTTTGCCAATTTTTCAGAAGTTTGCAATGTACAACTGCATGGCTGATGTTTTTGTAGTAGCTATAATGTTATGGTGCACAATAGGCTGTTTATATTGCCAAATATAACCATTTGTGAAAAATAATTAAGCAATCACTAGAGTTTGGGTGCATGTAGTGAAAAAAGTTTAACATTAGATCCCCTTTAAAAAATAAAAATACAGAAGGGGAAAAAAAATAGGAAAATAGTTTCTGTCCACAAACATACACTTAATTTAAGTCGCAGAACAACAGCGGTGAAATAGCTTTGTTTGTGTACTTACATAATGTGACAAAAGTCATTATTAGAATCTGAGTGCCAGAACCCAGGAAAACAGAGAGCAGCATGCCCTTTCTTGGTGCTCTGAAAATATCACCATGAACCAACTTCCAGCCAAATTCTTCTTGTGCATCTTCCTGAAAAATGTTAAAATGATAATTATATTAATAAGTATAACACAAGTACATAATGATTATATTTATTGTGCCCTTTACTTAATAATGCTCATTATCCATAAATCAAAACTTCCGACAGTATGCCTTCAGAGACATACAGTTCAGTGACGCACACACACACACACACACACACACACACACACACACACACACACACACACACACACGTAACTGCTGCTTAGAATATTGTCTAACTGCTTCTGTAGTCTAAAAAGTAAAGTACTCAAAAGCTTTACAGTAGGCAGGAAAGACTGCATATTGCAGAAGAGTTAGTAAAAGCTACTGCAGACTTAAAGGAGAAGGAAAGCTACGGAGGCATTTTATTGCAAATAGATTAGCTGCAACAGTGCAAGCTAGAATGCTATATTTATTCTGTAGAATGTTTTACCATACCTGAGTAAAAAGCTCTAGAAGCTCTCTGTTTGTTTAGGATAGGAGCTGCAGTATTAACATGGTGTGACATCACTTCCTGCCGGAGTCTCTCCCTGCTCTGGGCTCAGATTACAGTAGAGAAGGGAGGGGGGGGGGAAGAGGAGCAAACTGAGCATGCTCTTGCCCAGGGCAATGAGGTTTACTCTGAAGGCAGGAAGTCTGATACAGAAGCCCATGAGTACACAATAGAAGGAAAGAAATGCAGTGTTTCTTTTGACAGAGGACTCAGAGTAGCACTACTTTGGGGGTTTACTGGTATATTTAGATGGGCCTTTCTGATAAGGCTTACTTAGTTTTTACCTTTCCTTCTCCTTTAAGGAAGTGCCTTGGATATATTCCATGCTCAGCAGCCTGTGATAAGGTTATTTTTACTTCTCTACAAATTATGAGTGATTCATGAGATTATCTTGCATGAAACACTATGCTTATATTTACTATGATCTGTTATTTTTGCCTGCTTATTTTATAATGGTAAAAAAAAGATAAAAAAAGCAGACGTGCAGTTTTAAAATAAACAATTGTCAAGGATATATCGATTAAGAGTGTATAAGTAAATGCATAACACTTACCGTAGAATCCATCTGATTGTACCTTGCAATATCTTTATGTAATGTCCTTAGCATTATCATGGCAACCATGCCCGAAAGGAAGAGGACAATCACCAGCGAATTCATAATACTGAAAAAATAAAAAACAAGTTTCTACTTTGTCTTGCTGGTTAAACCAACTTGTGAGTATAGCATGAAAGCTTGAGATGTGGGGATATGCTTATTGGCTATCTTGCTACAACTGGAAGCCCACCCTGGTAGTCAAATACAGTAAAATTTGGGGGTATTGGAATATATGCTTAATGTGTACTTACCTAAACCACTGAATGTGTGTGTGAGGCATAGATTCTAAAATATAATCCCATCTAGATGCCCATCTGATGTCTTTTTCTTCCTAGAAAATAAAGTAAGATTCATATATTATTTTGAAAGAAAGATTAAGGGAAATTACACAAGGGCATTTTTAAACAACAGAAAAAAACACAATATAAGTGCATTTTTTGTGAGTTTCAGACAGAAGCCTCACACAATGCCCTAATAAACTGTTGTAAGCGTTTACATTTCTATTATGATTATTATCAGGGTTATTTATCAACGGTCGAGTTTGAGAGGTTTTTTTATAGCGCAAATGAACTCACAACTGGAATGTTTTCTGATTTTAAAAAAAATGGAATGGAAAAAACTCAAATCAGTGAATTCAGGGGTTAAAACCCAAAAAACGAATTAATCGAGTTTTCAGTGGAAAAAAACTCAATGAAAAAATCTGAACATTAATGGAGGCTATTCACATCTTAAAATGGTTCAAGGGACCTATGCCATTAACTTCGACATAACGTCGACAGGTTTTAGCTGGAGTATTTTTGGAGTTCGGCTATTTCCAGCTTCGGGTATAATAAATCTGAATAAAAACTTTCTAAACCTGAAAATTTGAGTTTTGACTGAAAACTGCCCTAGAAAAACATGATTTTTTTAAAAAAATAACTCGAACATAACCCCCTATGTGAATGTCTAACAAAGAACCACATGTAGGGTTGCCACTTTGCTGGCTAGGCTGGTAAAATACCGCCCACCAACCCTAACCACATATTATATAAACATTTTCATGCCAAATGAAGTCATTGAGGCCCTTGGTCAGACTGACAATCTTAAAAATGTTCAAGATCGGGCCTGTGATTGGACAGAACTTTTATACAGTATGTCAAAAACAGAGAATTATGGATTGACTTACATGAAAAGTTACAGAGTAGGTATATGGAACAGTGACTTCACCATTAAACTGATTCTTGATTTCCATAGGAGGCCCCGAGCAGTCTGGCTGGTCAGCATGAGTCTGCTTGAAGCTAAAAAGTAAACACAGATACTAAAACTAAATTCAAATTTTATACAGCAGGTATACAAGCAAACAGTTCTTGATTTATTTAATTTCAACAAGTACTGACTCCAGGAACCAGTTAAATAGAATTCTGAATTCTCTGAAAACCAGCAATGACATTCACCAAGCTGAAATGTGCAGTTATTTTTCCCTAAATGTATTTTACTCATTTAAAAAAAAATAAACCTAAGCATTCCAGATAGTGATGAGCAGGCCAGAGAGAAACTCAGACAACAGTGTAAAAAGGACATTGGCTCGAGTTAAAATGGTCTCTGGCTGAAATCAGTATCAATATAGCCAAAGAGTGAATGCTGGTGCTAAAAAAAAAATACCTCTTAGGCTCCAGTTTAGCAGCAACCAATCTTGCCCCTTGGCCCTCATTTTCTACAACATGGTAAAAAATGGATATATCCACATGGTTGAAGATATAATATGTGTCTTTCTCATGGAACTCTGACTGTGAAAACAAGAATAGAAGAAAAAGTTAAAAATGTATTCCTCCCATCTTTTAATGAGGGAGCAGGAACTGTGACTTATAAACTACGGAACAGAAAAACTCCTTTTCCAAAGAGAACAGAAATGACACAGTTCTATCAAGATCATTTTGTTACCAAAGCAATTATAGGGGAGTGATCATTAAATGTAGTCATATGAAAAAGTTTGGGAAGCCCTCTTAATCCTATGGAGTTTTGTTTATTATTGGCTGAGATTTCAAAGTAGCAACTTCCTTTTAATATATAACATGCCTTATGGAAACAGTAGTATTTCAGCTATGGCAAAGTTTATTGGATTAACAGCAAATATGCATCATGACAAAATGGTGCATAAATTTGGGCATCCCAACAGAGATATTATATCAATACTTAGTTGAGCCTCCTTTTGCAAATGTAACAGCCTCTAGATGACTCCTATAGCCTTTGATGAGTGTCTGAATTCTGGATGGTGGTGTTTTTGACCATTCGTCCATACAAAATCTCTCCAGTTCAGTTAAATTTGATGGCTGCTGAGCATGGACAGCCTGCTTCAAATCATCCCATAGATTTTCCATGATATTTAAGTTGTGGGACTGTGACGGCCATTCCAGAATATTGTACTTCTCCCTCTGCATAAATGCCTTTGTAGATTTCAAAGTGTGTTTAGGGTCATTGACTTGTTGGAATATCCAACCCCTGCGTAACTATGCACTTAACCAAGGGCTCCAGTCCCTGAACTAGCCACACAGCCCCACAGCATGATGGAACCTCCACCAAATTTGACAGTAGGTAGAAGGTGTTTTTCTTGGAATGTGGTGTTCTCTTCCACCATGCAAAGCACTTTTTGTTATGACCAAATAACTCAATCTTCAGTCCAAAGCACTCTATTCCAAAATGACTGGCCTGTCTAAATGAGCTCTTGCATACAAGCGTTTGTAGCGCGAGTGCAGAAAGGGCTACTTTCTCATCACCATGCCATACAGATGTTCTTTGTGCAAATTGTGGTGAAATGTAGAACGATGTACAGATACACCATCTGCAGCAAGATGTTCTTGCAGGTCTTTGGAGGTGATCGTTGGGTTGTCTGTAACTATTCTCACAATCCTCCTCATATGCCGCTCCTGTATTTTTCTTGGCCTGCCAGACCTGGGTTTTACAGGAACTGTGCCTGCGGCCCTTCATTTCCTGATTACATTCTTTACAGTTGAAACTGACAGTTTAAACCTCTGAGATAGCTTTTTGTAGCCTTTCCCTAAACCATGATACTGAACAATCTTTGTTTTCAGATCTTTTGAGAGTTGCTTTGAGGATTCCATGCTTTCACTCTTCATAGGAGAGTCAAACAGAAGCACAACTTGCAATTGGCCACCTTAAATACCTTTTCTCATGATTGGACACACCTGCCTATGAAGTTCAACGCTTAAATAGCTAATCTAACCAATTTGGTGTTGCCAGTAATCAGCATTGAGCAGTCACATACATTAAAATTTGCAAAATTACAAGTGTTTTTTACATGTGATTTAATTTCATTCAACTGAATAATGCTTCACTAAAATCTATGTTCAGAAAACACTCCAGTACTCAGATGTTCCTGGGAAATGAAAGACATACCACCGTTATCTTTTTTGTTGAAAGTGGAGTAAATTATTATGCAGGCTAAGAGGGGTTCCAAAACGTTTTCATATGACTGTATTGATGATTAAACACCTTTATATACTAGCTTTTATATATAAGCTATGAAAAATTGTAAAACAAGATATTAATGGGGTGGTTCACCTTTAAGTTGACGTTTAGTATGTTAAAGAATGTCCTTTTCCTTGCAACTCTACAATCTTTATCCTTTTTTTTTATTATAGTTTTTGAGTTATTTTGCTTCCTCTTCTATATCTTTTCAGCTTTCAAATGGGTCAGCAAAAACCTATTGCTCTATGGGTTTACTTTGCATTATTATTGTTACTTTGTATTCCATAATTTTCTATTTAGGCACTTCCTTCCCATAGGTCAGTCTCTCATTCAAACCACTGCCCGGTTGCTAAGGTACACAAGACTTTAGCAACCAGATAGCTTTCTGTTCAGCAGCTCTCCAGTTCAGCTGCTAAGTGACCGAAAAGCTTCAAAAAATAAAGAATGTCAGTGTCTGAAAGTGGGTAGATCTTGATCACTTATTCTTCATTTACACAAAAAAAGGAAAAAACACATATTTGCATATTTATTTATAGCCATCCGTTATTATGATGTGTTTTTCTGACATAAACCAAAGCTGAGAAGTACAGAATTTGAGATAAGACTTACGTTAATTACACAGGCATCTTTTGGATGACCATTTTCAGTAATGTAACAACCAATAGGAAATCCAGGATTGCAAAATCTCTGCCCGTCTTCAACATCATAACACCATGTTACAGGCATATTGTCAACAATCCTAAAAATAAAGTATTATTAATAAGCATATTTCATAGGTTACAATGCAATACTAGTGACTGTTAGCAGATAAAGCTTCCTTTAATGAATAAATAAATCTTTTTTTTTTTTTCTATCTTACTCTGGGAGGCACATTTATCAAAGGTCGAATTTCAAATTCATGCAAGTTTTTTTAAAACTGCCATAAACTCGAATTTCGACCATCCCGAAATTTATTATAAAAATTTTTTTTTTTTTTTTAATCAGGAGAATAACATTGACCTGAAAACTTTTAAGAACGCTATTTCAGTTTTTTCCTACTCCAAGTTGATATCTCCCATTGACAAACAGAAATTCGTCAGGTTTTAGGTGGCGAATAGTTGATATCAGTGTATGATACATCTCAAATATCGAATTTGAATTTTTAGAAAAACTCAAATTTGAAAAATGGCTACAGGTGAGCCCGAAACGTCATGTTTGTTGCAGATCTAAAAGCCATGTGCAAATAAAGGCTTTTTAAAGTTATTATCCTGAATGGAGCTGTGTCGTATATGGGAAAATCCATGTCTGTCAATGTTAACCATCTTGAAAGTCCCCTTCATGTTCAAGAATAGTGTGTTTGAATGCCATTTTTCCCTTGTAAATAGAGAGCTCAAAACTCCCTGACCAACCAGCAAACACTTATAATGGCTTTAGCCCAATGCAAAAAGTAAAATCTGTCTTTAGCCTCTTGTTTTATATGATTATGGAACTCCTTGTGACTTGATATGATGAGGATATCCTTATATTTTACAAAAGGTGGTACATTGCTCTCTATAGATTTTCTCTTCACTTCATAGCTGGTAACACAAAGCGCAATTAAAATATAAAGCAATGCACTCTAATTGCAAAAATGTCCTGATTAATGAAATAACATGTTACTTATTCTTGTATACAAGAAAAGAGAAACCAATAAAGAGAACACAAGTAATCACAGGAAGTTTTTCTACGGTCAAAAAGCTAAAAGTGTACCCTAAAGTATCAATTTAGGGGTGTCTTAAAGGTTCATAGTGTTTTCACTTACCAATGATGCTGATAGTTCAAAAGCATACTTTTTTTCAGAAAATCAAGTTTTGATTTGGTTTCTTGGTTAGAAGTAGAATATGTCTTTTTGCAAACAAGCTGACATTTGACATCCTTTTTAAATTCAAACTGCAAAACAAATATATTAAACGTATTAAAGAAAACAGACAGAAACCCATAACCTATAAGATTAACTTTTACTGGCCTTGTAATAAATGGTATGTGCTTGATTTGCTGCAATAGGTAACTGGAGGAGGAAAAACTGGCCATGACACTACATGAGCACATGGGTAACAAGCAGTCATTTAAATAACAGTTGTGTCCTTCTACCATTCTAAGCCATTCTCTTTAGCCTTCTTAATTATTCACATATAAAAGGTTGAGCTTGTGAATACTTTGTTTTCAACAATATTACACTAACCAAATATGGATTTAAATATCATCATATGTCAATAGATATTTAACAACTAGTATTATGATAATCAATCAAGTTATGCCTATTGAAATTTGCTTTTCTATATCTTTTTGTAACACAATGCTGCAGTATGATCATGGCGATTCTCTTCATAAAATGGTCTTGAGAAAACGTTGACCTGTTTTAAACAAGATTAAGAATTTTTAACCTTTTAAAAAAGGCTCCCGGTGTGCACCTCATCTTCTGTGTATGTATGTATGTATGTATGTATGTATGTATGTATGTATGTATGTATGTATGTATGTATGTATATATATATATATATATATATATATATATATATATATTTATATTTATTGCTACAAAATCTATTTTTTTTAAACTTGATGCTAATGTCTATTCATTAAAATACTATAAAACTGTGTCCAGACTAAAATCAAACCTTATATGGAGAGGGTTCAATTCTTTCACCAAACAGCACCTGCCCAAGATTTTCAGATGGGCGTTTTTCACCTGTATTTTGGCAAAAATCAAACCTATTTATAAAAAAAACAAAAAAGAAACCAAATTAAGTTGTTGTGGAATACATTGGAATATATAAGTAATAAGTTAAAGCATACTGCAAACAAAGTACTGAAACAGGCCATGTCACATTGTTTCAATTTCTGTAATAACAAATCAGTGGCTTGTACTTGATGGTAACTAAACTGCATGAATCCATAAATAATCATGTTGGGTTTATTTCATGTTTTTATAGCATACAAGCTGTGATAGGTTTGTAAGAGTAACTACAGGAATTCAAAACCCAGATTATTGTTTTAAGGATTTTACAAAGTTTGACAATACCTGAATTCAATACTTACGCAGCATATTCATAGGGAAGAACGGACTCCACAGAGTCCAGTCTGTTCACAAACAGCTCTATTTCAGACTAGAAAACAAAACAAATGACAGACTAATTAAAAAACTGTGTAAACATATGAATATATAAATTATGACATAGGACTGTTGTGTCATTATTCACAACCAGCAGCTTTCATTCATTTCACTGCATACAGTCAGGTTTCTTATGACAACGGTACACATTTTTTAATTAAAGTATATTGGAGATAGGTTTCTTTTTCGTTAAAGAAAGTAAAAACGGGATTTTATTTTTTTGCCTTTCCTTGTCCTTGGTTCACCCTTCGGAAAACTATCTCAGAATATCACTCTCTACATCATACTAAAAGTTAACTGAAAGGTGAACAACCCCTTTAAATGTGGACCAATGAACAGCTGAACTTACCTCCCAACTTCTAGTGGATTGGCCCTCTTGTGTATCAAGTACTCTGAACCCACAGACAGTGCATTGTGTGCACATTAAAGAGGAGGCTAATGTTATCAATATATCCCCTTATTATATTAGTTTAACCCACTAATGACTCCCTTTTACTTTACACTTCCAGAAAGAATATATATTCAAGTTTTGACTTTCACCTCGAAAACTCAATTTTTTTGGGTTAAATGCAACTCGACCTTTAATAAATCTGCCCCTAAGTCTATAATGCTCATATAATGCTCATATACCAGTTATGTGTGAACTGGTAATCGAACAATCTACCTTGCAAAAGCCAAATACGGTGTAGCTTCAATTACCCTGTTCAAGAAATAACAGAAACCATATATTTTCTGAATAAGCCCTATTCGTTAAACGCAGTAACAAGGGAGAATACTGTTCCCTTCAAACCAGTGAAGACATTTAATAAAAGGATATTGGAAAAATTATTTTTCTTTCATTATGCAAGGAATAGTATTTTGTGGAGACCCCCTTTAATTGCAACTGGACAAAAAGTTAATAGTAGTATGCAGGAAAAGAGAGTCAGCTGAATAATAGAGCTAAGGAAGGTCGACTTCTCAGATGTGCCCAGCCCTATTCATTCTTGTACATTGTTAAGAGTGGATTTTCCAGCTTTGCTTGTCAGTCAGAGGAGCAGTTATGTGAAAACAATATACCCATGCCATCTATTCTTGCAAATATACAATTCAGATTAGATCAAAACCTGCATTTCTAGTTCTTTGCAGACCTGATCTTACAGTTTGTAATTAAATGTGCTAGGTTGGCTCAGTCAAACATAATTGATTCAACTGAAATCTCTACAGAGTTCTTGAAAAGATATCCATGGAAGGAGCAAGCACATTTGGAGGGAGGGAAAACCAGGATAATACAAGAAAGAGAAAATCTTTAAAAAAAAATAATATAAAAAATAATGTTGTATATCTGTGTATTAATGATATAGTTACTATAAGCTGCAGTGCATTTGTAAAAATAAAATAAAAAAATAAAAATCAACACAGCCTATTTAGTGCAAAGAACCAAGTTTGTACCTGAAATAAGTTTTTTTTCCTAATTATATAAACTAAAAGTTACATTTTCAGACTAGGCAGGAATAAAACAAAATACCATTCTCACATAACAAAGCACCAATTTCTCACACAACACTAGATGTGTGGAATTTCATCAAGAGAACGAAATAATTACGAGTACAAAACAATAATGTATTGCAGTATCTGTGTCTTAAAAATCTCGAAGGACCAAAACTGAATGTTTCAAAACACTGGATCTAAATATATCTTGCAAACCTTAATGATAGAAACTGAGTGCATATCTCTCAATAAATGACTACTAATGTTTGCATGTTTATAAGTTTCCCTCAAGACTACTTCCAAACTGAACGAAAGCCTATGGAAACTCTTAGTGCTTGGCAAACA
Organism: Xenopus petersii; assembly: GCA_038501925.1. Lineage (NCBI taxonomy): Eukaryota > Metazoa > Chordata > Amphibia > Anura > Pipidae > Xenopus > Xenopus petersii. The sequence continues at coordinate 68,813,736 of CM076674.1, read as the reverse complement.
CCAGTTATTATAGAATAATCAAACAATATTTACACAAATTCACTGTTTGAATATGGTTTTCTCGTGTAGCCGTCACCTCTTTTTAAGGTCTGTTCTACTTACTATTAAGCAAAATGTATGACAGCGTGAATGCTCTAGTAGAAGCAGAGGTTACTTGTTCAGTCACTGACAGACACCCTACACATAGGCAAGTGTCAGCCAGCTTGTTCCTAAACTGCCAGCTAGGCCTGCATGGATTTACCTGTAGAATGGTACCATGCCTGGACTGGCAATCTGTGGGTTCTGGCAAATGCCAGAGGGGCTGCTATAAGGTCCCATAGAAAGTCAGTATTTAGTGGGTTCTGTGTGGGCTGTTTGGGCCTCTGTGTGGGCGGATTGGGCCTCTGTGTACCTGAAATGCCAGGGCCTATTTTAATTCTCAGTCCGGATCTGATTGGTACGACGTATGTGCCAATCACAGCCCAGCTAATTATTTGCGCCTAAATATTTTAGTTATTGTAGCATTATGACTCAAACAATAATCTTTCTATATAACCTATTATTTATATTCCCATGAACTGAGCTGCTGAATATTTTGGAACATTATAATTATGTTAATTATAAAATTCATTAAGCGTGGAGGGGGGGCGGAGCAAATGGCACCAATCCATGCTAAGATTGGGGGAAATATAGTAGTTGGGAAAATTTTGTAGTTACATACTTTGTCAGCTTGAAAAAGGACCACGAGGTCCGAAACGTTGCTGTACCAATATTGTAATAAAGGCTGTTTTATTACTACATGGGAGATCTGTAATTTACTATTAAAATATAAAGTATCAGTTGCTGAATTACCACACCCAGAATATGCTTAACAACTACAGAAGCTGGGAAGGATAGATGTGCCCTATTACTTGAGTAAAATCTGATGATCCCTGGGGAATCAATCCCCTTATTAAGGTAATAATCTAACACTGCGTTTCTGCCTCTGGAACACGGCGTACTGCTGATACGTGTAAAAGGCGCTGTGATGTCACGTCTAAGCTAACCCTGCCAGCACAATGTTACAAGCAGAGCCCACTCACCTTGCATTCTGCGGTTTTCTTCCCCTCCTCGCAAAAGCTAACTGGAGCAAGACCTGGTAGGTAGAAAGCCGCGCCGGGCCTGATAACGAACAGCAGCAGTAAAGTCAAGATCACAGTGCTTGATTGGATCGCCATGGCCGCTCGGCAGTATAACGCTAAGAGATCAGCCCCGATCAGATGACCAAAGTGATAGCCGCTCCGAGTTCCAACGGACACTCACTTCCTTCTTCCTGCTGATCAGACACGTCACCCAGCATAGCGTCATCAAGGATACCGCTTCCGGGTAGGCAGTATAATGGACAATAGCTTGAGAATGCGCCAGTTTAGGGTGGGGATGAAGGGTTGCCATGACAGCGACGTAGAACCGCAGCCGGCGGACGTAAAATAGAAGCGCTGATCATTTCGTTCACCTATGACCCGCACCAGTTCTTTATAGATCCAGCTATAAATAATTATGCTATAGCTAAGAATGCCAAAAATGTACATCCACGTGTATAATTTCACATTGGTAGAACTATAAACCAGTCAACTCCCTTTTTATAGGGAAGTGTCTTAAAGCGTTTGTTCTGCTTTAAATTAACTTTTAGGGGTATATTTATCAAAGAGTGAAGTTCGAGATTACCACAGTCCGCAGAGTAAAATACCGCCTCTCAGTGTCGGCAGTGTTGGACTGGGACACCAGGGGCCCACTCTCAGTACTGTTATACTCTCCTCAATCAACCTCTATTCTACTAATCTCTTTTCTTTATATACTATAATCTGTTATTCCAGCCTCTTTGCTCTCATAGAAATAGGGAATGGCCATGAAAAAGGCCAATTGGTTAGAAGCAAGAAGCCCACTGACACCTGGGCCCACCGGGAGTTTTCCTGGTATCCCGGTGGGCCAGTCTGACACTGAGTGTCGGACTGGCTTGGCGGGAAACCTTAATGGGCCCCCGCCAGGCCAAACCCCTCTCCGACCTTTTGTTAAAAAAAAAAAAAGTTTTCTTTAGGAGCCACGCAGTGCCATCTGCGCATGCGACAGCGCCATTCATGCAGGAGCGCCGAGTGGTGCCTTTCAAGCAGGCGTGTTCGGCGCATCACATGGGGGGTCGGAGGGGGCCCTGGACAGTTATCCTGGTGGGCCCCCCAGTCTGACCCTGCCGCCTCTCTTCATTGATTTCTATCGGTTTTTAAAGGCGTATTTATCAAAGGGTGAAAGTTCATTTTCGGACACAATGGCCATGGGTTTTTTTATCCACCACAATTAGGGTTGCCACCTGGCGGGTATTTTACCGGCTTCACCGGTAAAAAAGATGACTGATCCTAGTGTTATTAATAGGGAAAAAAGATAAATATATAGGAGGGCCTGGGTTTTTTTCCAGAAAAGGCATATTTGCAATCATCAGGGGGTACCTTTTCTGGAAAAAATACTGGCTTTCCTATATATTTATCTTTATTCCCTATTAATAACATTGGCATCAGCCATAACTTTTACCGGCCAGGCTGGTAAAATACCGGCCAGGTGGCAACCCTACCAGGGGGAGATGAGCCTAATGCAATTGTGCCAATGCATTAAAATGGAGGCAGTTGCACTTTCCTGGCAATCAGATGCAATTGCTTTTATATTTCACTATAGAATAAGTAGGAATTGCGTTAAACGCAATAGAATTTTTCTGTTCTGCTTTATCTCTATCCTTGAATTTGTCACTAGTCCACAGACTCGCAACAATGTGACACTTAAATGTGTCACTAACAATTCTGTGGCACCATGTATGACCCAATTTGGGGAACATTTACTTACCTGCAAATTTTTTCTTTGGAAGTCTCTGCCATACTTTGCGAATATGTATATTCATCAAAATACAAAATTACATCTCAGCAAAAGAAAGTTGGCGTACTTTCATTAGCGATGATTTATTGGCACTTACATTTCATAACAAATTTTTTCTAGAGTTACCACCTTCCTAGCAAAAATGTTAACTTACGCTTACGTCAATTTAAAATCACACAGTGTGCTGCTGGTATTTTCCTCGACATATGGATATGACCCTGTAGCAGGAGTGGGTCCTCCAGTACAGCACCTGACACTACAAAATTGTTTCTTTTTAGAGGTGTTTACTCCATAGCGGTGTTTCTATTTCTACCTTGCAGTCTAATTCACACTTATAAGATATAATGCAGCATTGTGGCTGCTGCTAAGCTTTACCCTGCACAAGGCTGCTATCAATTATAATGCATAAGCCTGAGGACAGGAATTTCCAGAAATGCAGAGCCAAAATGATACCTCTGTGTTTAAGACGTGAGTTTTGATCATTTTAGTCATGAATACTCATTTTGCATGTTCAACCTCATCTTTTCTTTTCATGAAATTTCCAGTGACACCAATGCTGGGTTTTCAGGCATAAAAGTCAAGTTTAATACATTTGTAGCTTCAAGTTGCACAACTAACCCTTGATGAGAAAAAAGTGATTAATTAGGGAATATAGGAAGGCTTTCCAGAAAAGGTGGCAACACTAAATTCCAAGCATAGTTTTTTTTAATAACTAGAGACACAGAGACTGTGAGAACTAATTTATAGTCAAAACAGTACAGTAATTGTTTGCAGCTTGGGACATTATAAGGCCAAAAGAAACTGGACACTCCTAAAATGACATGTCCTAACTGCTGACATTCAAACTTTCCCTTGGAAGCAATATCAATCAGCTCAAGAAATATTCATTGGGAATGTGGGTGTCGGTTGGAGTGGTGTTAAAGGGGTTGTTCACCTTTGTAACAAATTGACAAATCTAACAGTTCACATGAATAGAACAAACTTTTCCATAGAAATAGTTAACAGAAAAAGTACAGTTCAAGAGATATTCACCTCAGAAGTGTCCCTGTACTAATCCTTCAGTTCCACACAGACCCTGTGCTGGGAGGGGGTCACTGACCCCCAAAAACACTACAGTGTTCACTTCCTCTTCCTTATATGACATCATATATTGTACTGGCAGCTAACTTAACTCCTATTGGCTATGTCTGCTGTCAATCTGCCACTGCTTCCTGTGCTGGGGAATTTGAGCAGCATTCAGGTACTGAAGAGAAACTGTTACAAGTTTGTGAGAGGGGGGGGAGTATGGGCTTGTGCTGCAGAGACTTCAACTGTGCAGATGGGGGGGGTCGAGGTGCTTGGGACCTGGAGTTTTATGGATAATGGATCTTTCCGTAATTTGGATCTTCATACCTTAAGTCTACTAGAAAATCATGTAATCATTAAATAAAGCCAATAGGCTGGTTTTGCTTCCAATAAGGATTAATTATATCTCAGTTGGGATCAAGTACAAGCGACTGTTTTATTATTACAGAGAAAAGGGAAATAATTTTTATAAATTTGAATTATTGGATTATAATGGATACTATGGGAGATGACACTTGTACTTTCCAGAAATATATTATTTGGGGGGGGGTCCATGTATTATTTTGTGTATTTACCTCATAAAAAAATCATCATTCAGCAGCTGACGTGACTTCCAGGACTATTTGTATGAGCTTGAGGCTTTCCAAATGAGTTGAATTTTTGTGCATGAAGTGAAATGTTTTTCTGGTATAGATCCTTATATCATGAATTTTTTAGTATTTAGAGCTCTAAATCTTGTTTCAGAAGTGGAACACTTAAAAAAGGTATCGTTTTCCTAGGTAACTTACCGCCCCCCCGGGAGAGCGCACAAAATGTTCAAAAAACCTACCTGCCCTCAACACTGCTTTGCCTGTCACTTAGGGCTGCCACCTCACCCTTTTAAAACCAAACACATATGAAATCCACAGCCTGCATGGCTAATTATCAATTCATTTAGATGCATGATACATGGCTGCACAGAAATCAGTTCAGTCTGCAGCATGTAAATGAGTTGATAATTAGCCATGCAGGCTGTGGATTTCATATGTGTTTGGTTTTAAAAGGGTGAGGCGGCAGCCCTACTGTCCCTGCTAGATGTGTAAGTTACATACGTTTCTAAGCAAGTCAGTGCTGGTTTTGTTGCAATTTTGTAAATAACTGACATTATGCTTAATGCCAAAGGTATTAAAAGATAAAAATATACAAAAGCCAGTATTTATTCCCAGAAAAGGTTGCCCCCCTTTGGCACTACATTCAGTTTTAGTCTAGGCAGAAGGAGAGTGCCAGAATTGAGAGAACAATGTTGCTCCTTCCTTTTCTGCAGTATTTGTCTGCATGGCTGTGTGATTGTTTGTTACAAGGCAGGTTTGTTTATATGCTGCGTCTGTTAACCTCTGCCATTACAATTGAGTAATCAACCAATGACCATTCAAATTATGTGACCAGTTACAGTTCACAAGCACCCAATAAATTACTAGGAGGAGGGCAGTATCAACATCCAATAGGAAACAAGTAAGGGCAAAGCCTGGGCATGATGATGTCATCATATAGGAAGTTCTTGGTGTGACAGGTTCAAAATAGGCCACTCCCATCACTTCAGAAAACTGGTCAGAGAGACAGGAGAAGGACCGAGTTAATAGGTATAGAAATTAGCTTTTACAATGGCATTTTTACTTTTTGTTATGGAAAATGGTTTTTCTAACACATTAAGAAAATTGTTAGTGGTTTCATAAGATTTGTACATTGAAGGTGAACAACCCCTTTAAGGTCATTAGATTTGAATTTTGTAGCAGTGGAAACACATCCTCTAAAAATATAATTTAACCATATAATAGTCTGATGGAAAAGTTTGGGAGAACAATACCTGTTCTTTATGGTTTAGTCTGGGGCCCCTAGTTTATTTGAAAGCAGAATTTATGGCTACAGCATACAATTTCATTCTGACAATTGCTTTTTTCCTACTTTTGAAAACAGTTTGGAAGGGCCTTTCCTATTTAAACACAATAATGCTCCCAGACACATAGTGAGGTCCATGGGAAATGGGTTTGCTGAGAAGGGTATGGAAGACCCTGATTTTCCTGCATATCCTAGGTGTCATAACTGTAATATACTTTTATAATTGTGTCTAATATATCAGAACTAGTGATGTATGGGTTGACCCAAAACATGCGGTGACCCATAGGTCGACCACTGGTTGGGTAGGTTCAGGTTGAAATTTGGCCAACCATTTAAAAGTCCCTAAAACAACATAAAACCTGTAATGTGCTTTATTAAATACTATCCAGCTATCCTCAGCACTTGATTACATAGTGAATACATTATCCGATATTGTAAAATATAATGATAGTTAAAGTCACTGTGGAGTTCCATGACCATATAAAGGCACAAGTGCTTTTATAGAAGGCATTGAACTCCAAGGTCATATTTTTCAGTAGGGGTGCACTGTCATGTGACAGAAATTACATCACTAAGCACCAAAACTGATGACATCACTAAGCACTATTATATAGAGAATAAAATACCCCCTCTTGTAAAATATAAGGATATTACAAGGTACCGAGGAGTTTCATGACCGTAAAAAACACAAGGGCGAAGGCCGAGTGTTTTTATACAGGTCATGGAACGCTGAGGTAACTTCTAATATCCTCATATTTTACAACTGGGGGTACTTTATTTATTATATTACACAAATTTCAGTGAGTCATGTGACAGAAATGACATCAGAACTCATCTTTTATAACTGATGACATCAGAACCATTTATAAGGATATAATTTACAAGATATTCATGGTTTTTTTGTATTATAAAGTGAATAAAAGTGAACCTCGGAGTTCCATGACCTGTATAAAAACACGAGGCCATATGGTCATGAAACGCCTCGGTAACTTATAATATCCTTATATTTTACAAGAGGGGGTACTTTATTAATTATAATACACAAATTTTAGTGAGTCACGTGACAGAAATGACATCACTACTCACCGTTTATAACTGATGACATCACTACTCACCGTTTATAAGGATATAATTTACAAGATATTCATGGCTTTTGTGTATTATAAGGATATAAATTACATGATTCATGACTCGTGTATTATATAAATTTATATAGATCACTCAATATCTGCTTTAAATGAAAATAAGACTCATTTAGTTTCATTATTGTACAAACATACTGCATTAGTACAAAGATAGTTTGGAGGTAAAAATAAGTAAATGAGCCATCTCCACAGCATCAGTAGACTTAAGGCTAGTGCCAAATGATTGCGGATTTTCCGCTGCCCTGCTGCTCCCCTTCTTTTCTTTAGGCAGGGCACCTGAGCAGAGACAATGCATCCGGGTGCAGGCAGAACAGGAGCGAAGGAGCAGCAGGGGAGTAAATTCTTAGCCTGCGTTTCTAGGAGACACATACTACAATTCAAATCTAGAAGGCAGTCAAGCAATGAACAAAAAATGCTTGCCTTGCAGACTAGAAGAAAACACCCCCTGGACAAAAATAGCAAGGCTGCCTCCCCCTAATAGAGATAAGTAACACCGTAGGACTGGTTTTGAAACATATGTGCTAAATTGCACCAGTGTTGTTATCCATGGAAACCAATAGGATCTTTGCTTTTATTTTCAATGTATTAGTAAATTATTTTAAGCTAATTATTTCCCTTCTTTTTTATACTTTGCTGCACAGTAATAATTTGTAAGTAGCTTGTAAGAAGGTTTTACAACAGCCTCCATTTTTACTGTTCATTGAAATTCTGCCTGCGCCCTCCACCACATGTGATATTTGTGGATATCGAGGTTGCATTTCCTGTGGTAAGGGTTAACTGTCTTTTAAATGCAGTAATAGAGCAAGCTTCACAGAAGTAGGAGGGTTAAGTGGCACACAACCAGTTTTACTCACACTGAACAGAAAAAGGAAAAATAAACAAAACCACAAATTAAATCCTTGTTAGTGAACCACTAACTAGACAAAACAGCTTCCTATCTATGAATTAATGGGCTAAGCCCTGTTCCATCAACCCCTTACAGTATTTGAACAGCTTGTTCACCAGTACAGCTCACACATTTGCACCTTTTGTTCCTCAGGAGAGAGAGTTTATCTAATATCCTCCCTTATATAGGATCTAATTTGTGTGGCTTACTAGAAATGTTCCTTCCAAATTATTTTTGAGTAAAATGATGAGAAGTTAGTGGATCAGAATACAGGAAACATTTCTTACTGGTGCAAATGATATATTTACCCTTCCATGGCCTTTCCAACTGTTTTGTGTATGAATCTAGATAATTTTACGTCAGCTATTAATTGGCACCCTATATCCAGAACCCAAGCTAAGCTCCCTGGTCTCGGCTCTCACTTCTGCCTTTAACCGGCGCCTTTCACCTCGGGAGGAGCCCTCGGCTAATCAGATGCTCCCAGGTCTTAATAGGGAGAGGAGCAAAGCTAAACGGTTCTGGACTAGCAAAGGGGCATGATCGTCTCACAGGATACTGGAAGGAAGAAAACCACAAGGAACAGGCAGGCCGGGCCAGCACAAGCAGAGAATCTTCAGACAGGCCGGAATCTGGTTTGGAGAGCGTAGAATAGTCGGGGGAACAGGCAAAGGATCAGGATTGGAGAAGTCAGAGTAGTAAGCAGGCAGGCAAGGGTCAAACCACTTGAGGATCAGAAGAATAAACTTAGCAAGGCACATAGGAACTTCTAAATAGAACCTAACAACGGGAAGTGTGCTGAAATCTAAATTTCCCTTTTAAAGTATTTGAATTTGGCGCCATTGCGCGCTGACGTCACACGCCAGCGCACTGTGCCTTTAAAAGACTAATGCGGCACAGGAGAGAAGGGAGCAGCGGGCATCCACGCCGAGGACGTGGCGGTGGACCCCGCTGCCCACTAGACCACAGGGTAAGGCTTCCTTACATTAATATACTGATTTGTAAAGATAATTTCCATAGCTCATTCTTGATTATTTTGACAGCTTTTGTGATTACAATGTTTGTACTTTATATGATGTTAGTAACACTGAAATGAATGAATACATTTGTGCAATTTTGCACAGGACATATTAATAAATAAATGTTTCCAGTATCTGCATATGCCTGCAATATAATATCACAAGATGTATATGCAAGTATTTGCATCATTAAACTTTAATAAAATTTGCCATCTGAGCATGCTACAATCCATAACTCGTGTTGACTGCTAATAGCCATTACTTAAATAAATCATTTCACAGCATGCAAGAACAAATTAGACATTTTTATATTCCTGAAACAGGTATATAAATAGTTAAAATAATATTACTTGGTGTTATCTAAATAAATGTTTTCAAGAATGTCATTGTGATTTCCAAAAGATCATATTTTTCACGTGACACTATTCTACCAAGACTAAACCAGAACAAACAAAATAAGACATACAGCAAAAAAATAAAAACAACAGTACTAATATTTGTTTTTTATTTAGCTATTTCTGACAGATTTACACAGCACTTTACATTTTATTTAATCCCAGCCAATCACAGAGCTAAAACTCGTGTCATTATAACCCATTGCATTCATCACAACTGTCCCATGTGGTTTACTGATTACAAATGGAGAACTTAATTATCCAGGTTGTTCTAAAAACTGTGTAATTACTTCTTCACTAGATCAGCCAGTGAAATGCCAAAAACTGGAAGCACATATACCAGCAGGAGGTGAAATTCAGATCAGTAAATTAAAGCTTCATACCAAAGTGAGACTCATATTACACCCACTAATGCAATTTTTCTTACTTCTCACAGTGTCCCAGGGAGAAGATGGAACCAAATTAGATTCCCTCTGGATTTATGAAAATGAAGAAACTACAGGATATTCATTAACTGTTTTAAGGTATAACTAGCTGCTGCCTGTCAGGGCTATACCTTATATCTATCACATTCACTAAAACCATTTCTTAATGAGCCACCGGTTAAGATCTTCTTGATTTTCATTTACCTTAATGAAAATGAGCAGCGAGATACTTTACCTGGGAGGTTAAACGGCATGCCTTCTAGAGAGGAAATATGAAAAGTTAGCATTTAATCATATAATTATCCTTAAACATATTCATATTTCTTACAAAGGCATCATTAAATTAAGCAATTATGTGAGCATACCTATACCATTTTGTTGAAATGATATCAAAAGATAATTGTTTTTTGCTATTTTTGTTCGGTTTTATATTAAAATGTTTTAATGACTATGCCCCTTAGTGGTGATTTAACACAGAGGGAAGTTGCCAAGATATTGACAAGTTGCCCTCTATGAAGCAGATGCAAGTGAGTACCACATCATACTTACTGGTCAGACAGGCTCATTAACCATAATGATGCAAAGTAAAACAGCATAAAGCTCTCTGTGTATTTTATATTGTATATTTGCATTGCCTCAATGCATTTATTTTGCTGCTCCCTAAGGCATGCCACTTTGCACTCCTAGAGTAAGGAACTCTGTAGAGCACTGCAGAATATGTTGGGACTATGTGAATAAAGGATAACAATAATAATATGCAAAAATGTCTGTGTTTAGCAGGCATGAATGCATATGGGGGAATAAGGTGGGTGGCACATAGGCATCCCCTCGAATGCTTACCCATGCCAGACACTAATTTCAAGTCTCCCATACACCTTATAGACCTGCACTTTGCATCTTGCTCCAGGCTCTTTAATCTGGCACAGATCATCTGTGAGTAAAGTTCTGTGTAGTAGTAGATTATCTATATCAGTATCTATATCTCTCAAAATCTAGGGAATTATTTATTAAGGTTTTAGTTTTCGAGTTGATTTTTCTGGTCAAAAGGAAAATTTTCTGGTTAAAAAAAATGGCTGACCCTTGAAAGAGCTAGATTCTGAAAATACACCATCTAAAACCTGTCGAGGTCATGTAGGAGTCAATAGCAGTGGTCCATTGAACCATTTGAAGATGTTAATAGCCTGCATGATGTTCGAGATTTTTCAGAGGGTTTTGTTTGAAAATTTGAGCGATTCAAGTTTTTTCCCGCAGAAAACTATATATTCGAGTTTTCGTGTTTCGCATTTCCAACTCGCAGAATCTAGTTTTTTTCCATTCGAGTTTTTTCTTAAATAAGATAGCATTGGAGTTGGGAGTTCATTCAAGTTGATTTGAGTTCATGTAAGGTATTAAAAACCTCTAGATAATAAATAAGCCCCTTAGAGACCAGTATGAGATCTATACTAATTTTTCATTAACTAGCTGAAGCATGATAGAGGAAAACAACATGCCAGTGACTTCACTAGGACTTTTTTGAGGTAAAGATGAATGGACCATTCAATTTATTTTTATTTTGTGCCTTTGTCTCACTGTTTTGGTTCTTGACCCTGTGGGGGAGGGTTGTGTGGAACTTTGCTGTTTAAAGGTCCCACCTTAAGTCCTATCTAAAATTACCTGGACTAGTTACTAGGGATGAGAAAACTTTTTGCCTGGCACAGTTTTGCTAGTTTTGAAGAGTTTTGCGGGTCTGCACCAGATTTCTGCAATTTCTATCACCAAAGAACTCTGTAGACATCATTATTACCCATCCCTTACATCCATCAATCAGTAGGATAGGAGCCCTCCCCAACCTGCCCCCTGTCTAATAATTCTGCTAAAACCTGCTGCTGTTTCCATCACAATATTGCTAAGATAAGTCCCCTTCTTTCACAAATAACAGCCAAAAAACGAATCCATGCCCTTATCTTATTCTGTTTAGACTACTGCAATGCCCAATTAACCAGTCTCCCTGACTCCAACCTCTCTCCCCTGCAATCAGTCTTAAACTCTGCTACTAGGATCCTCCTGCTCTCTCCCTAGACGGAACCGATTCATCCACCAGCTAAATCCCTATCATGGCTGCCTGTTAAGCAAAGCATAGCATATAAAATCCTTCTGCTAACATCCAAAGCCCTTCACTCCTCTCTTCCTCACTACATTTCTTCACATACAAGAACTTGTCCAGGTGCTGTGTTTGGAAGAATTTGACAATTTCTTACAAACAAAAAGAGCTTATCTAACAAGGTAGGGCAATGTATATACTACTGCAGAGATAAAAACATCTTAACCACAATGTACTTTTGCCTTTCCATTGCATTTCGGTGACATGTTTGCTACTCGTTTCATTAGAGTCTCTGAGGTATTTCGGTGACATGTTTGCTACTCGTTTCATTAGAGTCTCTGAGGTATGAAACTGCTACATCCGACTTGTAGTATTTGTAGGTTTTGTTGTATTGAAACCATTTCACTCTTCTCATCTCTGCTAATAGCCACAACACATGTCATCTTTGGCTCTAAAGTGCTCTGTTGCCTGCTGCTGGGCCAAGATTAATCGATTCAAGCTAAAATGACAGAAATTCTTTAAGCATTTAGACCATTTTTGCCATTATGGGGTAAAAGTGTGATTGGGGATTATCACCCCTCAAGAAGTACTGTCATTGTGCTGGAATAGGACTGGGAAATGTTCTGTTTAATTATGCCAACTGTATCTAAATCTAAATATAAAATTGATTTAATGGCAAGAGGACCCTGGTGCTTTTTAAAAAAAACAATTACCTGATATAATTCTGTTGTTGTAGAAAGCACACCTGATAGATTACAAAAAAACGTGATTACTGCACATTACCATGCACTCTGTCATGCAATAAGTGCTGCAATTCATGTGAGAACATTTGCACTGGTATATAATAGATTTGCTTATTATTTTGTTACTTTGTATCCTTGATGGAGTCATCTACAATAAAATTGGTGAATTCCCCCTATCTGAGCCTTCTGGGCAATCTTAATATCATCCGGATCTCCTTTAGTATTAGGGCTCTTACAGATGGGTGTTTCACCCTTCCTTTCCTGCTGTTCATTTTCCTGCATTCCACCGCAGGGAAGTGCAGAACAAAAGCCGACTCTTCCTTATGTGCCGTACTGATACATGTGCATACAAGCGTGGAACGCATCATGTTGCCTTCCGCACTTCGATGCACCGGTGTCAGTAGAGGCCGTAAGGAAGAGTTGGCTGTGTTTTGTTCTGCGCTCCCCTGCGGTGAAATACAGGAAAATTATCTGCAGGGAAATGCATGGGCAAACACCCATCTGTAAGAGCCTTTAGATTGACTTGATGCTGCTCCCTTGTACCCTCTCTTACTTACCATTTCTGCAAGTGGACAGGGAGAGGGGAAGCCCTAACACTAGTCCAGAGATTTATATTACACTTTCTACACCAAAGAGCCAAATTTATGGTTAAAAAAAAACTACCAATGACAGCACATTCCCATATTGCCTTATTACAGTAGTGGATCTAAGGTGACCAATTAATTAAAAAAAACTGGTTATTGGTTGCTATGGGTGACAATCTGTATATTAATCTTTGCACTTTTAAAATATTCTCAGTGTCTGACTGGGGCTATTGGCAAAGGTTCACTTGTGTCTGAGTCCATTGGCAGTCTCACCATGTATATTTATATATTATATATATTATAGAGGAAACCTGTATGCAGGAACTAAAAAGCATCAAGTTTGTAGTGTATATAGGGAATAATGTACCCTTATTGTAAAAGCCTAGTGCATTTATACAGGTCATGGAACTTCAAATATCCTCATATTTTACAACAAGTTGTACATTATTTTTTATAATACACCAGATTCGGTGAGTCATGTGATACTAATTAGAAATACTAATTATAACTGATGACATCAATAAGCACAGTTTAAAAGGATATAATCTACAGGATTTGTATGGCTCTTGCGTATTATACATAAATATAGATTACTAATGACAAAATAAATGGTAGATGGAAGACCTTAAAGAGTGATTTCAGGGATCTAGGTTTTAAGATCAGGGAAAGGTCTTCCAATGTCATCTTTTCTGAAATTTTGCCGTGCGACATGCAAGTTTAGGAAGACAGCGGGAGCTTAAATGCGTGGCTCAAGTCTTGGTGTAGGAAGGAAGGGTTTGGGTTCCTAGAGCACTGGGCTGATTTTTCATTGGGGTACAACCTATACAGTCATGACGGTTTGCACCTCAATGGAAGGGGGTCCACTGTGCTAGGGGAAAGAATGGCTAAGAGGTTGGAGGAGTGTTTAAACTAGGCAAGGGGGGGTGAGATAAAGAAATATGGGGAAGCTAGGGTAGATGGGGCAGTGGGGTTAGTAAGGGGTCATGTGGGAGGAGTGAGGGGGCATAATGTTTAACAGGTAAGGAGGTCCCTCTGTAACACGGAAAACAGAATAATACTAACTTAACATATAATTCTTCACTAAGTAATGCAAATTTCAAAAGTAAAAGTAGTAACCTCCGCTGTATGCTGGCAAATGCACGGAGTTTGTCAGGTAAAATGGGAGACGATGTGACTGGATTATGAATTTAAATGGTTACACACTTTTTACCTGACAACTTTTCATTCCAGCTCGTTCAAGAACCTACTAGGAATAACTCACTTTTGGACCTTGTAATAACTAATAATACTAAACTCATCTCTAACATTTGTATGGGTGAGCATTTAGGGAATAGTGATCATAACATGGTCTCCTTTGAGATTCTGTTGCAGAAGCAACAGTAACTAAAACACTAAATTTCAGACTTTGACAGTATAAGAGCATCTCTGCAACATATTAAGTGGGAAATACTTTTCACAGGGTTAAACACGGAACAAAAATGGGAAGTCTTTAAAATGTTGCTTAATAAATATACATGTCAGTATATTCCCCTTGTAAGCAAGGAACGACGTTGCAAAGCAAAACCTTTTTGGTTCAATAGAAGTGTTGGTGTTGAGGGGGGTAAGAAAAGACATGCTTTTAAGGCTTTCAAGTTAGCTGGGACAGCCGAATCATTTATAAGGTACAAGGAGGCCAATAAATCATGCAAAGAAGCTATAAGGCAAACTAGAATTGATATGGAAAAGGATATTGCAGCAAGCAGTAAAAAGAATCCAAAATTATTTTTAAAATATGTTAGTAAAAAAATGAAGCAGGAAGGGGTGGGACCTTTAGTATCGGAGGGGGGGTCAGCTGGTTGATGAAAACAAAATAAAAGCGCAGATTCTGAATTCATATTTTTCGTCTGTCTACACAAATGAGGAACCAGTTAATGAAGGTTTCCTTTTTAAAAGTCCAAATTCTAGTAATACATCTAATGATGCATGAGGAAATTCAAAAGAGACTAGACCATGTTAAGATAAACAAAGGTCCGGGGCCAGGTGGTATTCATCCCAGGGTACTTAGCAAGCTTAGCTCTGTGATTGCCAAACCTCTTTACTTAATTTTTCAGGACTCATTGAGGTCTGCCATAGTGCAGAGAGACTGGCGAATTGCTAATATGGTTCCTCTATAAAAAAAAGAATCCCGTTCTCAGCCTCAAAACTATAGGCCAGTTAGTCTGACATCAGTGGTAGGAAAGCTTTTTGAAGGGTTAATAAAGGATAAGATACTGGACTTTATATCAAATCATAATACTATGAGTATGTGCCAGCATGGTTTAATGAGTAATAGATCTTGCCAGACTAACTTAATTTCTTTTTATGAGAAGGTTAGCAGGAACCTCGATTCTGGGATGGCAGTGGATGTGATTTACTTAGACTGGTTAAATTAAGAAATGTTGGCCTGGAACATAGTATTTGTCCCTGGATAGTGAACTGGCTAAAAGATAGACTACAAAGAGTGGTGGTAAATGGAACATTTTCTAATTGGACCAGTGTTGTAAGTGGAGTACCACTGGGCACTGTACTAGGTCCCTTGCTTTTAAAATGTTGATAAATGCAAGGTTATGCACTTTGGCAAAAATAATATAAATGCAAGTTATACAATAAATGACAGTATGTTGGGAGTTTCCTTAAATGAGAAGGATCTAGGGGTTTTTGTAGCTAACAGGTTGTCTAATTCTGGGCAGTGTCATTCTGTAGCTACTAAAGCAAATAAAGTTCTGTCTTGCATAAAAAAGGGCATTAACTCAAGTGATGAAAACATAATTACAACAAAAACATATCTTTATATGTCCCTGGTAAGGCCTCATCTGGAGTATGCAGTGCAGTTTTGGACTCCAGTCCTTAAAAAGGGATATGAATGAGCTGGAGAGAGTGCAGACGTTCAACTAAACTGGTTAGAGGGATGGAAGGCTGAAATTATGAGTACATTAGAGGACATTACAAGTACATTAGAGAACATTAGTGTCACGGGGCCATGCGGCTCCCAAAGGGAGTAGTCCGGACCAAGGAGGAAGCCAGGAACAAGAGTCCAAGATCGTGGTATCCGAGGGGTTAAACTAGAGAATAGTCAAAGTCCAGGCAAAGTTTCAGGCAGGAATCAGGATAGCAATAGCAAAAACACACCCAGGTTCTATAGCACAAGAAACCTATAATTGGGCAGGGTTTCAGTGTCCAGGGTGCCCTTTTATGACAAAATCCCGGCACCGGTGATGACGTCATCATGCAGCGACGCTGCACCCATGTGTTTAACATGGGCGATGCCATCTTGGATTTTCATTGCGACCGCCAGGAAGGTGGCAGTCCTGACAATTATAGACAAATAGCAGGGGACCTTTTTACCCATAAAGTGGATCACTGTACCATAGGCCACCCCTTCAGACTAGAAGAAAAGAGCTTTCATTTGAAGCAAAGTAGGGGGTTCTTCACAGGACAACGAGGTTGTAGAATGCATTGCCGGGTGATGTTGTGATGGCTGATTCAGTTAATGCCTTTAAGAATGGCTTGGATGATTTTTTGGACAGACATAATATCAAAGGCTATTGTGATACTAAACTCTATAGTTAGTATAGGTATGGGTATATAGAATTTATGTGAAAGTATGGAGGGGTATGTGTATGGATGCTGGGTTTTCATTTGGAGGGGTTGAACTTGACAAACTTTGTCTTTTTTCAACCCGATTTAACTATGTAACTAACTATATTTCCTAGCATTATCTAATGTTTTAAGAAAATATCGGCAGAAACAAAAGTGAACTCAGGCATTTACCAATGTTTAATAGTTTGCATTATATATTATATACTAAATATTGTATTGTTTGCATTTCTGTCATCAGGGTGCAATATTCAATGGCAGCCATTAGATGGCAAACATTCTCCATATTATACAGTTTTGCTTAGCAAATATTTGGTCACTTAGAAATTTTAGCTACAGACCCACAATACCCATATCACAAAGGACTGTTTTTTACTTCTCTAATGTTTACTTGTTTTTCACTTCTGCATATTTTGCCACCTAACTGGTCTGTTTAAGTGGATCCTTTAGTTTATGGTAAATCTTTTGGTTTTAAAAGCTGCTTTTTTCAACTTTGACAATATAACATAGTACACACGTTAAATGAGAGAATAAGGGAACAGGTTTTTACAGACTTAGCTGTTTGCAATGGCCAATTTTTAACATGCATACAGTCTATGAGTAATTGATTTGTTTGACACATAATAGGATTGTAATGATGGTATATATAGATAGATAGATAGATAGATAGATAGATAGATAGATAGATAGATAGATAGATAGATAGATAGATAGATAGATAGATAGATACACGCACTTCAGGCAAATCTGAGAGGTGAGAAGTGAAACACCATGAAAATGAGCAGCAAACAAGGACTTATTTGGGAAAGTAAAATTCTGCCATAGTATGTAAATCTATTTATGACAAAGCTTGAAATGCTTATAAACCTCTTGCCTATTTCTCCTATATTGATGACATGCTGGTGGTCTTGGCTTAATGTCACCAGTTCCATTAACTATTAAACGGACATGAAAACTCTACTTTTTTACAATCGGGTCACCACACTACATTCACATGTATGGAATTTTTAGGTTTATAAATATCAGTGGGTGAAAGTGAGCGTTCATCCTTGTATATATAAATATATAAAAAGCAGTGAAAATTCTCTCTGCTAATCTGTGGCAAGCTGTGTTTCAGTTTTTTTTTAATACTGTATATAAATATGCCCCCATAAGAAATCTACTGACAGCAACAAGGGTATCTATTTGAAGGACAGTTGACTGAAAGAAATTTTCCAAGGTCCGCTCCTCCTGTAGGAACGTCCCACATTTGAAAAAAGGTTGACTGTTCACACAACAGAAATTCCCGATTGATAACATGATAACAAAATTCAGGTACCTGTGCTACAGTCACATTTGTCTGCATGATAATGTGCAAAAATGATCCCACCGCAGAAGGGATCAGGGAGAAGGGAGACTAGCTTTTGTCAGGTGTCCCCCTTTAACAGCTCAGATGACCCTGGTGTGCAGTATTCAGGCCATAGCAGGGCACTGAGTGTATGCCAAATTCATGAAGATATCTGCTACAAGTGAGTAAGAAAGGACTGACAAGTGTCACTAACTAGGCTGCCCATGCTGAGAGGCTGTGCTTTAAAGGGGTGGTCACCTTTAATTTAGCTTTTAGTATGCTATAGAATGGCCAATTCTAAGCAACTTTTCCATTGGCCTTCATTTATTAATTTAAAAAAAAAAAAAAAAATATATATATATATATATATATATATATATATATATATATATATATATATAATTTTTTTCCTTCTTCTGACTCCCATCTAAAAACAAATGCTCTGTAAGGCTACACATTTATTGTTATTGCTACTTTTTATTACTCCTCTTTCTATTCACGCCTCTCCTATTCATATTCCAGTCACTTATTTAAATCAGTGCATGGTTGCTACGGTAATTTGGACCCTGGTAGCCAGATTGCTGAAATTGCAAACTGGAGAGTAACCAATAAAAATCTAAATAACTTAAAAAACACAAATAATAAAAAATGAAAACCAATTGCATATTGTCTGAAAATATCACCCTCTATGTATATCATACTAAGGGGCATATTTATCAAGGGTCGATTTTCGTACTGAAAAAACTTCGAAATTTGAATTCAAAAAGATCAACCGAAATTAAGTCTTTTTTTGGGGTCAAATAGGTCAGTTTTTGATCAAATAGGTCCATATTCGGTCAAATCGAATCGAAGGAATAGCCCATTCGATCAAATTAGATTCTAAGTTTTTCCCAACAGAAACTTTGATTTTTTGAAGGCCACCAATTGTCTCCAAATAGATTCTAGGAGGTCCCCCGTAGGCTAAAACAGCAATTCGGCAGGTTTTAGATGGTGAATGGTCGAAACCAATTTTTTTTAAAGAGACAGTACATGATAAATTTCGATATTCAGATTTTCAAATTTTTTGTATCAGCAGTATCAGCAGCCGACAGAAATCTTTTAACCTGCCCGATCGACCAAACAACCGATCTCCCTGGGACGAAAAATGTTGGGACTCTCTGTTCTCATATGCAGTTTCTTTATTTTATCAAATACAGGAGTATATCACTGAACTGCCTCTCTCTCTCTGAGAGAGAGAGAGAGAGCGTGTGTGTGTCTGTCGTTGAGATGCTTTGGTACACTAAAATGTGGCAATATTCCTTCTTCATAAAATTTGTCTTTGAACATAATCTTTATTATGACTAAAACCAAGTGCTGAGTTGTTGAACGTAATAGTTAGCAAATCCCATCCTGGATATTTCGGACCTATATACATGGACATTGTAAATGTGCTGACGAGTACCAGGATGTGTAAATATGCAAAGTCCAAGCTCTTTTCATTATAGAATGCTGCCCAAGATAAATTCATTATTATTTTTGCATATTCTCCTATGCATTGAGCAAATGTATATTTGAATGGTTATATTATAAATATATCATTTTTGTAGCTAATCTTACATTGAGGATGAATAGGCTTTTGCACGTCTTGAGCTTTGACAATATCACATCTGTACTTGCATCTGTATCTGTACGTATTGTGTTTATTAAATCCTGTTACTTCAATTCTGAGATAATTAAATATGTATATATCTAAATTTGAATCCCTATCTATCCCCTGAAATACTGGTTTATGATTGTCACAAATTTACAATTTACAATTATGCTCTTGAATCCCTTTATTTAACACAAATAAAATGCATTCCCAGACAATCCATGACACATATAACTGCCAGAGTAAAGAGTGACTTAAATATGTTATCCATTGTTATGACAAACTCTGTGATTCTTTTTTTTTTTTAGTGTTGCAATAATGACAGCATAGTCCTGAAATGTTGCTTTCGCCACTCCTTGTTTCGCGCATTTTCAAACCTATGTCTTTATTCTATTTTATTCTACGTAGTAAAATACTTCTATAGCTTCATATACTGCACGATTATCCAAAGACAGCCACACCTATGAGGAAAATAAACAGCATGATAGGTGAAGAGTGTGTGTGCAGAATCTCTAGTGACCTCAGTTGTGTGTTCATATGCACAGGTGTAACTAAAGCAATGACATATACTTTCATCTATTTTGAAAAACCATGCATTTGGGTTTTGGAGATGAAGCAGGGCATGCGTGCATTGCTGCTGGCAACTGTAAATAATTCATCAACACCTGCTGATCACAGCCATATTCATGCAGACCACAAAGTGGATGCCACTTCTTCTTTAAGATCATGGATAATGATGGAGTGCCGCAGTATTCACCTGCAACCATTACTGCAGTAGTGGAGTTTAGTCCTTGTGCACACCAATACAAATAAATACATAGAAACCAGATAGAAACAAAGTCATACTCCACACAATGCTTCCGCAATAAAATACAAAATCCTCTTTTATTCAGATGAGATCCCAGCTTTATGAAGGGACACTTTATGAAGGGGCTTAGCCCTAAAATGTTTGCTGGGATCTGAATAAAACAGGATTTGGTATTTTTTTGCAGAAGCATTGTGCTGAGTGTGTCTTTGTTTCTATCTGGTTTCTATTGTAAGAATGCTTTTATTTGTAGCAGGGCCTACATTGTGCACCTCCCATTGTATAAATACATTTTTACAGGCAGAGTAAGGAAGAAGCTAAAGTTCTGTGGAAAATAAAATACATACATACATAAATACACACATGAACGTCATGCAGGTCATTTGCATTGATGGATATTAAAAGCAGCTATCTCTGTCTTGCTATGCCATGCCATGTAATCTAGGGCAAATAATCCGTTGTATCAAACCACAGTTCGTTTTTTTCTTAGATTTGTGGCTTCTACATTCAATCATATCACTGTATGACATGAGTTTAAGTTTGGTGGCACATGAGAATTATGATTCATTTCTAGTAAATAGGTACAAATACATTTACTGGGTTCCCACAGTGACACTCAAAAAATTCAGATTATTTGTAGGCAGATGATAGAATCAGATAAGAAAATCTCTACGTGACATCAATCACAGCTAATTCACACAGAACCAGACCTGTCTGCAAAATCAAGAATTGAGTTAAAAATGGCACTTAAAATTGGAGATATGCTATGGAAAAAAATGGTAGCAATAATCATAACTTGATTTGGAACATTGGAATTCTATGGCTGCACTTCCTCTTCTTCTTGAATCTGATTAGTTATTTTGTGCATTCTTTCCCCATAGCAACATATTCAAATAAATTCCCATCGGTTAAATGGATAAACAATTATTCAAAGACTGCTGGAAATGCATGTACAAGGTCATTCAGTGTATCCACTATGTGAGAGTTTACAACAGCATCAATATTAGCTCTTTGTGTACCTGAACTGTGGGATCTTTTCATTTTTTGTGTTGTTTCATGTTTGTATATTTATGTGCTTTCATGTTATAAGAATCTAGACACTATTTTATATGGCTGGGGAGCTGATTCTTATGTAACTTGTACTCCAATGATACTCTGAGGGTCATGGTTTGTTTCATAATGATAATCTGTATGCCATGGTTGAACTACAGTATAAACCCCCCACAGCATCTATCCCTTGTCACAGCATTCCCCCCACATGCCCATTGGGCTCAGCTGTGATTGTATTTATCTGTTGCAGGCAATGTGTTCAGGGTCAAACTGGACCATTGGGGGCCCACCAGGTTCCAAAGCTCCGGGGCTCCGCTTGAACTAACGCTGGTGCACTGGCCTGCATTTAATTTTTTTTATGGGGCCAGCCAATCGGGGAGTGGGTCTGGGATGGCGGGGCCCACCGGGTTTTTACCCTGAATGTGTTAATCTTGATGTGCATATTGATGAACCTAGAGTTCAACAACAACAAGATGTCAGGTTTAACAGAATCTAAGTTTAGCCTATCCTTAAAATCCATGTCATACCCCATAAATGGGCTTATATAGGGTTCCACAACAGGTTATTATAAGTCTCACTACTCTATAGGTCACCTATGTGGTTTGCTTATAACATTGTATTTTCTGCTGCAGAGCCAGGCTGATTCAAATGGGAACCCAAGACAGGGTCCTACACTGCACTGCCCCCTCTCCCCTAAATGGTGACCATTGTGCACAGCTCAGCAGTGACCTAAACTGGAATTATTACACAAAGCTAAATTATGGGAATGCAGACAGAAGAGGACCATGCCCAGCATCTCACCCTCCCTCTCTGTTGCACCCTAGGCATTTGCTTCTTCCGCCTACCCTAGTTCTGACCCTGCTTGTACGAGCTTGAGTACTCAGTGCTAAGGCCACAAGCTCTTCAAATCAACCTGCAACATCAGCCAACAGGAGGTAGAAGATTGTCTCACAAGAATAAAGTTTTTGGGGAAATTTAGACTAAAGCAGCACAAAAACCATTATACTTCAGTATTGTAAGATGAGAGTCTGAGACACTTCTGCAAATCTGCATTGCGTTTCATAAAATTCCCTATAGATTTTCCACAGATGAATCACTTCCTTTAAGTAAGTTATAGTGGTACACTGCAAAACATAATGCAACTGGTTTTAAGATTGCTGCTATTAACTGCAATTAATATTACACTGTCATTATATACTGACTCAACAGATTTAACATAACAGCAAGTAGTGTAAGATTTTGTAGCATTTCACAAAATTCTGTGCTCCCAAGTAGTTGGAGGACAGGATTTTGTGGGATAAACAAATCAGCATAATAAAATCATGTTGTTTAGCCCCAATACGGATACAATGTTCACCGTGACTAAGGGTAGGACTACATGGACGTTTTCGGCACAGGCATTTTGTCGCAGAGCGTTGGATAGCACCAAAAACGTCCATGTAGTCCTACCCTAATTTGAGTTTCTGGGCTGCCGATGATACAATGTGCCTGCCATGAAAACACATGTAGATGTAAGTCATATATGCAAGAACACATTAGGTTTTTACAGAGACAGATATGGGCTTATTTATTAATGCTCATGGTCTAAATTTTTATATTTTAGTAGCTGATGAGAGCTAATCACGACTTTTATTTATAGAAGCCTATTTGGCCATGCAAACTTTTGCAGTCCCAATTTGCTTGATTTATAACATAACACAAACTGATCAGAAGCTTCATTTCATCATCTCATAAAAAACGGGAAGAACATTTTCTCCTTAGTCCTCAAATGCTTGAAAATGCATGGAACCAGCAATTCTCAAACTTACCACAATTTTTTATTATTAATTAATGGTTGAATTGTGTTTTTCCAGTTTTTGAGGGTAGTTTCAATAAAAAACAAATTTTTTGGGATAAACAATTTGAGGTATTCAAGGTTTTTTTTTTGTTGATAACGCCATCAATTCGGGCCCCCCCCCCCGATTGCATTCAAGCAAGTTTTTTACATTTGGGTTTTTTCATAAATAAACAAACATTCCAGTTGTAAGTTTATTCAAGGTACAAAAAAAAACTCACAAACTCAACCTTTGAGAAATAACCCCCTTAGTGTCAGCACTGTGAGAAACCAAAAATATTTGCTAAAGCATTATTTTCCTGTTGGGCCACTATGTGAGATATCTCACAAAGGTCAAGTTATTTAGTTAGGCAATGTGGCCCCTATTTCCCCTAGATATGTATATTGTTACAAAAGTGGAATTACATAGATATTCAGGAAATTAAGCAAGCTTAGGTTGTTTTAAAAATACAAAAGATAAAATAAAAGTACCCCCAAGAAATGCTTCTAAAATAACGGGGCAATGTTGCATTTTAAGAAAAAGAGAAAAATGTAGGACACACTACCTTGTAAATTAAAACCACTGTTTATTGCTGCATTAAAAAACAGAGGTGCTGCTATGGAATGAAAGCCTGTTGCATTCTAGGCTAATTTAGCACAAAATTTGTTTGGCACTGAAAGGGTAGCACAGAGACACTAAGTAAGAATGTACATTTAAGTGCCATAGCTGCCATCTGAATGTAAAAACTAAAAACAGAGTATTACTAAGGGGTTAAAACAAATGTTAAACTATTTTGGATGGAAACATAGAAAGGTTATGCATTACATTGTATCTTCTGTTAAGGTAAAACCATATAACATAGTTACATAGTTACATAGTTAAATTGGGTTGAAAAAAGACAAAGTCCATCAAGTTCAACCCCTCCAAATGAAAACCCAGCATCCATACATACACCCCTCTACTTTTAATTAAATTCTATATACCCATACTAACTATAGAGCTTAGTATCACAATAGCCTTTGATATTATGTCGGTCCAAAAAATCATCCAAGCCATTCTTAAAGGCATTAACTGAATCAGCCATCACAACATCACCCGGCAGTGCATTCCACAACCTCACTGTCCTGACTGTGAAGAACCCCCTACGTTGCTTCAAATGAAAGTTCTTTTCTTCTAGTCTAAAGGGGTGGCCTCTGGTACGGTGATCCACTTTATGGGTAAAAAGGTCCCCTGCCATTTGTCTATAAAGTCCTCTAATGTACTTGTAAAGTGTAATCATGTCCCCTCGCAAGCGCCTTTTTTCCAGAGAAAACAACCCCAACCTTGACAGTCTACCCTCATAATTTAAGTCTTCCGTCCCTCTAACCAATTTAGTTGCACGTCTCTGCACTCTCTCCAGCTCATTTATATCCCTCTTAAGGACTGGATTCCAAAACTGCACTGCATACTCCAGATGAGGCCTTACCAGGGACCTATAAAGAGGCATAATTATGTTTTCATCCCTTGAGTTAATGCCCTTTTTTATGCAAGACAGAACTTTATTTGCTTTAGTAGCCACAGAATGACACTGCCCAGAATTAGACAACGTGTTATCTACAAAGACCCCTAGATCCTTCTCATTTAAGGAAACTCCCAATACACTGCCATTTAGTGTATAACTTGCATTTATATTATTTTTGCCAAAGTGCATAACCTTGCATTTATCAACATTGAACCTCATTTTCCAGTTTTCTGCCCAGTTTTCCAGTTTAGACAAATCACTCTGCAAAGTGGCAGCATCCTGCATGGAACCTATAGTTCTGCACAATTTAGTATCATCTGCAAAAATAGAAACAGTACTTTCAATGCCCACCTCCAGGTCATTAATAAACAAGTTGAAAAGCAAGGGACCTAGTACAGAGCCCTGCGGTACTCCACTAACAACATTGGTCCAATTAGAAAATGTTCCATTTACCACCACTCTTTGTAGTCTATCTTTTAGCCAGTTCTCTATCCAGGTACAAATACTATGTTCCAGGCCAACATTCCTTAATTTAACCAGTAACCTTTTGTGTGGCACTGTATCAAATGCTTTAGCAAAATCTAAGTAAATCACATCCACTGCCATCCCAGAATCGAGGTGTCTACTTACATTCTCATAAAAAGAAATTAAGTTAGTCTGGCAAGATCTATTACGCATAAAACCATGCTGGCACAAACTCATAGTATTATGATTTGCTATGAAGTCCAGTATCTTATCCTTTATTAACCCTTCGAAAAGTTTTCCTACCACTGACGTCAGACTAACTGGCCTATAGTTTTGAGGCTGAGAACGGGATCCTTTTTTGAATAGAGGCACCACATTAGCAATTCGCCAGTCTCTCGGCACTATGCCAGATCTCAATGAATCCTGAAAAATTAAGTAAAGAGGTTTGGCAATCACAGAGCTAAGCTCGCTAATTACCCTGGGATGAATACCATCTGGCCCTGGACCTTTGTTAATCTTAACATGTTCTAGTCTCTTTTGAATTTCATCATGTGTGAACCATGCATCATTAGTTGTATTACTAGAATTGGGACTGTTAAGAAGGAAACCTTCACTTACTGATTCCTCATTTGTGTAGACAGATGAAAAATATGAATTCAGAATCTGCGCTTTTAATTTGTTTTCATCAACCAGCTGACCCCCCTCTGATAGTAAGGGACCCACCCCTTCCTGCTTCATTTTTTTACTATTAACATATTTAAAAAATAATTTTGGATTTTTTTTACTGCTTACTGCAATATCCTTTTCTATAGCAATTTTAGCTTGCCTTATAGCTTCTTTGCATGATTTATTGGCCTCCTTGTACCTTATAAATGATTCGGCTGTACCAGCTAACTTGAAAGTTTTAAAAGCACGTCTTTTCTTACCCACCTCAACACCAACGCTTCTATTGAACCAAAAAGGTTTTGCTTTGCAACGACGTTCCTTGCTTACAAGTGGAATATACTGACAAGTATATTTATTAAGCAGCATTTTAAAGACTTCCCATTTTTGTTCTGTGTTTAACCCTGAGAAAAGCATTTCCCACTTAATATGTTGCAGAGATGCCCTTATACTGTCAAAGTTTGCACGTCTGAAATTTAGTGTTTTAGTTACTCCCTTATAGAATTGCTTCTGCAACAGAATCTCAAAGGAGACCATGTTATGATCACTATTCCCTAAATGCTCACCCACACAAATGTTAGAGATGAGTTCAGTATTGTTAGTTATTACAAGGTCCAAAAGAGAGTTATTCCTAGTAGGTTCTTGAACGAGCTGGAATAAAAAGTTGTCATTCAGCATATTTACAAACCTACTAGCTTTTTCTGTCTTAGCAACCCCATTACCCCAGTCAATGTCTGGATAATTGAAGTCACCCATAGCAACAACTTGACCCAGCTGTGAAGCCGCTTGTATCTGCAAGAGTAGCTCGGCTTCATACTCGACACTTATACGAGGTGGTTTATAGCATACACCAATGATAATTCTTTTTGACACCTTTTGCCCAGTCGAAATCTCTACCCAGAGTGATTCTACACCCTCACCAGTGCCAGCTATTTTTATTTCTTTAGCGCATGGCTTTAATTCAGGCTTTACATACAAACACACTCCTCCACCCTTTTTAATCCCTCTATCCCTCCTAAAAAGGGTGTAACCATTTAAATTCACAATCCAGTCACATGTTTCATCCCACCAGGTCTCAGTGATACCAATTATATCATAATTTTTAGAGCATGCAATTAATTCTAGGTCTCCCATTTTACCTGACAAACTCCGTGCATTTGCCAGCATACAGCGGAGGTTATTACTTTTACTTTTGAAATGTGCATTACTTGGTAAAGAATTATACGTTAAGTTAGTATTATTCTGTTTTCCTTGTAACAGAGGGACCTCCTTAGCTGGTAAACTGTATGCCCCCCTCACTCCTCCCCCATGACCCCTTACTAACCCCACTGCCCCGTCTACACTAGCTTCCCCATAATCCTTTCTCTCACCCACCCCCCCCTTGCCTAGTTTAAACACTCCTCCAACCTCTTAGCCATTCTTTCCCCTAGCACCGCGGACCCCCTTCCATTGAGGTGCAAACCGTCACGGCTGTATAAGTTGTACCCCAACGAAAAGTCAGCCCAGTGCTCTATGAACCCAAACCCTTCCTTCCTGCACCAAGACTTTAGCCACGCATTAAGCTCCCTAAGCTCCCGCTGTTTTCCTAAACTTGCACGTGGCACAGGCAAAATTTCAGAAAAGATTACATTGGAAGACCTTTCCTTGATCTTAGAGCCTAGATCCCTGAAATCATTCTTTAAGGTCTTCCATCTACCATTTATTTTGTCATTAGTACCGATATGTACTAAGACAGCTGGGTCGTGCCCAGCCCCACCCAATAATTTGTCTATCCGATCAACCACATGCCGAACCCTGGCACCAGGTAGACAGCAAACTGTTCGGTTGTAGCGATCCGGACGACAAATTACCCTATCCACTTTCCTAATAATTGAGTCCCCTACAACCACAATCTGCTTAGGCCTGACTCTACTCTCCCCCCCACCACTACTAGAGAAACTGGTCTCCCGGCTGTTAGAGAGATCAGCCCCATCTAGAATTGCCAATCCAGAGTTCATACTCCCATCATCTTCACACAATCTGGCAAATTTGTTGCGATGTATAATCTCTGGATCAGCCTCCATTTTCCTTTTGCCCACCTTAGATTTTCTAACTGTCACCCAGCTAGCTGCCTCAACATCCTGCTGCTGTTCTGTTCCCCCCAAACTATCTGACCCCGCTAGGTCCTGCTCAGTGAGCAAAAGACTCCTTTCAAGATTGTCAATCGACCGCAGTGTTGCAATTTGTTGCTCTAGTGCTCTAACTTGAGCCTCCAAAGTGGCAATTTGCTCACAACCACCACAGAGGTAAGCATTTTGGATCTCTTGTTCCAAATCTGCATACATATGGCAGACTGTGCACTGAGTCAGACCTTCAATCTTGCTAGCACTCATTATCCCAGTTACAGATCAAAACAGGAAAAAATATAAATAAATATATAAAATAAAAATGAGGGTTTAGAACAAAACTTTTGACCTAGTTTGAACCTCCTTTAGTTTTCAACTCCGGTGTTTGTAACTCCACTTACAGATCCCCCACTTAACTCCGGTGTTTGTAACTCCACTTACAGATCCCCCACTTAACGAGCAAACACTTAAGAGAAGCTAACACTAGAGCAAGCTCCACTGGAGTCCCAGGGGTTCTATTTATACAGTCTGTTCAGGTGCAACTAATCAAACCCCACCCCCTCAAACGGAGGGAAAACTGCAAAGTAAAGCAGGTTGTGACAAACTTGCTGTAAGCACACTAGCACACCAAACTTTGCTGTTTAGCACCCAAGACAGAAAAAAAAAAAAAAAAAAACCTTTTAAAAAACAATTAAACCACAGTAGTTAAATATAAACCTTAATATAAAAAAGCAGTTAAGAAATACTTATCCTTTTCAGATGATTTGTTTGCTTTAAGTTGCTTTAAACCTGTCAGCAGCCTGATTCAAACAGACTCACTGGAGTCCCAGGGGTTCTATTTATACAGTCTGTTCAGGTGCAACTAATCAAACCCCACCCCCTCAAACGGAGGGAAAACTGCAAAGTAAAGCAGGTTGTGACAAACTTGCTGTAAGCACACTAGCACACCAAACTTTGCTGTTTAGCACCCAAGACAGAAAAAAAAAAAAAAAAACCTTTTAAAAAACAATTAAACCACAGTAGTTAAATATAAACCTTAATATAAAAAAGCAGTTAAGAAATACTTATCCTTTTCAGATGATTTGTTAGCTTTAAGTTGCTTTAAACCTGTCAGCAGCCTGATTCAAACAGACTCACTGGAGTCCCAGGGGTTCTATTTATACAGTCTGTTCAGGTGCAACTAATCAAACCCCACCCCCTCAAACGGAGGGAAAACTGCAAAGTAAAGCAGGTTGTGACAAACTTGCTGTAAGCACACTAGCACACCAAACTTTGCTGTTTAGCACCCAAGACAGAAAAAAAAAAAAAAACCTTTTAAAAAACAATTAAACCACAGTAGTTAAATATAAACCTTAATATAAAAAAGCAGTTAAGAAATACTTATCCTTTTCAGATGATTTGTTTGCTTTAAGTTGCTTTAAACCTGTCAGCAGCCTGATTCAAACAGCAGCAGCCTGATTCAAACAGATAACGTTTTATTAAGTTAAAAGAGAACATTTTTTTAAGTCCAGTAACAGTACATTTTATTAAAGGCAAATGGTTGACTCACCTTTGGATATATAGGAGAGCCATGTGCTCACATTTGCCATTCCTGCTTTCTCTTTCACTGAGAGAGGGTGGACAGAAATTGCTGCAAAGATGTAAGTGGCAAAAGCTGGAGGAGCCCCTAGATGGCTGGGGTGCAGCAGCCCCAAGCCTCAGAGCTAGACCAGGAGGGTCTGAAGCTCCTAAATGCAAAACTGGACTTTTTACATGCTCGCACTGAAGAGTGCTGGGAGCTATAATTCAGCTGGAGGATAAAGCAAGTTGTGTGCTGGACTGTGTGTCATACAAGCTTTGTTTGTGTGCCTGCTATGTGGGAGTAAATACCTTTGTCCAGCGGGAGAGGTATTTGGGCAGGTAGCGCTACATGGGAAACTTAAGAGCTCTTTGGAGGAAAAGGGACTGAGACTCTTTGTCCACCAGGAGTGGAGTGGTGACTTTACCTGGCAAGGAGGTGCCAAGATAGGACAGGAAATATTCCCAGGGTAGTGGGTCATTTATATCATGCAAATGTATATTTAACTTTGCCTTTATGGGGCCGCCCGCAGGTGTATTCCCGGATCCCATTAAGTGGAGACACTGCCAAGAGAGGCTATTCCCAGTACCCTTTCACCTTGCAAAGGGGACTCAGGACCTGAAGATGGTAAAAATGTACAACCTTGGCACCAGGGGGTCGCCAAGAGGGTGTTAAAGGAACTAAATTGTTCTCTTAGTTTATGGCAAAAGGAATTACTAACTGAGAAGTATACCCAGTCATTACTGGCCTATAAAATAGGCCTCTATGTATATTAGACTTCTAAGGATTGATGAAAGTTAAACTGCCATATAAAACCAATAAATACCTTTAGTGATCGATTAGGGTAGGGAGCACAAAACAATACAGATGATATAGGGAGGGGCAGAGAGAGAGAGAGAGAGAGAGAGAGAGAGAGTAATCTTAGAAACCAAGGGGAGGGAGATGAACAGTTTTTCCTCTAAGATGCATATTCATGTCACTGCATAAAATTCAGTAATACACAAATGTTGTGCACAGTTTTTTACACAAACATACTGTTTAATAATTCATATGAGCGCATAAGAATAAAAGAAAAATAAAAGTTGAAACAAAATTAAGTGAAAATTTCCAGTGTATTATGCATCATTTAGCTTTGTCTTACCCACCACTCAGTATACATGTTTCACTGCCCCCCAAAAAAGAGACAAGGAGGTGGAATGGCAGGGAGTGGTACAGTAAGGGCAGAATTGACATTTTACTAAGTGGACAGTTGATGTTATTTCATGGGCTAAAATAATTTTACTCTAGAAAGAGGTCATAGCATGTGTCATGGGGGAAAGAAAACTCATATTAAGAAAGAGACTGATGAAAGGTGAGCGACAAAGATAAAAAAGCCACTACAGGAAGCAGAAGAAATACAAACAGATAAAAGATATGGTGTTTTACACACACTACAGGAAAGAATCGCTTTACTATTGTACATAAAAATGTATGACAGTAAGAAACTTTTTGTCACTTCATATTCAGACAACAGTTTAGCAGTGAACCTATAGAACTGGTTACATAATAAGTAAAACTAGATTAATAAACATATTTTTAACTGATGCTTAAAACCATATACCGTATATTAATTGTAGTTTTTAGTATCACTATAACCTTGGATATTATGCTTGTCCAAGAAATAATCCAAGCCCCTCATAGTTTAAATCTTCCATTCCTCTAACCAGTTTTGTTGCACATCTCTGCACTCTCTCCAGCCAGGGCCGGATTTAGTGGGCGGTCGCCCCAAGGCCGCTTGGTCCTGGCGCCCGGCCGTGCGGTCCTAGCGCCGGCCCGTATACACCCCTCCGCGGGCACACACGCGCGCCTGCACCGGAGAGCTGGGGAGCTGTGCTCCCTGGTAAGTGGCATGCCACCCCTATTATTCTGCAGCCCTATGCCCGGGCCTTGACACAAATACGGGCCTGTCTGCAGCTCATTACAGCTCAGTCCAAAACTGCACTGCATACTCCAGATGAGGCCTTACCAGGGGCATATATAATTGTGTTTTCATCCCTTGAGGTTTATGCCACAGAACTTTATTTGCTGTAGTAGCCACAGAATGACACTGCCCAGAATTAGACTTGTTATCCATCTCTCTGCTATGTTTCATCTGTAAACTACTTGAGCGCCTAGTCTACAACAGACTCAACTCATTCCTTTTTGACAATAACCTGCTGGACCCCCTATAATCTGGTTTTAAGCAACAAGACTCCAGTGAAACTTCCCTAACCCGACTAAATAATGACCTGTTAACAGCTAAAGCCAATAATCACTTCTCACTACTAATACTACTTGATCTCTGCTGCATTTGACACTGTGGACCATCCTTTTCTTCTCCAGTCCCTCCATTCACTTGGCCTTCATGACATGGCCCTGTCATGGTTCTCTTTTTACCTCACTAATCGTTCCTTCAGTGTCTCCTACAATGGAGTAGCATCTTCTCCCCTTCCTCTTTCTGTTGGGGTTCCTCAAGAGTCTGTCCTAGGCCCCTTATTATTCTCCCTCTATACTTCCTCCCTCGGCAAACAAATCAACTCGTATGGTTTCCACTACCACATCTATGCTGATAACACTCAGATCTATCTTTGTTCGTTGGGAGGTTGCCACCTAGCAACAGCTGTTGGGTCAGGCGGCAGCCTCCCAAATAGATCGCTGGAAACTTCTGATGCTCTGAAAAGAGCAGGAAGAAGTTACAGGAACAGGATCTCTTAACTCTCACAAGATCTTGTTCCTGTCAGAATTTTTCACAGCGCTGTGATGGAGGACGCACTTTCTGTAACGGCTACTGAGTCGTTAGAAATTTCTCCTCACAGACAGTTTAAAAATGTTAAGCAAAGGAGACGAATTCAGTCTCCAGATAAATCTTCATCCTCGGAAGAGGAATTCATAAAAATAAGAAAAAGAAAAACTATAATATTCAAGACTCTTCCTCAGACTCTGGTAAGAGTTCATCAGACAGCTCTCCTAATGCAAAAAAGTCTCGTTTGAGACAGAAAGAAAAGGAGAAGAAAAGAAAATAGGGAAAATAATTGCTTTGTCCCCAGGATGCTCTCAAGCACCTCTTCTGTGTCGGCACTCACAAATGTGACTAGCACAACAATTAAGGAAAAATATTCACTGGAACAAAAAAATTAACACTTCCAAACAAAGTAAAAAGGGAACTCGCTCTGATAACCTGACAAACCCAGCCTTTCCCAAAGCCACTTATAAAAAACGATTATGACATCATCATAACAACGGACGCCTCCTTAAGAGGTTGGGGAGCTTACACTCACAAAGGAACAGTCAGAGGTCTTTGGTCAGGAAAAGAAAAAACACTTCACATAAATGTATTAGAGCTAAAGGCCATGTTTTTAGGTTTAAAGGCTCTAATTTCCCCAAATATTCAAAAGTCCATGTTAATTCAGTCAGACAACAAAACAGCAGTTTGATATGTTAACAGAATGGGAGGAACAAAATCAAAAACACTTTGTTATTTGGCGTTAGACCTTTGGGATTGGGCTTTTTAACGAATTAGCAGATGCTTTATCGCGTCAAAAGAAAACACTATCACGTCTCACTAAAAAAGGACATGTTCCACAAAATAGAGTCACAACTGGAAGAAAGGTCAATCGATTTGTTTGCATCCCAGACATCAGCTCAAACAAAGAAATTTGTAGCCAGAACCTGGACAAGCAATGCATGGAGAATGGATGCACGTTCCTTCCCATGAACAGGTTTAACAAACCTTTATGCCTTTCCCCCTCCATATATTCGCCTGAATTTTCTCCAAAAAATTCAAATGGAGGGAGTCAGAGATCTAGTCCTGGTGTATCCAATTTGGCCATCCAAACCATGGTTTCCACTGATACAACCCCTAATTTCAGGCAGGAAGTTTCCTTTGGGGTTCACTTAGGACTGTTTTCAGGGTACACAAGAGATACTGAAGAACCTACCAACACTAATGTGGATTGCAGCTCCAATTTCTTATACCAAAATCCTTCATTGAAACATTCTACCATAAAGCTAATAAATTCTTCCCTTTGATCTAGAACATGTAAAAAATATAATTGCCTCATTGCTGAATTTAAAACTTGGAAGTACCCTCATTTACAGGACTCAGAAAAAGAGATTTCACTACACTCGGCATTAGATTGTTTAGCATATAAGTTTGAACAAGGGACAGCTTCTGTTAACCTAAAATTATACGGTTCTGCGCTAAATTTCTTAATTCCAAATATCAAGGATAGTATACTCTATTTGAGGAGCTTGTTTATCAAGACCAATTTGTCCTAAATATGACAACACTTGGGACACAGAACCTCTGTTGCAGTACATATCTACGATAGATAATCAGAATGCAGACTTGAGAAGCCTTACTATCAAAGTGACTACTCTCTTAGCTTTAGCTCTAGCAGCAAGAGGGGCTGAACTAACTCTCATCCACATAACAGACCCATGGTTTTCTTTAACCCCAGGTGGTTTCCACATTATTCTTAAAGGTAGAACTAAAACGCTAATTGAAAACTCATCTCCAGTGGAAGTTGACTTAATAAGAGATGAGGAAGATACATCTTTATATATTGTATCAGCTTTATCCACCTATTTAGAAAAATCTAGAGAGGTAAGAGGTGATATGTCTCAATTACTCTTGACAGCAAGAAATCCTTTTCGTAAAGTAAACACAATAAGAGGGTGTATACTGCATGCTATGAGTCAGGCCTCAATTGATACTACCATATTTAAAGCACACTCGCTAAGATCAGCCACAGCCACAAACGCAGCATCAAAAGGCGTATCACTTCCCATCATACTCAAAGCTGCCAGGTGGTCTTCTCAGAGGGCATTTTCTAAATAATAATGGAGACCTACAGAGCAAGATAAACTCAATTTCATTCGGGCAACCACCAGGTGTGTGCTTTTCTACCCAACAGCTGTTGCTAGGTGGCATCCTCCCTATGAACAAAGAGGAGTTTGCAGGAATCTATGATCTTTGTTCTAGGGAATAAGGATAGCCACCTAGCAACAGCGCCCATCCGATAAATCGATAATAAACAAAGATTTTCTTTTCTCTACAGGATTCAATAACTCATTTACTAAAGATACAAAATAGAAGATATTTCTGTCAAACAAGATACCCACTGAAATTTATTTCAATTTAATTACAAAGTATCTCATGCCAACTTTAGTTCTCAAATGTCACTAAAGAATGTAATTTGTTACAATTACAAATATCTAAAAAGTTTCTTAATTACCGTATATACTCGCGTATAAGCCGAGTTTTTCAGCACCCAAAATGTGCTGAAAAACTCTACCTCGGCTTATACGCGGGTCAGACACCTAAACCTATTCATCCTGACAGACAGGCACGCTAATGGGCTGCTATTGGGGGTCCTTGTTCAGTGCTGAAACTAGTGGTATATATATAAAGTTGCCGGGAGCGGGAATCAGTTCAGCGCTGCCTCCTGTACCTCTGAGCCTGCTCTCCGATTCCAGGGCATCCATTCGGAACTACTAGTAGTGCCTGTGTCCCGGCCGAACAGGCAGTGAAGACGGAAGCACTAGCGAAAATGAGTCATGCGTTCAGGAAATACGGTACCGTAGTTTGTGAAGTGAGTCATTGCGACTACTGGTATTTCAATGTTGCGCATTTCTTCCATTGCCGCAAGTGTTCTGCGCCATTAAAAGCCGAAGTCTTCTGTTATTTCCGGCTGCTTTCCCTTGTTAGATGAGATAGTGATGCCCACGGCTCTCTTGGAAAATCTGCTGTTGCAGGGGTGATGTGAATGCAGGTTTGTGATGATTAATATAACGAAGTGGTGCATCTATGTATAGGGCTGCTAGCAGAGAGTAGGGTGTAGGAGTCGGCAATGGTAGCCGCATGGTGATCCATGCCTCTGGGAAAGTGCATTGTCAACAAGCAACAGGTGTCTGCTATTGGAAGGCAATGTATTGTAAATACAATAGTATGTAAACTCCAGTGGGGTACAGCTGAGATTCTAGCTACCGTATTTGTATAAGAGAGCATTCTGTCCCAGTGGCTGCACAGGTCCTATCTGATCCCCATTGTAAGCAGCAGTCCTGTCCTGCTTTATGGCAGCTGAGATTCTAGCTATCTGTTATTTAGAGAAATTTTGGGAAACTTACCAGTAGCTGCTGCATTTCTCACCCTAGGCTTATACGCGAGTCAATACGTTTTCCCAGTTTTTGTAGGTAAAATTAGGTACCTCGGCTTATACTCGGTCGGCTTATACACGAGTATATACGGTATCTCTTCCTTTCAAGGAATAAAGAGTTATACTGTTTTATTTCAAAAATGTGTTTTTTCACTCTTATTTGAAAACAGGTACACTTAAGGATAGTCATCACCCGTCTTCCCAAAAATTCTGACAGGAACAAGATCTCGCGAGAGTTAAGAGATCCTGTTCCTGTAACTTCTTCCCGCTCTTTTCAGAGCATCAGAAGTTTCCAGCAATCTATTCGGGAGGCTGACACCTAACCCAACAGCTGTTGCTAGGTGGCTATCCTTATTCCCTTGAACAAATAGAGTTTGCAGATCATAGATTCCTTCAAACTCCTCTCTCCTCTGCTGATCTCAACCCTAATACTAGAAGAACTCCTAATAAAGAACTCCTAATACTTGGATTTCGCAACGCTACCTTAAATTAAACCTCTCTAAAATGGAGATGGTTCTCTTCCCTCCAACTAACACCAGTAACATCCCGGAAGCATCCATCATAGTTAACAATTCCACTATCACCCCCTCTCCCCAGGCACAGTGCCTTGGGGTTATCCTAGATTCTGCCCTGTCCTTCACTCCTCATATCCAGTCACTTATTAAATCATGTCACTTCCACCTAAGGAACATATTCAAAATACGATCATTTATCACCAAAGATGCTGCCAAAATTCTTATTCACTCTCTCGTCATATCATGCCTAGAATACTGTAACTCTCTTTTAATTGGCCTCCCCCTCCAGAGACTGTCACCTCTCCAGTCCATAATGAACACTGCTGCGAGGCTCATACACCTCAGCAACCGCTCCTCCTCTGCCACGCCACTCCCTACAGTGGCCTTTCAGAATAAAATCTTTACATGTTCTAGCCTCTTTGCTAGAACCATGCATTGTTTGTTAAATTAATTGAATGTGGGCTGTTAAGAAGGAAACCTTCATTACCTGGTTCCTCATTTGTGTAGAGAGATGAAAAATAACAGTTCAGAATCTCTGCTTCTCTCATCAATCAACTGACCCCCCCCCTCTGACAACAATGGTCTCACCCCATCCTGCTTCATTTTTTTTTCACTATTTACATAGTTTTTTGGGTTTGTTTTACTCTTCGCTGCATTACCCTTTTTCATATCGATTTTAGCTTGTCTGATGATTTATTGGTCTCCTTACTCATAATAACTTGACCTAGTTGTGAAGCAGCCTCTATTTGTATTGGGCCTCAAACTTGTCACTTATTTTAGGTGGTTTGTAGCATACACCAATGATAATTTTCTTTGTAGTTTTTTTTTGCCCAGTTGAAATCTCAACTGAAAGGGATTCCACACCCTCCCCAGTGCCATCCATGGGTATTTCTTTAGACCATGGCTTTAATTCAGGTTTTACATAAAGACAAACTCCCCCACCCTTTTTAACACCTCTGCCCCTCTTAATATGGGTGTAACCATTTAAATTCACAGCCTAGTCACAAGTTTGATCCCACCAGGTCTCAGTGATACCAATTATATCATGGTTATTAGCGTGTGCAATTAACTCTAGGGGTAGATTCACTAAAGGACGATGTGGCTAACGCTAGCGACAATTCGCGTTTCCACACTCAAGGGCATCGGCAATTCACTAACAGGCACAGCACCCAATTCGCTAGTGAAAGAGACCATCACTATCGTTTGTTGGCACTCTATTGCCAGGCGACTTTTCATTCTGGTGAAAGGCCGTTATGCCACAAATTCAGTAAAGTGCGGATTTTACTGAATGTTACCTTTTTCGACAGAGTTGACTTTT
Organism: Xenopus petersii; assembly: GCA_038501925.1. NCBI lineage: Eukaryota > Metazoa > Chordata > Amphibia > Anura > Pipidae > Xenopus > Xenopus petersii. Next base: position 68,776,106 of record CM076674.1, on the reverse strand, counting down.
GCACCTCAGACCCGGACGAAATGCTAAAAAGAAGCTAGATCTTCCTTAATCTTCTGTCAATTACATCATATGCTGTGTGCGAAAATGCATTAAATTTCTATAAACTCTAGCGACTTTTCCTTTTTTGAAGCGGGATTGCCTGCAAAAGTCCTAACAAACTTTTTTTGGTCAACTAGTTTTCTCCAGACATTTCTTAACATATGGAACAGTGGCTCATGTGTAGGGCATTATATTAACTCTCTTGTCTTTATTAAGGTTCCCTGGATATTTGTAATAAAAAGTGGTAACTTCAATCATTTGCAGCAACATTTATAATAAAGACCTCTATACAACTTTAAATTACCCGCCCTATGCAAATTGACCGAAGCGCAAGTTCAATACCGAATTTTCGCTAGGCACAAACGTACGCTAGCACTTCTTCGCTAAGAAATTCTTGCACTTGCCGAAGTAACGCCAACGAAAAGTAGCCAGCGTTCGGCACTCAGGACAAAACACTGCATATTAGTGAATTGGCGTAGTGGTAGCGCATTTGTGCCTGGCAACTGTTTTGAGCTGTGCGAAGCTGACGCTGGCGAAAATTCACCCGTTAGTGAATCTAACCCTAGGTCTCCCATTTTATCTGACAAACTCCGTGCTTTTGCCAGCATACAGCGGAGGTTACTACTTTTCCCTCTATTTACATTATTTAATGGAGAATTACATTTACTGGTTTTCTTGTAACAGAGGGATCTCCCTAGCTGGTAAACTGTTTGTCCCCCTCATGCCACCCCCATGCCCCTTCTTTAATCCCACTGCCCAGTCTATACTAGCTTCCCCATAATACTTTGGCTCCCACCCCTGCCTAGTTTAAACACTCCTCCAACCTCTTAGCCATTCTTTCCCCTAGCACATTGAACCCCCTTCATTTGAGGTGCAATCCGTCACGACTATATAGATTGTACCCCAAGGCGCTTTCAATTCTTCAAATTCACTAAAAGGTGACTTTTCAGCGGCTTTGCCACACTTTGTGCCATTCACCAGGCACAAATTCACTACCACTACACTATTTCACTAAAATGCGAAGTTCCGTCTCTGCAGCCGAACACTGGCAAAGTTTCACTAGCGGTGGGCCCCTTGCTCTTGTGGGCCCTGCCGGCCCAGATCAGCACCCTGTGCCCCGGGCCCCCCGGTCCGACCCATCTAGCTAAACTCTGTGCACTTGCGCTTAGGTCAATTTGAATAGGACAGGTACATATACTGTAGGTCGTAAATTCACCCTTCATTAAATCTGTTCCCCAGACTTTAGCCACATTTAACTCCCTAAGCTCCAGCTGTCTTCCTAAACTTGAACATGGCACAGGCAAAATTTCTGAAATTGCCTAGCTCCCTAACCTTATTCTTTAAGGTCCTTCAGCTACCTTGCTTGAGCCTAGATCCCTAACCTTATTCTTTAAGGTCCTGCAGCTACCATTTATTTTGTCATTAGTACCAATATGTTCTAAGACATTTGGGTCATGCCCAGCCCCACCCAATAATTTGTCTACCCGATTAACCTCTTTCCGAACCCTGGCACCAGGAAGACAGCAAACTGTTCGGTTGTAGCAATCCAGATGAGAAATGACCATATCCACTTTCCTAATAATTGAATCCCCTATAACCCCAAACAACTAGATTGTAAAATTATCATAAGCAGGGCCCTCTGACCTCATGTCTGAATAGATTTTTCTATAATTTGTACTTGTCTTGTTACTCTCATACAGTTTTTTAAGTCTCCATAATTCATTGTATAGTATTGTGGAATACGGTGGCACTTATAAATAATTATAATACATCTTTTACCTAAGAATTTATCTTAAAGAATTATTGTTATTAACACGTATTAATAAAGCACCAACTTATTTCTTAGTGCTGTGAAAAGGGAAAGGATGAATACCTCAAAACACACACGTTACTGTATGTACAGGAGGTAGAGAGAGCACAGATGATTAGAGCTTGCAATCTAAAACAGACACAATATGTGGGGTTGGACAAGAGATAGGTGATGGTGGCCTTTTCCGAGTATCATAAATGAGTGGAAACAGAGCTCAGCAAAATGACGGCAGACTTATATAAGAAACTGTGTGTTTTAAGTGATGCTTTCAAAGTTGAAAATTTGGGGGAAATGTCTGTTGGAACATGGAATGTAAGTCCAATCCAAATCACTCTAAGATTTCCTCTTCTCTACTGTGGATTGTATTTTATCTATTCCATTGCAACACAATGCTGCATATACGTACTTGTGTGTATTTAAGCAAAATGTATTCTTACTTGTAGGTCAATTGACACAAATTCTTCCCACTGCTTAAATGTATGTCAAACTGACCAACATACCAGTACAATGCATATATCATATGTATGTTCTCTGCTTCTTTTTGTAAGAAATCTTGCGGTTTGAGGTATTACTAAAGAATGACCCAAAAATGCAAAGCAAAATGGTTTCTGTCACAGGAAACCACTAGATAAAATCAGATATCTCATATTTATCAGAACAGAACATGCTAGAGATAATTTATCATAAGGTTGGGGGTGTGGGACAGGGTTAAAACTGCTATGTTTGTGGCCCTCAGTACAACAGCAAGTGCTGCCCCTGCCTAGGGAATAATATTTATTACTATAGTGTGGCACACATCCTTGGGAGACTTTTTGGTGGTTTTGACTTAGTATTGAATAAACTTGAGAACCACACAGGTCTTGTATATAAACTCAGAAATTCAGACTTTTACAATCATTGATGAATTTAGTCACCAATATAAGCGTCATCATACTGAAGTAAGAAACTTTCTAAACACAATCAATTAAATATTCTGCATTGTTTCTGAAATAATCAAGTTTATATTCACTATTCCTCTCTCAGCATCTGTTTCTCTTCACTCTATCTGCATGCAGCAGTTGGGTGTCAGATGAATGATCCAATATATCTTATAGGGGCAGGGCTTCCTTTCCTAGCAGATGTATTAGATAAGATGTATCAATTAACTGATTCCAGTACAAACAAAATCTAACACGATAACTGCCTTTTGCACAAATCCTGCATGTAGAGAGACTGGGGGGCCAATTCATTAACTTAATAGGAATAGAAGAAGAAAAACTTCGAATTTCGAAGTGTTTTTTTGGCTACTTCGACTATCGAATGGGCTACTTCGACTTTGAATCTAAGGATTCGAACTAAAAATCGTTCAACTATTCGACCATTCGATAGTCCAAGTACTGTCTGTTTAAGAAAAAACTTCGACCCCCTAGTTCGCCACCTAAAAGCTACCGAACCAAATGTTAGCCTATGGGGAAGGTCCCCATAGGCCTGGCTAAGTTTTTTTGGTCAAAGGATAATCCTTCGATCGTTGGATTAAAATCCTTCGAATCGTTCAATTCGAAGGATTTAATTGTTCGAACGATTATTCCTTAGATCGTTCGATCGAAGTATTTGCGCAAAATATATTCGATAATCGAAGTTGAAGGATTTTCATTCCCGGTCGAATATCAAGGGTTAATTAACCCTCGATATTCGACCCTTGATGAATTTGCCCCATGATGTCTGGTGATTTTAATAGAGTGATCTCTAATACATCTTCTAGGCAAAAGAAGCCTCCCTATAAGATATACTGGATCATCTGACTCCTGAATATAGACAGAATGAAGAGAAACAGATGCTGAAAGAGGAATAGTGAATATAAACTTGATTATTTCAGAAACAATGCAGAATTTTTATTTCACAAACGGTACGAAATTTTTAATTCATTGTATTTAGAAAGTTTCTTATTTCAGTATGCTGAAGCTAATATTACATTTTCATTTTCACAATAGTTCCCCTTTTCACTCACAGTCGCTACACAATTCACCATTCAGCTGCTAACGTAGGTCTTTTCTTGGCTCATGTAGGCGAGTAGCCAAGGTCAAAGGATATTATCTGAGATATTGGTCCTCAGGCCACCCCAAACAGATCTGGGCCCAATACTCAATCCTTTATAAAGACTCACCAAGGCAACCCCTCCTTCCAGAATTTTCCAGAGAAGATTCCCTACTAACAGCACCATCTGCATCATATAACAAATACCTAATCAACAATAATACATCTACCCCTTAAACTTCCCACATACGCAATAATGTCCTTGTTGCAATCTATAAAACACAATCACACAACCCCTCTTACAAGTGTTCATAGGGTTTGTGTCCAGCTTTGGTTACATGAGTCTTAGAACCTTGGATTTTACATCCTCGATTTCGTTTTCCAGGAATATACACAATTTTTGTGGTCCCATACAGACAAGCAGCATCGCTTTTTCAATGTGAATTAGTGGGCGAGGAGCTAATTAACATCATTTCATAATATTCTTGCATCTCTTCTTATCTCTTGCCACACTTTATATAGTTCATAAACAGCCAGTTACTGTATGTGCATTTATGACAGTTGTATTGCTAAAGACATAGACAAAGAGAGTTTTACTGTGTGCATGCTTGCCTGGCAGAAAGTGCCACCAGTGTGCTAAGAAATACACGCTGGGGCAGATATATTAGAATACGCTCATTCAGTTACTCATAGCAACTTAGATCTTTGCTTTAATATGTAACACGCACTGATCCAAACCACATGGACCACCTAGGTAAATAGGCTATAAACTAAAGTTACCAGATTTTCAAAGTAAAATCCAGAGAAAGGCACGGAGGATTATTATTATTATTACAGTATTATTATTAGTATTATTAACATTTATTTCTAGAGCGCCAACATATTGTGCAATGCTGTAAAATAAATGTGTTTATACAAAGAATACAAAGGATCATGCAAAATGGGTCATAAACCTCACTCTCTACAACCACCCCACTAACAATCAAAGCCACAATTTTCTTCCTCTGCAAATTTCCCCAAAGTGACTTCAGTATAATGCAATGATATCTGTATTATGCAAAACAACACAGTAATACAACTAAGCAATATTTTCAGGTATGCTTCATGGCACGCACTCACAATATACAGTCAGGTCCATAAATATTTGGACAGACAACTTTTTTTTCAAATTTTAGTTCTGTACATTACCACAAGGAATTTTAAATGAAACAACTCAACTCAAGACTTTCAGCTTTAATTCAGTGGGTTGAACAAAAAGATTGCATAAAAATGTGAGGAACAAAAGCCTTTTTTTAACACAAACACTTCATTTCAGGTGCTCAAAAGTAATTGAACCAAGGGTTCAAAAGTAATTGGACAATTGACTCAAAGGCTATTTCATGGGCAGGTGTGGGCAATTCCTTTGTTATGTCTAGCAATGAAGCAGATAAAAGCCCTGGAGTTGATTTAAGGGGGGGGTTTGTATGTGGAAGATTTTGCTGTGAACAGACAACATGCGGTCAAAGGAGCTCTCCATGCAGGTGAAACAAGCCATCCTTAAGCTACAAAAACAGAAAAAAAACACCCGAAAAATTGCTACAATTTTAGGAGTGGCAAAAATCGACAGTTTTGTACATCCTGAGAAAGAAAAAAAAGCACTGGTGAACTCAGCAACGCAAAAAGACCTGGACGTCCATGGAAGACAACAGTGGTGGATGATCGCAGAATCATTTCCATGGGGAAGAGAAACCCCTTCACAACAGCCAAACAAGTGAACACCACTCTCCAGGAGGTAGGTGTATCAATATCCAAGTCTACCATAAACAGAAGACTGCATGAAAGTAAATACAGAGGGTGCACTGCAAGGTGCAAGTCACTCAAAAGAATTAAGAATAGAAAGGTTAGATTGGACTTTGCTAAAAAAAATCTAAAAAAGCCAGCACAGTTCTGGAAAAAATCATCACAGATGAAACCAAGATCAGCCTCTACCAGAATGATGGCAAGAAAAAAGTATGGAGAAGGCAGGGAACAGCTCATGATTCAAAGCATACCACATCATCTGTAAAACATGGTGGAGGCAGTGTGATGACTTGGGCGTGCATGGCTGCCAGTGACACTGGGACACTAGTGTTTATACATGATGTGACACAGGACAGAAGCAGCCAAATGAATTCTCAGGTGTTCAGAGACTAAGGGGCAAATTTACTAAAGGGTGAAGTGACTAACGCTGGCAAAAATTCGCCAGTGTGGCGTCATTTCTGAGCTTCGCCAATTTACTAAAGCCCACAGGCGTAACTTTGCTATCGAAGGAGATAGACTATAGCGCTACTTTACACTCTTACACCAGGCAAAGTTTTGTTTGTTCCATCACAAATTCACTAAGATGTGCCTTTTACTCAACGTTAGCTGTTCCGCCAGACTTGCCTTCGCCAGCTCAGACCAGGCGAAGTGCAATGGAATGTATAGGGTTTATTCAATTTTTAGTTGAAAAATTTTCTAAGTCCCAAAAAAACCTGGCATCTTACTTTTTCAGGGTGTTAGGCTGCAAAAGCCCGTAAAATTGTTTTTGGGCACCCGGGCCCCCGATATATTTCCTAACATATGGCACATAAAATATACATTGGACACGTGTAGCGAAATACAACTTTATATTTATCTAGTATAGGTCAATCTAAAAACAACTGGACTTGCTGAGTAATCAATGAAGACGTTTCACTACTCATCCGAGCAGCTTCTTCAGTTCAACTGACTGGTGTGGGAAGTTCTCGGAATATAAACTCTTCCACTAATCCATTTACAATGGCACATTGTAACTCTTCAAAGAGGTGACATCTGAAGAAATTCACAGAGGTGTTGATTCTGTGTAGTTGTGATAGGATTATCCAATGTGTCATGCAACTCCTAGATACAGGTGTTACTTGTGAGAGTTGCATGAATGGATGTGTGAAGTGTTCTGAAACCGCCGGGGTACAGATGTTAGAACAACATTGTATGTAGCAGACAGGTGGTGTCGAAGGCCCCCGCCTCTGTTCAGAGATGGTCTCTCCACCTTGACATGAATCGCCTCTTTCATGCCTCGTTCAAACCAGCGGTCTTCTTTATCCAAGATTTGGACCTTGCTGTCTTCAAAGGAGTGTCCCTTGTCTTTTAAGTGTAGAAAGACAGCTGAGTTTTGCCCTGTAGAGTTCTCCCTCCTGTGCTGAGCCATTCGCTTGGAGAGCAGTTGTTTTGTCTCCCCGATGTATAGATATGTGCACTCCTCGCTACACTGGACTCCGTATACCACATTGCTTTGTTTTTCTTTTGGTGTTTGATCCTTTGGGTGTACCAGTTTTTGTCTCAGTGTGTTGCTAGGTTTGAAAAACACAGGGACATGGTGTTTGTTGAAAATCCTCCTGAGTTTCTCTGACACTCCAGCTACATATGGGATGACTATGTTTCGCCTACTATGTGTCTCCGGGCGGTTATTTCTATTGGTGTTCCTGTTGGGCTTGGTTGCTGCTGTTTTGACAAAGGCCCAGTCTGGGTAGCCACATGCTTTCAAAGCTCCTCTGAGATGTTTTTGCTCTTTGTCTTTGGACTCTGTATCAGTTGCCACACATTCCCCCGGTGGTGCAGGGTTCGAATGACACCCAGTTTGTGTTCCAGTGGATGGTGGGAATCAAACAACAGATATTGATCCGTATGAGTGGGTTTCCTGTATACTTCCGTCTTCAAGTTACCCCCCTCTTGGATACATATCAAACAGTCCAAAAAAGCAAGTTTGTTCTCATGGACATCTTCCCTTGTGAACTTGATGTTATTGTCCACTGAGTTAATGTGTTCTGTGAAGGCCGCCACTTCATTGGATCTGATTTTAACCCAAGTATCATCCACATACCTGAACCAGTGAGTCGGTGTAGTTCCCTGGAAAGTAAGTAAGGCCCTCCTTTCCACTTCCTCCATGAACAAATTTGCTACAGTGGGAGAGACTGGAGAACCCATTGCACAGCCATGTTTCTGTCTATAAAAAAGGTTCTTGTACTTGAAGTATGTGGTGTTTAGGCACAAATCTAGAAACAAACAAACTTGGTTGGGACTGAGCTTCGTTCTGCTGCTGAGGGTGTTATCATGTTGCAGTCGATTTCTTACAGTCTCAATCGCCTCTGTAGTAGGTATACATGTGAACAAAGAAGTGACATCATATGATACCATTGTTTCTTCTGCCTGTAGTGTAACGCCGTGAATCTTGGTTACAAACTCTTTGGCATTCTGGATATGATGCACTGTATTGCCTACCAACGGGGCTAAGATGTTAGCCAAGAATTTTGCAATGCTGTATGTCAATGAATTTATGCTGCTGACAATGGGTCTTAGTGTGGCTCCTTCCTTGTGTATCTTGGGGAGTCCGTATAAGCATGGTGTGGCTTCCCTGGGATACAGACGGTGGTATAAAATTCGATCAATGTCTTTCTCCTTTCCAAGTTGTTGTAGGCAACCGATCACCTTTTTCTTGTAACCACTGGTTGGGTCTTTCCCTAAGGGTTCATATGTATTGCTATCACTGAGCAGAGTGGCTATCTTGCAGTCATAGTCAGTTGTGTTGAGCACAACTGTGCATCTCCCGACACCACCTGTCTGCTACATACAATGCTGTTCTAACATCTGTACCCCGGCGGTTTCAGAACACTTCACACATCCATTCATGCAACTCTCACAAGTAACACCTGTATCTAGGAGTTGCATGACACATTGGATAATCCTATCACAACTACACAGAATCAACACCTCTGTGAGTTTCTTCAGATGTCACCTCTTTGAAGAGTTACAATGTGCCATTGTAAATGGATTAGTGGAAGAGTTTATATTCCGAGAACTTCCCACACCAGTCAGTTGAACTAAAGAAGCTGCTCGGATGAGTAGTGAAACGTCTTCATTGATTACTCAGCATGTCCAGTTGTTTTTAGATTGACCTATACTAGATATACTATGACCTGGATGAATGAAAATCTTCATAGTCACAACTTTATATTTTTTTTATTAAGGTTTCCTGGGCTTGTGTAGTGTAATGTATTTGCTGTAACATATACATCCATTCAACTTTAAAGGAGAAGGAAAGCCCCAGGGCGCAAAACCCCTCCCCCCCTTCCCTCCGTTGCCCCCCTCCCTCCTCCCCCCTGGCCTACCTGTCCCCCTGGGCAAATGCCCCTAACTTATTACTCACCCCTCTGCGCAGGTCCTGTCCACGGAGTTCACAGTCGCCATCTTCTCCCACGCGCGTCTTCTTCCTGCTCTGACCGGCGTTTTCTGGTGCATGCGCAGTAGGAACAGTTACTGGTACGGCTCTACTGCGCATGCGCCGAATGTCACGAAGGAAATCGGAAAACTTTGTGACATTCGGTGCATGCGCAGTAGAGCCGTACCGGTAACTGTTCCTACTGCGCATGCGCCAGAAAACGCCGGTCAGAGCAGGAAGAAGACGCGCGTGGGAGAAGATGGCGACTGTGAACTCCGTGGACAGGACCGGCGCAGAGGGGTGAGTAACAAGTTAGGGGCATTTGCCCAGGGGGACAGGTAGGCCAGGGGGCAGAAGGGAGGGGGGGCAACACAGGGGAGGGGGGAGGGGTTTTGCGCCCTGGGGCTTTCCTTCTCCTTTAACTTCCCGCTGTATGCAAATTAGCCAACGCTAGCGCAACTTCGCCAGAGTTTGGCGCCCTGGACACAACTTTCGATTTTAGTGAATTAGTGTTGTCCTGGCAAATCTACGTCTACGTCGAAGTGTTGCATTGCGAGTGAATCCAGCGCTGGCGAATTTCCGCAGGTTAGTGAATTTGCCCTATACTGTCTGCTCAAATCCAGCTAAATGCAATCAAATTGATTGGGAGGCATTTCATAATACAGATGGACAATGACCCAAAACATACAGCCAAAGCAACCCAGGAGTTTATTAAAGCAAAGAAGTGGAATTTTCTTGAATGGCCAAGTCAGTCATCTGAACCCAATTGAGCTGCATTTCACTTGTTGTAGACTAAACTATGGACAGTAAAGGCCTGGCAGAGCATTAAAAGAGAGGAAACCCAGAGTCTGGTGATGTCCATGAGTTCAAGACTTTAGGCTGTCATTGCCAGCAAAGGGTTTTCAATCAAGTATTAGAAATGAACATTTTATTTTCAGTTTTTTAATTTGTCCAATTACTTTTGAGCCCCTGAAATGAAGTGATTGTGATTGAAAAAAAGGCTTTAGTTCCTCACATTTTATGCAATTTTTTTGTTCAACCCACTGAATTAAAGCTGAAAGTCTGCAGTTCAACTGCAAAATTAGAAAAAAAAGAGACTGCCCAACTGTATTATACTAAAACAAATCCTAGAGAATTTGAGTATACAGGTATGGGATCGGTTATCCAGAAAGCTCTGAATTATGGAAAGGCCATCTCCCATGGACTCCATTTTATCCAAATAATCAACATTTTTTTAAAAAAACGATTTCCTTTTTCTCTGTAATAATGAAAAAAGTACTGATCCAAACGAAGATATAATTAATCCTTATTGGAAGCAAAACCAGCCTATTGGGGTTTTTTAACGTTTACGTGATTTTAGTAGACTTAAGGTATGAAGATCCAAATTACAGAAAGATCAGTTATCCGGATAACTCCAGTCCCAAGCATTCTGTATTACATGTCACCTACCTGTATCATGTTTTCTTCTGTGATTCTTTACAACTGGTCTTTTTGTAATACAAGTTGCTAAGAAATCTTGAGGTATTACTAAAGTATGACCTAAAAAGCAACACGGGGAGTCACATTTATTAAAGGTTGAATTTTGAATTCATGTGAGTTTTTTTAACTCTATTAAATTCAAATATACTCAAAATTCAATTGGGGGTTATTTATTAAAAAAATTGAATATCTAAAACGTGCACAAATTTTACCGACTCGAAAACTCAAATTCGACTAAACTCGATTCGAGTTAGGAAGGCAACTAACTTCCAAAAAGGTCCCTGGATCTCTCCCTTTTACTTATACATGAACTCTACAGGTTTTTACGTGGTGGATAGTCCAATTCAAATAGGACCAGAGTATAATAAATCTCGAAATTCGAGTTTGAATAAAAACTCAAATCGAGTTTAGATAATTCACAATTCAAATTTGAGAGCTTTGAGAAAGAAAGAAAAATTTGACCCTTAATAAATCTGTCCCATAGTGACCAGGTATGTCGGCTATTAGGATATAAATAACAGCTAATTGCCCTGAAGTCAGCTATGGATGAAGGCAGTAAACACTGGGTGCCAGCCTGTTTCATATCTGACTCTACAACAAAGAAAATTAAGAGGCCGTTTATTAACATTCTCATTTTAGAGTCATTTTTGAGTAACCCATTTTAGAGTAACCCATTTTTGGCCACCACCCTGTACCAAAGGTTAAACATCATACCATTTCTTACCAATTACAGGTCCTGAGTCCCCTTTGCTAGGTGAAAGGGTACTGGGAAAACTCTTCTCTGGCAGTGCCTCCACCTAATGGGATCTGGGAATACACCTGAGGGTGCCCCCATTAGGAAAACATTCAATACACACACTTGCTTTATAAAAATATCAACTTTATACAAGGAAGTGCAGATTAAAGGGGAAATAAACTGTAATAGTACACATATGCATTTAAAAGCATGACCCACTACCCTGGTGACCCTGTGCCAGTCCTAACCTGGTAATTCCCTACCAGGCAAAGTCCCACACTACTCCTTTGGTGATGATGGTCTCTGTCCCTTTTCCCAACAAGAGCACAAATGGTCCAGGTAGCGGTATTTTCTCAAGTACCTTTCCCGATGGACAAGGTACTGGTTCCCACATGGCAGGCACATAAACAGCCTGTGACACAAAAGAAACCCCACTAGATCCTTTCCCTTTCCTCTACTCTCCCCAGGCAGACTCACCCGTGGGCTCACAAAGAGCGGAAACAGGCATCCACAGCGATGAGCATCTTTATCTAAGAAATGCAGCTTTGATGAATCCATAGCGAAACTGTAGCTCCCAGCACTGTCTATAGCGCAAGCATTTCCACATTCAGTTTTGGAACTAAGGAGCTTCAGACCCTCCCGATCGAGCTCCCAGGCATGGGGTCTCACCTACCCCAGCCTCAGAGGCCTCCTGCCTCTACATCTTGGCTGCTGAATTCACTCTCTCCTCCAAGAAGTAACATCCAGCAGTAAGACAGCAGAAAACTGTAATGGCTGTCTGAGCACTCTCTTTTATCGTAAAGTGGTGCACCCACAGTGCTCTGGTCCCAGCCCCTGGGAAACCCCATAGCTCGGCCATGTGGCTCTCTGTAGGGAATTAACCCTTTGGGTCCCTACACATGATTAAACATATTTTCTCTCAAACCACAAATGCAATGAAAGGTATTAAAAAATCTGATTATAAAAAACTGCTGAGCGATTGGAACCTCTAAGTTTAGTGAACAAACAGATCTCCGAAACCTCTAAAACTATGACCAAAAAATTGATCTTTGCAAGAGAAGAAGGGCAGCTTCCACTGACTTCTACATAACCTCAACAGTTTTTGTTTGGATTTTATGGTTTGGTCACTTGATAAATTACAAAAACAAATTGTGGATTAAGGTACAATGTGAAAAATCATTTGCGTGAAAAAGCCTGCATAGGAGAAACAAACATCCCATGAAAAGTTCTTAAAGGAAAACTAAACCCCCCAATAAGAAAAGCCCCTACTAACCAAGTCACCCCTCCACGCTCCCCCCCCAGATAGTTGACCACCCCAGAAAGTGCCCCTAACACAGTACTCACTTATCAGTGCAGAGTAATGCAGTGGAGCTCATGGTCGCAACCATCTGGCTCTTCCATATTTGCACATGCACAGTTGGAGCAGCCAAAAGTGCCGGAAATTGCCTAAGGGAAGGAACAGGACCCGAAGAATACTGAAGAGCCGAACAATGGCGTCAATGAGCTCTGCTGCGCTTACTCTGCACCGATACGTGAGTACTGTGTTAGTGGCACTTTCAGGGGTGATCAGTTATGTGGGTGGGGGGCAGGGAGGGGGGACTTGGGTAGTAGGTAGGGGCTTTTCTTATTCGGTGGTTTAGTTTTACTTTAAGAACTTTTATGGGATGTTTCTCCTATTCAGGTGTTTTAATGCAAATGATTTTATGTACACATTGTACTTCAATATGAGTACTATGTTAGGGGCAGTATAAGCCATTCTATAGCATACTATACATAGTGGGGCTCATTTATTAACACTGGGCAAATTTTCCCATGTGCAGTTGCCTATAGCAACCAATCAGTGATTAGCTCTTTAAAGCCAGTTGCAAGTAGGACAATGAATGCAGAAATTTGATGGGTTGCCATAGGTTACTACCCATGGACAAATTTGCTCTTTGTTGATAAATGACCCCCAGTATCTACTATAATACTATAAATACAATAAAATACAAAACTTTGTATCTACTATAACAACACGATACAATATATATTTATATTATTATGAGTATATTTATATATGTTTTCTGCATATAACATTTTCTTTGAATTCTGTTTTTGTGTGTACAGTGATATCAAAACTGTATTTAGTGCAAACTATACATTTGTTATTTGTAAAGGAAAAACAATGGTGTACATCTTCATATACCAGCTTACCTGCAATAAAAACTAAATGTAGTTGTGCTTCTGCAAACACTAACAAACTTACATTATACATATGATGAGAAATATGATAATGATAACTTCTGAAAAAAAAAATTATGTCTACCACAGGAAGAGGAAGCAACTCTGAATCTGGTTAGTTATGTGCACACCAAACATTTTCACTCTAACCACACATGAAAATCACATTGGTGCAATTGCTACAGGAAACCAAAACACCCCCCTACTCCAAGTCTGTAATAAGTTTAAATGTCTTGCAACCTGCACACTTCTCTCTCATCACAAAGCCAGAACCAGCCTCTGTGACCAGTAAGAGCCATTATATGTTATATATATTTCTTACATTGTGTTTTTTATTTTTATCAGTTCTGTACATTTTAAGAACAGAACAAAGTGTGTTTGTAATATATTGGTATATTAATAATAATTAATAAGTTTACCCTGGAAAAGGAGAGTAGTGTCTGGTAATTATAGGGATCTGGTTTTCCTTTGCATAATGTATATAACATCAGTGGGGTTGGTAGTAATCTACTATGTTCTAGGTTTCCCACTCCAATACAAGGTGGAGTTGTGGGAAGGTAGTCAAATGTCTTTGTGTTGCGTTTGACTCCCAACCAAAATTGTAAAGGGGAAGGGGGTAATGATTTCCTAATCTAACACAAATATCTGTGAGCTGGAGAATGGAAGAGTTAAGTATGGTCTGATGCTGTATCTGTTGCTGTATATACACCAGTAGAAAAGGTGCTTTGTGTGCCACTGTCCTTCACCCCTAGCCAGTACCCCCTAACTTCTCTATCTTTCCTCCTGTCTTAATTAGATTGATTATCCTTGTGTGCTACTGACCTTATGGTGGGAAAGGAATGAAACATGCTTTTGTTTATGTTCATCTTTTATCTGAGCTTTGGCCCAAGCATTTTTCTTTGGAAGACACTCAGGGGCATATTTATGAAGGGTCGAATTTCGAATTGAAAAAACTCGAAATTGGAATTCAAAGAGATCAACCAAAATGAAGTTGAGGTTTTTTTTGGACCAATAGGTCCATATTGGAACGAATAAGTCCGTATTCGGCCGAATTCAAATCATATGAGTCGAAGGAATAGCACATTCGATCGAATTCGATTCAAAGTTTTTCCCCCAAAAAAACTTCCATTTTTCAAAGTCCACCATTGAACTCCAAATAGGTTCTAGGAGGTCCCCCATAGGCTAAAACTGCAATTTGGCAGGTTTTACATGGCGAATGGTCGAAGTCAAATTTTTAAAGCGACAGTACATGATAAATTTCGATATTCGAAATTTTTGAATTTATTTCAAATTCAAATGTAATTTGGACTATTGCCTAGTTGAAGTACACAAAAATAGCTCGAAATTGATTATAACGTTTACATCTTTATATTGTGAAGATGTTTTCTTTCTATACAGTAGTTCAGTTTTTTTAAGGAATTCAGCAGAACCAAATCTGACCCTGCTGCTCCTGTTGGACTAATCATTCCTTCAATGTAATGAAAGTGACTAACGTTTAATCACTTACTGAACTCATTGCATTGACAGTTTGCTCTACTCTAACTAGATATAAAAAAAGAAATGCACTAGAGCTAACTTGTTACATAAGAAGCAGTGCATCTACACAAAGATCAGTATAGTACTGTGGGTTCCTTTGCTTTAAGCAATTTATTTTTTATTTTGAATATTTTATTTCACTTAGAGAGCATACATTTCCATGGTTTCAAGGTAATAATGATGTCCTGCTTAAACAAACATCACCTGCCCTAAATCAAAATGGAAGATGAGGTCCCAAAAAAGTAAGATAAGCAATATCAAGTAAGAGTAACAATAACAATTGAAGCCTCACAGTCAGTCTATTTTTTTAGTTGCCGTGGCAAGTGACTCCAACAACCAGGCAGATTAATAACATTATAAATCATACAAAAAGGTTTGTTTTACTGTATTAAAGGAAAACTATACCCCCCAAACAATGTAGGTCTCTATTAAAAGATACTGAGTAAAACAGCTCATGTGTAAAACCCTGCTTCATGTAAATGAACCATTAGAATAATAATATACTTTTTTAGTAGTATGTGCCATTGGGTAATGATAAATAGAAAAGGGCCGCCCCCTGAGATCGTAAGATTCACTGTGCACACATACAAACCACATGTAAGGTCACATGAGCCAATTAACAGACAGAGTTCTGCCTTTTGCTTCCTCACTTCTTCCTGTTACAGTTAGTGTTGTAGTATTTCTGGTCAGGTGATCTCTGAGGCAGCACAGATAGAGTCACGAAATGGTGGCTCAAGGCAAGAGATGTAAAAGGGCAATATTTATGTAAATATATATTCCAGTTTGGTAAGATTCTTTAATATGTCATTCAATTTGATATAAACTATCTGTTGCTTAAGTATTCATTTTGGGGGTATAGTTTTCCTTTAACATTTCCCTTTAAGTAGATGCTGGGAAAGTGTGGTGGATTTAAACAGATTTAAAATTCAAATGGTCTTAGCTCTCCACCCTATTATAAGAATTTATTTAGGGTACAAAAAAAAACCTTTAAGCCATTCTAATTCTCATCAGTACATTAAGGGGCAAATTTACCTAGGGTCGAATATCGAGGGTTAATTAACCCTCGATATTCGACTGGCAAATTAAAATCCTTCGACTTTGAATATCAAAGTCGAAGGATTTAGCGCAATTCGTTCGATCAAACGATTAAATCCTTCGAATCGAACGATTCAAAGGATTGTCCTTCAATCAAAAAATTGATAGGAAGCCTATGGGGACCTTCCCCATAGGCTAACCTTGGCCTCGGTAGGTTTTAGGTGGCGAACTAGGGGGTCGATGTTTTTTTTAAAGAGACAGTACTTAGACTATCAAATGTTTGAATAGTCGAAAGATTTTTAGTTCGAATCGTTCGATTCTAAGTCGAAGGTCAAAGTAGCCCATTCGATGGTCGAAGTAGCCATAAAAACACTTCGAAATTCGAAGTATTTTTCCTCTATTCCTTCACTCGAGCTAAGTGAATGGGCCCCCTAAACTCACTGTATAACCTCACGAATTAAACTCACTGCTCAACAGTCTACTTTTCCTTAGCTAGACATACCCACAAAAAAGAACACAAAATAGGAATATACAGTACCTTGGTTTCCCCCTGCCATTAACTTGACAATGTTCTCACTGACTGTTCCCACATAACAAAATCTAATTTCACAACCACAAACATCTTTATGTTACCTCCCATAAGGCTTCCAGGTACAATAATATTCTATTTTATTCTGCATTGACAATGACCACCTGTTAAAGACAGATGAATTATCTAATACAGATAAATTAACCCTATTGTGTCTTGTGCCTATGTTTCAATTCAAATGCCTCCCTCCAGCAGTGGTGGTCTCATAGCTTATGACTGGGATTTTATCTTCACAGAGGTAGCCCACAAAACATACATGGACAAATCATGGTCCTTTATTTGAATACTTCTACTCTGTAATCTCTTTAACCAGAGATGACTTTACCTGCTCTCTCCAATAATAAGCTAGTACTTTTAATAGGGAGCCTGGCAAATAAGCTCAGGAACATAAACAGAATCATATAGTTTGGTACTTGCATGATCAGTAAAATGTGAATCCATTGTAAAGTAATTTTTAAATGAAACACACTTGATTTGCTAAAAAGACCTAACCAGAAAAAGATGAAGAGATATATAGTTCCACTGCCTGACTTAAAGGGGGGTTCACCCTTAAAGTTAACTTTTAGTTTGTTATAGAATGGCTAATTCTAAGCAACTTTTCAATTGGCCTTCATGTTTTCTTTTTATAGTTTTTGAATTATTTGCCTTCTTCTTTTGACTCCTGCTTTCTTAAAAACAAATGCTCAATAAGGCTACATATTTATAGTTATCACTAAGTTTTATTACCTATCTTTGTATTGATGTCCTCTCCTATTCCAATCTCTTACTCAGATCAGTGCATGGTTGATAGACCCTAGCAACCCGATTGCTGAAATTGCAAACAGGAGAGTTGCTGAATGAATAGCTAAATAACCAAAAAAAAACACAAATGATATAAAATGAAAATCAATTGCAAATTATCTCAGACTAGCGCTCTTTACATCGTACTTAAAGTTAATTTAAAAGTGAACAACTCCTTTAAGTACAATTGTGGGAAAGATAAAGAAGGGCAATTAAATCAATATAACTCGTTTGTATACTAAAAACAAAAAAGGAACAGGACCAACATAGTACATAGTAAACTTGTAAACAATTACAATTTTTCTTGTTGTACTGTGTTCCCTTTACTTGTTCTTCTTCGCAATGGCTGACTTCATTGTAAATGTCCATTTTCCCTGCCCCCCACAGATATGACCATGGATCCTTCATGGACTAATGTTTCCGACAGCAATGGAAGCAGCTGTGAGGTGCACAGTAATCAGACAATGGCACAAACCATGTTTACTGTGTATTATTGTATAGTGTTTATCATTGGTTCCTGTGGAAACATTCTTGCTCTTCATCTTACATTCAAGAGAGGGAAAAAAGTGAACTCAACAGACATCTATCTGATCAACCTGGCCGTGTCGGATGCCCTGTTTACACTTGCCCTGCCTGGCAGAATTACTTATTACATCTTAAATTTCCACTGGCCTTTTGGAGACATCTTATGCAGAATAACTGCCTTCATTTTTTATACCAACACATATGTTGGCATTTACTTCATGACCTGTGTGAGTGTTGATCGATATATCGCAGTGGTACACGCACTCCGGTTTAGCAAAGTCAGGAAAACTCGATGTGTAAAATACACATGTGTTCTGCTTTGGTGTATTGTGGTCCTCCAAACAATGCCACTGCTGTTTAGACCAATGACAAAGGAAAACAAAAATACAGTAACGTGCATGGAATATTTCAATTTTGAAAATGTCAATTACCTGCCAGTTCTTCTCTTGCTAGCCTGCATCATCGGCTATGGGACACCGTTTGGCATCATTCTCTTCTGCTATATGTGCATTAGCAGGAGACTGTGTATAGCTGCAAAGAACAACCCTTTAGCGGACAAGAATGGGCAATATAAAAGAGCATTCAATGTGATCATGATAGTACTGATAGCAATTGTCCTGTGCTTTACGCCGTACCATGTTAACATCATTCAATTCATGGTTAGAACACTCATTCGCCAGCCATCTTGCTTGGATAATAAAGCTTTTAAGATGTCTCTTCAGATCACTGTCGCTCTTATGAATATGAATTGTTGTGTAGATCCCATTATTTACTTTTTTGCATTTAAAGGATACAAGAAAAGAATTTTAGGCTTATTTAAAATGTATGTCTCTAGTCAATCAGCGTCAAAGCCATATTCAGAAAACAACAGCACTAGTCATAATCAAGGTGGCACTATGTTAGTAGAGCTGTAGTGCTGTATGGGACCAGGGATATGTTCAAGACAAACCAATTAGTTCATCCAAATACCAGCATACTGTAAAATAAAAGAATTCAAAGCAACTCGTCATAATTACTTATGTGATATAAGAGAGTTTTGAATTGTGTACAGCTTTAAGCTAAAGCATCTATATACATTGCTTCTAACAAAGGATAACTTCAGCACCCATTCCAGGTAAGAGTACATCAGTCTTTCTTTAGGGTTGCAAAGGAAAAATCTAGTGCACCTAGATAAAATACCATCACCATATCTTGGGTCATAACATCGATCCTGTGCAATCATCACAATTCAGGCAAAACACAAGGTAAAATAACACATAGAAGCTGATCTATCATTAATTGATATTTTTTATCAGGCTATAAGGATGGATACCCATTGACAAAGAAAATATGTAACCCTTTAGATTGAATATCTAAATCTATAAGCCCCCAATGTAACTTGCTTTGTGTTAATGACAATAAATAATGACAATAAATAACCACAATATAGGACTCTTCGGGCGTTATAGTTCAGCACTGCGTCTGATCTCTAACACCCCATAGAACAAATGGTGTTCAACTGCTCCAAACCGTTCAAAATATTTATTTTTTGTTAAATTTGCATGAAAACGTTCTGCTTTGATTAATATCAATTCATCAAACATTCTTACTGTTACAAAAGAAATTCGGATGCACACCTGTTAGTTGCAATTTGTTATTTACCCACTGACCCTTATGCGAGGGAACGGTCTTCAGGATAAGCACCCTACACTTACAACAAGGGATTGGGATTGGGTCGAGCTCTCCATGTTCGTACATTTTTACTGTTAGACTAATGTTAATATGTGGCAAAAATTGTCAAGCTGCTTGGAATCTGTTGCCATTCCCCACTTTGATAGTTTGTAAATCTGCTGCTTGTTTGCTTTTTGACGAATGCGTTTGTTCAGCAAATGCAAAATACAGAAACAAGATGAATGTCAAAGCAAATAAATTCAGCAGACACAGAACAATAATATACATTTCCACAAACAATTTTGTATATGTTTTTTTTTAATGTGCAAAATTCTGTGTAGGATTTAAGTGTAGCAATGAATGGCACTCAAATAATGGATGCTTTGTGCTTGAGTCTTTGCTGTAAGTCTGCACAAACATATGGCATCCAAAGAAAATGAAACGGTTTTTTTGCACTTCAGATTAAGCTTCTTGATATAAAATTGCAGACAGGAATTTTTACTGATGCATTTAATGCACACAGTGATACTATCTAATACAAAAGTGCCTTTCTTGGACCATGTCGTCTCTGGATGGACTTAATTCTGTAAAAATTGCTATTTTTAGAGTGACAGCAGCCTGAAAATAGAGACTTGTAGTTTTGTATTTTTTTCTTCTTAGGATCCCAGTGCAGATTTGGGTCTGAACATTAGTACTGTAGCTCATAAAATACAGTGACTTTGTCCCCAGGCAATCAGGTTCTGAGCATAGCATTTGTGTATTAGTTAGAAAGTGATAATGTGGTGTCTGTGTTGCTTCAGGTTAAGTGAGGGACATTTCCAACCTGTATCATTCCAGCTTCTGGCTAATATACTGTAGCTCCACACTGTGAACCACTGGTGCTAAATAGCAGCAGGTAGGAAAAAATATACGCATCTTTAACACAAAATTGACAGAGCAAGAATTATTCTTAACATGTTATTTTTGTACAAAGGGTGGGGTGCTGCTGTGATTTCATGTTATGACTCATTATATAGTTATGACTCAGCTATAAAAGCTATTTCTCTGCCAAGTTATAATATGAATGATAAATGTTTGGATTTTCTGTTTTATAGCTAATGATTACTGCAATAAATAACTTTTGCTTTCTAATGTATACTTTTGCAGTTATTATTTCTGCACTTTTAAGGAACAAATATGAGACTTGGCCTCATTAGAAATCAGCTCTGTCCCTCTCATGCCAAATGTTTGATACCGTGCAACTCTGACTCAAAAAGTGGTAATGCGACTAGTGACTAGCAGCGCAAATCGAGTATAAACACGCGAAGACTTTCATAATGTAACAACAAATAGATAATGCACGGTTCACCTCTGCTACATGTATGTATTTTATTTTATTTCTGATAACAATAAAACAGTTATATATGTATAAAAAAAGAAATCAGCTCTGTCCATGAGAAGCTCTTAAAGGAGAACTAAAGTTTAACTAAAGAAGTAGGCTAGAAATGATGTGCATTATGGTTTGGGTTTCTGTACCAGCTCAAAGCAACCACAGCTCTTTAGCAGTGAAGATCTGTGTCTCCAAAGATGCCCCAGTAGCTCCCATCTTTTTTCTGCTGATGCTCTCTGCTGCTATCACTTACTGAGCTTAGGGACCAATGCACAATATATTGAATATATATCATATAAATGTCACAATATAAGGCTGGTTAGTAATTAATACAGATAATTACTACATGGCAGCACATAAACCAGTGCAATTAGCATCAGAATTTAATAATTAGCCTTGTAGAATCAGCTTATATTACAGACAAATATCATTTTCTGATTGATATTTGTGAAAACCCCTAAGCTTAGCTTCTCAACAGTTGCCCAGAGCCCACTAAACATGTGTTGCAGACACTTTCCAAGATGGTGACCCTCTGTGACAAGTCCTGGATCATTGCTTTTGATAAGTTGAAACTTTAGGCTGGTACAATAAGTTCATTATATAATATATGGTATTTTTAACCATATTAGTTTTTAGGGTTTAGTTCTCCTTTAATAATGAAACAGCTCATTTGTAACCAGATCTGTCTCTAATAAGACTACCCTATGTCATTTCCCTGGGGTTAAATAAGATCTGTGTTTTCTAACCTGTCCGACCGACTCAACGACCGATCTACATGGCATGAAAAATGTTGGGACAATCCACACACAGTCCAAAAATCGTATGAAACAAAGATCCATATGACTTTAGCTTTGCGTCTATGGCCAGCTAAAACCTGCACATTTATAAAGAGACAACATATTATGCAGCACTGTATAACATATTGCAGTATACATTCAACATACAGATTACATACTAAAATACAACCAATACAAGAGACAAAAGACAGTCCTGTTAAATAACAAAATCTTTCCTTCTCTGGTGGAAAACTTACTACTGGTATCCTCTCCAAATAAAAATTGCACCTTGTCTGTCTAGCAGGATGTTCACCTTCCAAACACAGTTCAGATGTTTTCAGATTGTTATCTAAAAATAAATACCTTTTTCGATTACTTTCTACCTTTTTTTTTTACAGTTTTTTCAAAATTGAAAATTTAATTTTAATGTTCCTTCCTGTTTCAGTCTGGCAGTTTAGTAATTCAGGTGCAGATTCTGAACTGTTACAATTTGCTACATTAGTTGATACATTTCTCAGCAGCATCTCTGGAGTATTAGCAACTACTGTATCAATTATAACAGCTGCCTTTACTGAAACTCCAGAATTCTGCTCAGCAGGGACAAAGATAAGAAACTAATCAGCTAATGTATCAATTTAGCTTGTATGTAGAAACAACGGAGCACCACAGGAATGGAGTCAAAAGTATTAATAAAAATCCAAAAATGTATTGATCCATTAAAATCAGCACATCATGATAGGAACAATTAGAGAACCATAGGCTTAATGCATTTCGTGGCAATGCAGCCACTTTCTCAAAAGCACATAAGTTCCATCTACACAGCGGTTTAAATCACATAGAAACCCCACCCCTAAAAACATTTAACCCACAAGGTACCAATATACAATAATTTGAATTAATTTGAATTAACACCCAGTTTGCTGCAAGGCAATGGCTGTATTATAATACATTGCATCAGGGTGGTAAGGTAGAAACATTAGTAATGACAGGCCCCACATCACAACACCAGGGAAAATGTGTAAAAGGAGAGAGAAAAAAGGAGAAAAAGAAAGAGAAAATGGGGGTAAAACATAAAGCATATTATATCATAACATAAAGAGAAATAAAACTCAAAAATAGCATGATAATTCCCATTCCCGATTCATGCCACCAAAATCCTCTATGGTCTTCAAATGATAAATCCAGTAAACCTCCCTAGTTAAAAGTCGCTTATTAACATCTCCCTTCCTAATATCAACACATGGTTTATCAATCACTTGGAATTGAAAATATACCTTATCAGTATGTGTCGATTTAGCATGTTTGGCTAGGGCGGATTTCTCATCCCCTCTTTCTAAAGCTGAAAGGTGTTCCAAGATCCTGACACCAACAGGACGTGTGGTTTTGGCCAACATATTGGGCCCCACAGCTGCACGTTGCCAAATAAATTACCCCTTTAGACAAGCAATTAAAATATTGTGAAATCTTGTACTTTCTTTTTGTATTCGTACTAGTAAAATCCTTCGAAACTTTAATAACATTACAAGCTTTACACCTCCTTCGCCCACATTTATATGTTCCCTTATAATGTATTATAATACAGCCATTGCCTTGCAGCAAACTGGGTGTTAATTCAAATTATTGTATATTGGTACCTTTTGGGTTAAATGTTTTTAGGGGTGGGGTTTGTATGTGATTTAAACCGCTGTGTAGATGGAACTTATGTGCTTTTAAGAAAGTGGCTGGATAGCCACGAAACGCGTTAAACCTATGGTTCTCGAATTGTTCCTATCATGATGTGTCGATTTTAATGGATCAATAAATTTTTGGATTTTTATGAATACTTTTGACTCCATTCCTGTGGTGCTTCGTTATTTCTACATACAAGTTTGACTATGGAGTTTTGTCCGGGGTACTTTTTCAAAACGGGATGCACACAGAGGAGAAGTCACACATTGTGGTGCTCCCAGGTAACTAATTTCTTGGAATGTATCAATTTAGAACATTTTACAGCATTAGTGACCCCACCCCAAGCTGCTGTAGAAAGACACAAGGGCAGAGACATGCTCAGATTCGTGTAGATCTTCTCTTCTTCGGGGCGACTAATCTCCCCGAAATGCCTTTCCCTGCCTTCCCGCTGTCGCCCAGAAGAAGGGGAGATTATTCGACTAATCACACCGAATCTGAGTGTGTCTCCCTGCCCTTAGAAGGTCAAAAATGAAACTTTACACTTCAATATTAGAAAAACAGTCACAAATAGAAAATACAAAGAAATTGAAAAAAAAGTTTTTATTACTGGTGAACTATCTGAAAACATCTGAACTGGAAAAGTGTTAGGAAGGTGAACAACTCCTTTGAAACAGGAGTTTCCAAATGGTGCAGCTGTTCCCCTGGGGATGATTGGAGCAGAAGTATGGGGAGCTTAGTTTGAAGGCCAGTTAGATAAGTTTGTCAATGTTGACATTATTTACTGTGCTAATTTAGCCTGAAGGTTAATTAGAGTGAGATTTGGGACAAAAACGCATTCACTGTTTCTGTATACGACAAAAGAATTGATGCAGCAATAGATTTTTATAACTTTCTTATGGGCTAAGGAGGGCCCCAACTAACAACCACTGACTAAAAGATAATGTTTTGTTATTGCAAATTACAGAATGCCTATAAAAATATTTTTTTGTGGTATGTCACATATTTTTTGTTAGAACCAGACTCAAAGTTTACTTATCTATGTAGCTTCTGGACTGGATTGTATGGTCAGTCTGTATATGTAAGCAGGCAGTTGTACAACATTCTTATTAACATTCTTTGTTCTGTTTTATCTACAGAATACCAGAATATTACCAAGCACTAAAAGTATTCACATCAGCCCCAGACCTACTCAAATTTACAGTCTAATTACATAAACACACACAAGCCAGTTTCACTATCATTTTTTTTAATAGTGAGAAAACCATGTTACATTGAGGAAACTTTCTCAATCACTGAGAGAATATACTAAATCAGTCTTTGTGCAGCTCAGACTCTGGAAGTGACTGAGATAAAAGGTAAGCATAAGTGATGGGGAATTCAGTATCACAAATCATGAAAAATACATTTTGCATAATTTTAGTATTTTGCATTTTTTTATTTGTAAGCTAGCAGCTAACAGCCTGTAGTTTGGGGTAGGGAGGGGGGGGGGGTTTGCTTATACACAGGGCTTTTTGGAGGACAGTTCATTTGTTTTGATTGCACTCCTTTGAACAAATAACAACATCCATACATATTTATTACGGGAAAAAAGTGGTAAAACCCCCCACTTTCTTGAATACAATATAAAAAATTAGTTACTTATAAACACAATTAGTATGAAGTTGATTCGTAATTAGTGGGTTGGTATACAGAAATTCATTAGTCCGTTAAACTGCCAGTGCTTAAATAGTACAATCAGTACCCGTGACTGTAAAATGAATTACTTATTTTTAAAAAATTTATCAATTCATTTATTTAAAAACTGTACCCTTAATTTTGATATATTGAATTGAATTAATAAACTTGCTTGAGCGTACCCGCTAGATAATTAGCAATTATATTACCACTATAAACTTGAATTCATTAAATTAAAGTGCTAGTGCGAATGTGATAAATTGAAGGTGAATTGATTAAGTATAAACGTTAAAAAATGTGTCCAAGACCGTCATTTGAAAATGAAATAGGAAAAGAAAATGGTAGAGATGGAGAGGTCAATTGGTTAAAACCAAACCGTTTCAAGCCTTGATAAAGCTGTTTAGCGAAACGCGTCGGCAGAGTCTCCTACTTCAAAGTTGATTTTAACCTTTTGCTCTTTACCAGTCCCTTTTAGAAACGGTTTGGTTTTAACCAATTGAGCGTTGTTCAGCCTTCCTAGTACCGCATTTGATATTCCTCTTCTCTATTTTCTCTTACTTTTAATGACACTGAAAGATCTGTGGTTTTATAGTTGAGTTTAGTCTCTCTACAAAGAGATAGATACAAATCATTATTAGAAACAGCTTATAAAGTATTAGCTAGATGGTACATGGTTCTCTCACACTTAAACAGGATAAACCTCCAATTCAGTGAAGAATGTTTTAGGCGATGTGGCCAAACTGGGTCTGTGATGCACACTTGGTGAGGTTTGTCCCAATAACCAATATTCAGAACCTGGATCTATAATATATTTTCAGTAACACAAAGTAATCTTAAGAAAGATCCTCAGAACACTCTCTTGAACACTAAGATACCCAACATTAATAACTGCACGACAATATTGATAACGTTTAATTTCCTGGCAGCCAAATTTACAATCACAAAATTTTGGAAAAAAACTTTTATTCCCATTTGAAAGACAATATGAGTTTGGATCATGACTAATGAAAAGCTGACCAGAATACTTACAGACAGACATGAGAAATTTAGGAAAATTTGAGGTCCCTGGTACATACAATTCCTTCCCAATTGCAGTGACTCTCTCTTCACTTTCACTCTAGATTAGCCCTAGCTATAAATGTTGTTACACTATACAAGGGGTCAGCAACCTTTACTATCAAAAGAGCCATTTTGCCCCCCTCGTCCACTAAAGAAAAATAGTCTGGAGCCGCAAAACATAACACAGTTTATAAACTTTTAAAAGTTTTAACCTTTTTTTAATTTTAACTGTTACAACAACAAACAGTGCAGTGTGCATGTGTAGGCCTACTTAGAAATAAATTAAACACTGAATAGCCCTATTAAATGTTAGTGTTCTCATCTGTTTAATGTGACTTCTGTTTCAGAAGCTCCATGCTGATCTGAAGCTCCATCTCTTGTCTTGAGTGTGTGACCGTGGTAAGGACTATGATGAATCAACTTGCTATGGCTCGGTCTTGCCTGTCACTCCTGGGACGTCTATATAGCCCTCGCACCTGCTGGCGGCTTCCCGGTCTCACACTCAAAAAGCCGCCAGCAGGTGCAGGGGCACCTAGACGACAGGCAAAGCCGCAAGACAGAGCCGCAGCAAGCAGGATGAAGAGCCGCATAAGGCTCCGGAGCCGCGAGTTGTCTACCCCTGCACTATACAGAACTATCAATACTGACATTTTCTCCATGGTTTTAAACTATATTTATTCTTTGCCCCTCTCCTTTATTACGGCTCCTTAACCGCCACGTCCTCTCACAGCTTCCAGTCATTCGAATACTTTTTTCCTACACAGGAATCTTTAGGTTAAATATCAATAGCACTTGGTGAACCTTTGATTTACATTTTTTACTTTTCATTTTCTTCTTTCCTCTTTCCTACTGTTTGGTTGAAAACAGGCCATTCTTCCTTTCTCTTTCTATCTTCCTTTCTTTTTCTATAGACCAGATATTTACTAAGATAATGTTATCATTTACAATCTGTCTAACAAAAAAAATCTGTCTAAATAAAAATCATTGAAAAGAAAAATGTTAGAGCATGAGTACCCAAAATCCCCTTTAGCAAAGTGAAATTTCTTACCACAAGTATATAATAGATTCAAAAAGAATTGCATTTAACCGGAGATGAATCATTTTAAACTAAAATCTGGGCCAGAAAAAAGTCTACAGGGAATATTAAGCCTGGAAATTGTATCTTTACATAAAGGGACTAAAACTGAAAAGACAGGAGCTAAACACTTACTGCAGAACTAAATTACAAGTCCTTTCTATGAAAAAGCATACACAAATCTTACCAATGAAAACTATACTACACAATACTACCACCTTGTGACAAATTTTAGAAATACACTTTATTTAAAGGGAATTTGAACCAACAAATAAAATGCTGTAAGCTTACATAGACAGAGCACCAGGGACGTAACTGCAGAGGAAGCAGACCCTGCAGCTGCAGGGGGGCCAAAGAGGTATAGGGGCCCCATGAGGCCCAAATTAATTAGCAATTTCAATATATATTGGTTAAACAGGGCAACCTCTGGATATATTGGGGCCCTAAAATTAATTTGCT
Source organism: Xenopus petersii (assembly GCA_038501925.1). Classification (NCBI taxonomy): domain Eukaryota; kingdom Metazoa; phylum Chordata; class Amphibia; order Anura; family Pipidae; genus Xenopus; species Xenopus petersii. The sequence goes on along the minus strand of CM076674.1, from coordinate 68,748,420 downwards.
ATGGGCCCAGTAACATCTAGTTATGCCACTGCTAAGCACTGTGTTTACTTGCAGTCTACATTAATTTTCTATTTCTGGTGGTTTAAGATATTAGCGGTTTTAGACTGCCAATACCAAGCTTTTGACTCTTTTAATATCTCTGCTCTGCTAATCCAAACACTGAAACTAGAAAGTGTATGTAAATTGCAAAAGTGTATAGAGATCAATTGATGTTTTGAATTTTAAGCGTAATTTTAAGGAGGAGTTACTGGCATTTGTTACAGCTTTATTCAAGCCTAAACTGTTGGTTTAAGATATCTGGACACATACTTGTGAGCATGTATGAAAGTACTGGTATATCTTAGCTAAGCTCTTTCTCGCTGTATGAACCTCTCACTTTCTGATTAAGTCAGACCGTCAGTCTGAGGCATCCTCCAGTAGTCAGAAGCTTTTATTGTACCATTTGTTTGCACTGGGAAACATTCATTTTTATACTGCAGATTTTTTTTCCTTTACAGTGGGAACAAATATATAACATGTTTGCTAAAAGAATGGTTCAAGAAATGAAACTTGCATGAGGATGATATGGCTGTTTGAAAAAAAAATGTACAGGGAACTACAATCAACAAAGCAGTCGCCGGATGATTTACATTGGTGAGCATACTTAGCCTTATGTATATAGGTGTCTGTGTGTGTCTTAAGTGAATATTAATACGAAATATGATCTTTAAATATCTGGTTTAAAGGAGAACTAAACCCCCCTAACAAGAAAAGCACCATCTACTACCCTATAGTCCCCCCTCCCTGCTTTCTCCCTGTATAGCACATTATTCCAAAAAGTGTCCCTGAATATCACGCTTACTTATTTATGCAGAGTAGCGCAGCTACAGCTCATGGGTGCCATCTTCTGGATCTTTGGTCTTCTTATATAAGGGACCTCTGACACACAGCACCAAGCTATTTGGCACATGCACAGTTGGAACCAGTCTAGTATTATAACCAACTGCACATGTGCTGAAAAGTTCAATTGCCGAAGGGAATGAAGAGGATCCAAAGAAGACCGAAGATGCGGAAGATAGGGTCCATGAGATCCGCAGCGCATATGCTGAATGCGTACGTGAGCATGATATTCAGGGACACTTTTTGGAATAATGTTCTATGGGGAAAGCAGGGAGGGGGACTATCTAGGGTAGTGGGTGTGGTTTTTATAATTAAGGGGGCCTAGTTCTTCTTTACAATTGATTTAAATATAAATAAGTAAATAAATATTTGAAGTATATAGTCAAATAGCTGATCCAAAAGTTTGTGGAATGCACAATGGGCCATACCTATTTAGCATGTCCCTGTGGCATAGCGTAAACGCTCTTCCTATGTCCTCTTCCATGTAATACCCCCCTTACACCCCAGCACTGGGTAACTTACAGCTAGTAGAACTAAGTTGCCAGGACTTACTGCCTAGTTGCAGTCCAGTTGTCCAGTGTTGATAAATAATCTCCATTGTGATGTAATTAGGTGCAAATGTAATTATGTCACATTGGTATAAATACAATTCTGATTACTTCTAATCATAATCATAATCAGATATATTAGTGAAATCATGGTCATTGTGTGGCACAAATATCTTTGTGACTAGTCTAGTAGCTTTGTAAAGTCATAATGGCACAAATGTGTTTTTTTGTTGTATGTTTGAAGAAGAAAAACACCATCCTAGAATAACAGGTAAGTGACAGGAATCAATGGCTGGTGCCTAACAACTAGGCAATGACCTTTCTTTGTACTTAAAAATGATACTTGAGAAATATACCTTTCTGTATTCCCCTTGTAAGCAAAGCAAAGCAAAATCGTTATGGTTTAATGGAAAGGTTAGCATCGAGATTGGTAGAAAAACATGTAGCGTTATATCTGGAACAAAGAGCAGGCAGTGGTAGTTCTTTTGTGTGGTTTACAGTAGACAGTACTAAAATTTGCAAACAGTATAGGTGTCACAGTGCCGTTATATATACATAACGGAACAAGGAAATAACAGTGAATATTTAATTCTATATCTTGGCAGTTATCTACTGTCAGCTACGAGTGGTCAGCATGCAGGATTTCTCGTGGTTTTTAGCTGTTCATGATTAGGATTAGCAGTTCATGATTCAAGCTTGTCTTTTAACTTGTATCACTTTGTAAGATGTTCATCAGGAAGGGAACTTAAATTAGAGACATGAGATGCCGGTAGTTGCAGTTGAACAAAATTGCTTTATTAACTAGGGATGCACCGAATCCACCGGATTTTGCCGAACCCCTGAATCCTTCGCATAAGATTTTGGCTGAATACCGAGCCAAATCCTAATTCGCATATGCTAAAATCACGCTATTCCCCTTCCTGCCCCTAATTTGCATATGTAAATTCCGATTCAGTTCGGCCCGGCAAAAGGATTTGGCCGAATCCTGCTGAAAAAGGCAGAATCCTGGCCGAATCCCGGATTCGGTGCATCCCTAGTATTAACATTGCCACACTTCCTCCTCACACAGGCAGTAACACTTCCACAGGGTTCAGATCTCCCCTAATTCCCCTTATGACACCTTTGGTATTTGCACCCGGTCATGGGGGATATACACACCCATGCAACCCTCATGTGCACTCCTCAGTTTCTCCAGTGTCCCTTCCCACTCACACCTCAGTCTGCAGTCTCCTACCAGTCAGAACTTCCCCCTCTTCCCAGGCCTTACCCTGACACCACTCTTACTTGGTGGTTTCAGTGACAGTCTCACACCCTTCACTTGTTTCTTTCCCCTGGCTCTACCTATCCTCTTCTGCCCTGACTGGCGGAGTACTTGCTGGATCGCTATGCCAACTCACTCCTTGTTGGGGCTGTAGCTGCTCTTGCTAATTACCCTGCCTCATCTCACACTCCTATAGAGTGTTATTACACAGACTAGGCCTCGTCCTTGCTCAATTCAGTACCTCTCCCTGGAGATGACTCTACAACTTCAGTGATTTCCTGCTTGCCACTCTTCCCATGATGCATCTCTGCTCTTTTTTTTCAGGGACCTCCTTTTTTTTATAACTTCCCTGTCTCCACCCTTTTGGGACTTTGAAACTATTATCACTCATTAGTTCCATCTAGTTGTCAACTTAAGTATACATTAACCATTTCATAGTAACATAGTAAGTTAGCTTGAAAAAAGACTATCAAGACTAGTCCTTGGATCAACTTGTACTATGCGCTATCTAATGTATCAGCCTGTACAACTGATTCAGGGAGGCAATTCCACTCTTCACAGCTCTCGTTGTTAAATACCCCTTCTGAGTATTAAGGCGGAACCTCTTTTCACCCCCTTACAATTTTACACTTCATCTCAATAAAGCAGAGTTTAATATTAAAAAGTGTTTAAGACACAAAATAGCAATACTTTTAGAAATAATATGGCTGTGCTTCAGTCAGCCTTAACATTAGGTATTCAAGTTGGCTGGGTCATCTGAAACTTTTATTAGGTACAAGGAAACCAATAAAGCATGCAACAAAAGCACTCACAAAACAAAATGCGGAAAAATGGTGAGAAGAGTAAAACAAATTCCACATTATTATTTAAATATTAATAATAAAAAACAAAGAAAGAGGAATTCTTGTTTGACCTGTAGAATTATTATTGAGATAGGATAATATCAAAATATCTTTGTCAATTCACAATGGTGTGAATGTTCTTGTGATGCCATGATACAGATCTTGTGATTTCAAATGTAACCCAAGACATTGTGAGTTTACAAATGGTACAAATGCAATTGTAAAGTCATAATAGCACATATACATTGTTCATTTATCATTTCCTTATATGCAATATTCCTGCGAAAAAAATGTGAGAAAAGCTAATAAGCAAAATAACAAAATATAACATCTGCTGAATTCTGTTGAAGAAGAGCGAAAACCTCTCAGAAGCATGGTATAAATGAAGATAATGAGATTATGCACAGATTTAAACTGTCTTCCATGAAAAAAATAATGGCCCCTTCAGGGGCACATTTATAAATACTGGGCATAATTGCACTTAGCCTGTAACATATAGCAATCAATCTGTGATTAGCTTTTTTTTTTCAGCAGGCTGCATATAGAACAATAAAAGCAAAAATTTTATTTGTTGCCATGGGTTACTACCCAGGTGCAAAATTGCCCACTGTTGATAAATAAGTGGCAATTATAGTTGCTGCTTGGTAAAACATTATTTATACTTTAGGATTTAAAAATGTATTCTTTATTCTGGAACAATTTGTTCCAGTATGAAGAAGAAGAATTGCCAAATCCTTTCCCCTGCCAAGCAATCTGCAATTGGGGAACATGTTTTCAGACAGGTGATAGAGCCCTGGGCTGCTGTTGAGTAGCGGCTCCAAGTGCTAGGGCACAATGGTATTTGACTGCTCTAAGCAGTTGAATACATTATGACAAATTGACACAGGTATTAGATTTTATAAATGTGTCACTTTCTTAAAATCTTTACTCACCAGGCCCGGATTTGTGGCAAGACCACATAGGCCGGGGCCTAGGGCGGCGCAATTTCAGGGGCGGCCCAGCCGCATCAGTAACTAGCACTGGAGACTCACGTCAGTCTCCAGTGCTGTTCCCAAGTGTTAAGATGTGCGCATGCACGCGCACACACTGAGGGGGAAGGCAAGGGGACATCGCTGGACAGGGGGAAACCGGAAGTGGAGGTAACAGTGCTGGACAGGGGAAGCGAAGGGGACTGCACCGGCAGGGGAGCGGGGGTGATGAGTAGAGCCTAGGGGCGGCAAGTTTGTAAATCCGGGCCTGTTTCTCACAGTCAGAAAAGTTTTACAAAATCTTAAAATACCAATGTTATGAACCAATGATGTAGTCTCTCTCCTATAAAACCTAATGGTGGGGGAGGACTAAACCCTCTGACTAAAACCAATACCCAGGTCAGGATACACTTATCCCAAGAAATGCTCCCATGCAGGGAGGTGCCAGCCTATGAAAAATATGACCAGAGGTAAATAGTTAAGACCACCACAGGGGGTTTACCGTGACGTGGTATTGTGGCTTACCAAATTTATGATCATAACTTTGTAACTAAAAACTCTTGTTGTTTGAAAATATATGCACTTGCATAGATATTAAATTACTTATGAAACGGGACCAAATCTTAAAATAGTTTGAATTTCTGGAACACTGGCTGGATTCCCCAGTTCGATCACCAATAACTTTGGCCCAGAAATCAAAACAGGTTGCTAAATCTGGCACACACATAACCATTTGATGACCCTGTCAAAAAAAGTCAAATCTTTCGCACCTGGCCTGATTTAAACATTTATTTAACATTTACAAGAGTGCAAGCCAGTCGATACAATAAAATCCTCTTAAACAATTGACATGTAATTGCTATGTATGGACACCAGCACATAAAAGTAAATGGCAATTACAGCACACAAACATTTTACTTGATGTTACCCAAGACTTTATAAAGCTTAAATAAAATATAATTATACTGAGATTGTTTATAAATGTTGATTCTTTTTTTAGGCGGGGGCCTTCAGTCATACTGCATCAAACAAAGACCTCATATCCAGAATAGGTCCAAATAGGGCATTGTTCGCCTTTAAATGAACTTTTAGTATGACATAGACATTGATAATAAATTATAAACCCACAGGGCTTTTGGCTTGCATGGTCAGTGAGTCCTATTTGAAAGCTGGAAAAATGTAGAAGAGGAAGGTATATAATTCAAAAACTATAAAAAAATAAAGACCAACTGAAAAGTTTTTAGGAATGGGGCATTCTATGACATACTAGAATGCAATTTAAAGGTGAACCAACTCTTTAACTGTGCTTTAAATGCTTTGTCATAATAAATTCTGTTGTACCTTGCTGGGCAGGCTCATATTCTGCCAGTCCACACCACCACGGTGCTAGGCTGTATTCCTTGGTCAGACTCAAGAGATTCAGTGGGGTAGACTAATAAAATATATTTTCTCAAAATTCCTTTGCAGATAAAGAGCATTTTAAGTTTATTCAACCTCTAGCCATGGTCCAAATGGTCTCATAATGCACAATTATTACTCCAAGGTCAAAGTATAATTACCCATTTATTCTGTGCATGGGCCAAATGAACAATCTCATTTTGGAGGCACCAACAAACAGGATTTTCTGTCTGAACAGGGCTGGATAGAATAATCCTATTCCCATATTGATCTGTGTAATGCCACCTGTTAATGCACGTGAGGCCTTGATCTGTAATATTTTTAGCAGCCTTAAGCCATACTGCTCCACCCAATGGAAAGATCATCTATCCAAAAAACCTAATGTCCAAAAATGCTTTATCCTATCTAGACAAACAGGACATGTTCACTGTCTGCAAGTCCACACCACAACTATTTCAGGTCACTGCTCATATTCCCTAGCGAGGCTTGGGTTTATGATACGATTATGGAAAAGTAAATTTATTAAAATACTGCCATAAATGTATTATTTTTTTAAAAGAAATGGTTATCTTACATGATAAAACATACTTAGACTGTTATAGTGATTAACTAGAAGTTATTTTGAAAGGTGTAATGTTTTTAAAAAGAGGATAGTATTACTTAAATCATCTTTCAGAATTTTATTGTTGTAGGCTTAGTTTAATTATTCCTAGTTTAATTACCATAAAAAAAGTTTTTATATAGAAATTGCATTTGTTAGATATCTTTCACATGATGTGTATTAACAGCACCCTTCTCTTAAGATCCAAATGAAAATAAGTTTTAATTCCATCACCATTTGTACAATTTAATCAACAAATAATCAAAAGCATACTTAATAGGACTTACACACATACTTGATAAGGCTCTTAATTCTAACAAACTGCAAATTAATATAAAGAAATGCATTTATTGTGATGTTTATCCCAGTTAAAACATTGTTTTTCATGTAAGTATTGTTTTTGAGCAGCATTCTGAGAAACCTTTTTAGAAATTTAAATTAAAAGAACGAAAGAAAAGAGAGGGCATCTTACAAAAGGTACAATGAAAGTAAATGGGTGAAACAGTCCAGTTATAAATCATTTGAATTATACAACACCAACAAATAAGCAGGGTTTTTATAAAAATATTTGTTCTAGCATTATGTAGAAAAGGTTCTTATAATATAACGCTATCATTGTTTTCTGTTTTACCAAATATCACCGTTGCAATAAAAAATTGGTGGCAACATTGACGTCATTGTTTGAAGCCCTTAGAGCATAGAGGACATCTGCTCTAGAAAACCCCATTTCCATCAGCTGGGCAACCTGCCAAAAAGACAAACAGTAAATTATTTGAACTTTCATTTTAGTGAGCATTAGTTGTGAGTATTTCTGTTCAGTAAATATTAGTTCTTTTGGCTTATCCTTGTGGTATTTCAGAATCAGGAGAGTTAGCAGGGGCGTAACTACAGAGGAAGCAGACCCTGCGGCTGCAGGGGGCCCAGGAGGTATAGGGGCCCCATGAGGCCCTAATTAATGAGCAATTTCAATATATTGGTAAAAAAGGGCAACTTGTGGTTATGTTGGGGGCCATAAAATGAATTTGCTGTGGGGCCCAGTAACATCTAGTTACGCCACTGAGAGTTAGTACTACTAAATGAAGATGAAAGCTCAAATTGGCACACACTGTGATTTGTGTTTAAAAAAGTAGCTTTTACTTTTCAGTTTCTGTTTCTCACTTAGGTTGAGAGCTCCTACATGCCACCACAAGAACAATAAAAGAGTGTATCTTGGCGACAGAAGAGTCCCAAAGACAACATCAGACAGATACTTCAGTTCTAAAATGCAAGAAACAATTGTTCTGCCATTGAGAAACAGCAGGCAGCAAATCCAGTAACAAAGTGGAATGAGTCTAAAATACATCTTTAAGCATTCTTCTGGAAGTCTACATACTTTCCGAAAAAAAAGTAGGCAGCTTAGATTAAAGAGCATTATTTCTAACTGAGGTGGACAAAGTTGGTTTTATGGTTGGACTTGACTGTATATGTGCTATTAGACCATTAGTGTTTCTCGATTCATAGATAAAGGACATGATTAACATATGTTTGCCCACAATTACTTGAAGAATGACAACTCTAATTTGTTTTAAAGTATAGCATGCAAATACCTATTTTCAGAAAGTTTTGCTGCATTTAACACAAGCTACCATAACAAACTAATTTGATTTGGTTTTAATACATTACACCCCTGATAAGGTTGTATAACATAAGCATATGTATATCCAATATAATAATCTGTATTAGTCCTTTAAACATAGAACCTAATAACAACCAAGGGTTACAATATAATGTTGAGATGACCTGATCTTTTGGAAAGCACCACAAATGTTATGCAAATAGCATACAAATAGCTCTGTTTGAACAAGCCTTGGCTCAAGATTGTACTCTTGCTGTGTGTAATTAGGTGAATGGTTATCTTTCCCTAATTTTGCAGATGCTAGGATGCTTGCATCTGATTGGTAAAACTGTGAAACCACCTCAAATGTAACCAATAACCAAATATTTAAGCATATGAGCATACAATAAAGATCAGTCCTGTCAGATAGAACACAACAAGGAGACTCCTTGCATGCAACTGTCTTCCCACAGCTGACAATCCATTGGCAACTTATAAAAATATGTAAGTACAAAACAAAATCAAGTTGTTCAGTTGCAAGGACCTATGTAAATGATGCACAATTTGATTATCTAGACAAAAATTCAGATTTGGAAAAAATCCTACCTGGCACTCATTCCATCAACTACTAATATTCAACTAACTGGAAAGACTGATTTGTACCTATTAAACGGGTCAATAAATTGCATGATAAATTGCCTCTAAAAAAAAATAAATGTATAGAAATGATGTTCTAAACCACCAGGAATCTGCACATTTCTGGTGGATCTGTTTCTACGATTTTTAACAATAAAAATTTACTCCACCACATTCATATTAATGGGGTTACGGTATGTAATTAAAGGCACTAAGTTTGCCCAGGTGCTCTAACCTATAGCAACCTATCAGCAGGCAGAATTCACTTGTAACCTGTTAAATAAAAAACATAGTATTGGTTGCTACGAGTTACTGCACAGGGGCAAACTTAGTGCCTTTTATTATATATAGTATTTTAAATCAATTAAATTGGGAAAGATGAATCAACAAGAATGTATTTTGTGACATTTTCATAAAGTAACACACACACACTGACAGAAGTTGTTTCACACTGTCCATATCCTTGCTATGTACTGCAAGCTACACTCGTCATTGTTTTCAGTTTTAGTTTAGAGCAAGATTAACATATAACATCAAAAAGTGTTTTTTTCTGAACTACACACAAGATGTTTGTTTAATTTCCCAGTATTTCAATAGAGAAAAAAAATCATTTTCATCTGTCAACTTGTTCATTTCCTGTAAGGCAGGTGTGTAAGTTCCTTTTATTAAAATGCAGAAGGTGGTGTTTCTATTCCCCTGGGTATTATTATTATTATTATTAACATTCAGTATTGTACTGTGCTTAGAAAAAATGTTTTTCAAAAACTAGCTCAGAAAGTGAAACTTTTTTTTACCACCAATTCTGTACACAGAATAAAATTTATATTTTAGATGTCATACATGCAGTATCTCAAAGCAAACAATACAATTCTGTAAAGACATTTATTTTTACTAATGCCAGAATCATTTCTACAATGACTGACATTGATGAATCAGCTTATGTTATAAATATCATTTTATTTCTGTGACTTCTCCAGAGTAATTTAACAGAAACAGGACCAACAGGATTTTTATATAGACCAATTCTTCATATTATTGGTGAATAGAAGGGAGAGCAGTTCTACTCTATGGCCAGCAGAGGACCTGCATACAATTCACTGACTCATTTGTTTTAAATAACATGTGGGCATACACTGTTACAGAAAAGTTTTTATTTAACCAAAAATAATTATGGTGATTTAGTTCCTTTGCAACTTCTAATACAATTTCACAGTAGGTCCAATATCCATTACAGAGCAATCAAAGGGAATGACCAAGCGTGATGTTTTCAGAAAAAAAATTGTAGAGACAAATTTATCAAAAAAAACACACAAACCTATTTTGCAAATATGTTGCTTTTTTAACTCACTAATAACTGCATTAGTTATTTTCTACTTTTCATGTACAAAATTAAAATGTAATTTTGCAAAGGTGCCCAAACATCTGCATTCAACTGTAAACTGTTGGGCAAACATTCCAAAATGAACACAGGTATAGTTACAAACAAACATTGTAAAGAACAACAGACAGTAGTAGAATCAGATAAAAGACTCACAAACAGCCCTAGGTACAAAGCTTATACTCACGGAGGACCTCATGTCAAATATGCAATATGGTACAAGTATTAAATGTATGTTTGCAAATGTAAAATGGTAAAATGGGAGAGCTGGAGGTGCGGACGCTGGATGGGAAATATGATGTGATTGGTGTAGCCAAAACATGGCTGAATGAGTCACTTGACTGGGTAGTTAAAATCAGCAGCTATACTTTATTTAGGAGGGTCAGAGGGAGGAGGAGGGGTATGTCTATTTGTTAGGCAGGGTTTAAAAGCAAATATAAAGGAAAAGGTGATGTTAGAAAATGACGGGACAGAAGCCTTATGGTTGGAGCTTTTCACTGATTGTAGAGAGAACAGCAAATTAATTATAGGAGTATGCTATAGACCCCCTAATGTGGAGAGGAGGAGGCTAAGCTCCTATTGCAAACAGAAAAGGCTGCTAGTTTGGAAAAAGTAATAATAATGGGGTTTTAATTGCCCAAATATAGACTGGAGCAACATTACTGCCAATACCAGTGCTTGAATTGGGAACAAAAAGGTGAAGGGATGGGGGTGTGGCAGATATAGCCCCGCCCACAGGCAAAAGGCAGAATAGGAGGAAGGTGGTGGCGCGCACAATTTTTTTTTCTAGAGGCCACGCCCCCAACTAAACCAGGATGGCATAGTGGCAATTTCATGTATAAATAGCTTAGAAGGGCCAGAACCCATAGCAGTGTGGGATAGAGGCCGCTTTGTTAAAATAAATTGTAATTGCATAATGCAATTCCATGTATAAATACCCCAGAATTTAGTAGGATGGCACAAGTGCAATTTCATGTATAAATACCCCGAGAATTGATAATAGGATGGCATAGTGCAATTCCATGTATAAATACCCCCAGAATTGATAGTAGGATGGCACAGGCACAATTCCATATATAAATACCCCCAGAATTGATAGTAGGATGGCACAGGCACAATTCCATGTATAAATACCCCGAGAATTGATAGTAGGATGGCACAGGCACAATTCCATGTATAAATACCCCCAGAATTGATAGTAGGATGGCACAGGCACAATTCCATGCATAAATACCCCCAGAATTGATAGTAGGATGACACAGGCACAATTCCATGTATAAATACCCCAGAATTGATAGTAGGATGGCACAGGTGCAATTCCATGTATAAATGCTCCCAGTATTGATAGTAAGATGGCACAGGTGCAATTCCATGTATAAATGCCCCCAGAATTGATAGTATGATGGCACAGGTGCAATTCCATGTATAAATGCCCGCAGAATTGATAGTATGATGGCACAGGTGCAATTCCATGTATAAATGCCCCCAGAATGGATAGTATGATGGCACAGGTGCAATTCCATATATAAATGCCACCAGAATTGATAGTATGATGGCACAGGTGCAATTCCATGTATAAATAGCTCCAGAACCCATAGCAGAACCCATAGTCTGGTGCAAAAAAACAAATATACACTGCAACAACAAAAACCCTGAAACTTCTATTGCTGCACCAGCTGTACTGGTGGCTCACCTCAATCTAGTCAGTGGCTGACTCAGGATATGGTTCATAATGCTTTACTAAAAATGTATGTGTACAAGGCACCAGGGCAAGATGCAATACACCCATTGGTTTTAAGAGAGCTTAGTTCAGTTTTAGACAAACTTCTATTTCTGATTTTCTCAGATTCTCTTTTATCTGGTATGGTACCTTTGGACTGGAGGAAAGCGGATTTCATTCCTACCTATAATTAGAAAGGGATTATGATCTCAGCCTGGCAATTATAGGCCTGTAAGCCCTTCAGAGCATAGATTGGGACATTATGTTTTCTGCTAAAAACACGGAACAGCAATGGTTGGCATTTAAAATGATATTAAATTGTTACTGTTCTCAATTTATTCTTTTAAGAAGTCAATTTAGAAGCACCTAGAAACACCATATGTGGCTTAATATAGAGGTAAAGAAGTTAATAGGAATAAAGAAAAGGGTTTCTTAAAAACTACAAGTCTGTGTGGACAGAAGTTGCATTTAATGTATATAAACACTATAATAAATGTTGTAAAACAGCAATCCAGAAGGCAAAGATTGGAAATGAGGAGTGCACTGCGGCAGAGGCTAAGCCTAACCCTAAAACGTTTTTAAGCAAATTAATAGTAAATAGATGCATGTTGAGAGTGTTGCCCCTTTAAATAATGGTACCAGTATGGTGGTAACAAATGCAGAAAAGGCAAATGTGCTAAATCAGTTCTTTTCTTCAGTGTATACAATAGAGGAGTCAGAGTTCCCAGACCAACCTCACAGCTGCACTGGTGGCTCACCTCAATCTAGTCAGTGGCTGACTCAGGATATGGTTCATAATGCTTTACTAAAAATGTATGTGAACAAGGCACCAGGGCAAGATGCAATACACCCATTGGTTTTAAGAGAGCTTAGTTCAGTTTTAGACCAACTTCTATTTCTGATTTTCTCAGATTCTCTTTTATCTGGTATGGTACCTATGGACTGGAGGAAAGCTGATTTCATTCCTATAATTAAAAAGGGATTATGATCTCAGCCTGGCAATTATAGGCCTGTAAGTTTGACATCCATGTTGGGCAAATTATTTGAAGGCTTGTTAAGGGATCACATTCAAATTTTCGTCCTAGTGAATGGCATTATGAGCAGCAATCTGTATAGCTTTATGAAGAATAGGTCATGTCAGACAAATTTTATTGTTTTTTATGATAAGGTAAGTAAGATGCTGGACAGTGGGGGAGCAGTGGATGTTATCTAATTGGATTTTGCCAAAGCTTTTGATACAGTGCCCCACAAACAACTCCTTTTTAAATGAAGGGCTGTGGGGCTTCATGAGGTCATTCGTACATGGTTAGGAAACTGGCTACAGGATTGGATACAGTGGGTGGTTGTTAATGATACATTCTCTACTTGGAGTAAGGTTGTCAGTGGGGTACCTCATGGCTATGTATTGGTCCTACTTTTATTTAACTTGTTCATTAATGACTTGGGGAGGGTATTGTAAGTAATGTATCAGTGTTTGCAGATGACACAAAACTATCCAGCCCAATTAATTGCATCCAGGATGTGACATCCTTGCAACACGATCTTGACAAACTAGCAATCTGGGCAGCTAAGTCGCAGATGAGCATTAATGTTGATAAAGTCATGCACTTGGGATGTACAAATATGCAAGCCACTGCACTAAGCAAATCCATAATGGAAAAGGACCTTGTAGTCCTTGTAGATAATAAACTTGGCTGCAGCAAACAATGCCAGTCAGCAGCATCAAGGGCGAACAAGGTCTTGTGCTGTATTAAAAGTGGCATATATTTGCAGGAGGAGGGGGTTATTCTGCCACTGTATAGAGCACTGGTAAGGCCCCATCTAGAGTATGCCGTACAGTTTTGTTCTCCAGTGCTCACACTGGACATTATTAGAGAGAGTCCAAAGAAGAGAAACTAAGCTAGTAACTAAGCTGGTAGGTATGGAAAATCTTAGCTATGAGGAAAGACTGGCAAAGTTGGGGTTGTTCACACTGGAGAAGAGGCGATTAAGAGGGGACAACTATGTATCAATATATAAGGGGATCATACAATAACCTCTCAAATGCTTTATTTACCAGTAGATCCTTCCAGCTGACAAGAGGGCATCCATTCCAATTAGAAGAAAGGAGGTTCCGTCCAAATATTCGGAAGAAGTTTTTTTACAGTGAGAGCTCTGAAGATGTGGAATTTCCTCCCTAAATCAGTCACGAGGGTTGATACATTAGATACTGTAGCTTTAAGAAGGGTTTGGATGGCTTTTTAGCAAGTGAGGGAATACAGGGTTATGGAAGATAGCTCATAGTACAAGTTGATCCAGGGACTGGTCCAAATGCCATCTTGGAGTCAGGAAGAAATTGTTTCTGGACTCTCTCTGGATGATGATAATATTGCATAGGTCAGTACCTGGGGTTGGTGATCTTCTAAGAACATTGCCGTAAAAAGGAGAGCATTCAAGCTAGGTTCAGGAGCCGTCACGTACAAAGGCTGTTGGACTCACGAACTATGCTGAAATAATACTGAACTGACTTTTGTAATGACATGATTCAACGCTGAGTAAATCTATTCAGTTTTACAATTGCCTTTCTGTAAATTGTATTACTCACTAGCAATGCAACAGATGGCTTAATCACTGAGACAGCAAATTTTTATTATTATTATAATAATAAAAAACATCATTATATTATAGGCATGGGATCAGTTATCTAAGGATTAATTATATATTAGTTGGGATCAATTACAAGGTACTGTTTTATTATTACAGAGAATAAATAAATAATTAAAAAAAATTTAATTATAAGATTATAATGATGTCTATGGGAGATGGTGTTCCCGTACTTCGGAACATTCCTGATATTTGATCCTATACTTGTATTATTAAAGGTTTGCCCTTTTATTAAATTGTACAAGGAAAAAAAGACTCCCCCATGCATAACAATTTACACATTTTTTAGAGTAAAAACTCTTTTACCAAAACAATATCACTTTCACAATATTTCACATTACTGTCAGGCAAAAGAAAATACATTTTCTATCCTGATGACTGTGTCTCTTTAAGATGCTAAACCCTTGCTTCCATTTTATCTGTTCCTCTGCTACATCCAGCTACTCTGTCTTACTTACTGGATCGGCCTGTTTATAAGTTCACACCCATAACCATGGATTTGTAAAGTAAAACATACTTCCTGTAAAGCCTGAGGTCGAAGAAAAAAAATGGTATGCTTGTACTGTCATAGACCACTATCCCCTACATACAGTGGTGTGCAAAACTATTTGCCCCCTTCCTGATTTCTTATTCTTTTGCATGTTTGTCACACAAAATGTTTCTGATCATCAAACACATTTAACTATTAGTCAAAGATAACACAAGTAAACACAAAATGCAGTTTTTAAATGAGGGTTTTTATTATTTAGGGAGAAAAGAAATCCAAATCTACATTTTCATGTGTGAAAAAGTAATTACCCCCTGAACCTAATAACTGGTTGGGCCACCCTTAGCAGCAATAACTGCAATCAAGCGTTTGCGATAACTTGCAACGAGTCTTTTACAGCGCTCTGGAGGAATTTTGGCCCACTCATCTTTGCAGAGTTGTTGTAATTCAGCTTTATGAGGGTTTTCTAGCATGAACCGCCTTTTTAAGGTCATGCCACAACATCTCAATAGGATTCAGGTCAGGACTTTGACTAGGCCACTCCAAAGTCTTCATTTTGTTTTTCTTCAGCCATTCAGAGGTGGATTTGCTGGTGTGTTTTGGGTCATTGTCCTGCTGCAGCACCCAAGATCGCTTCAGCTTGAGTTGACAAACAGATGGCCGGACATTCTCCTTCAGGATTTTTTGGTAGACAGTAGAATTCATGGTTCCATCTATCACAGCAAGTCTTCCAGGTCCTGAAGCAGCAAAACAACCCCAGACCATCACACTACCACCACCATATTTTACTGTTGGTATGATGTTCTTTTTCTGAAATGCTGTGTTACTTTTACGCCAGATGTAACGGGACGCGCACCTTCCAAAAAGTTCAACTTTTGTCTCGTCGGTCCACAAGGTATTTTCCCAAAAGTCTTGGCAATCATTGAGATGTTTTTTAGCAAAATTGAGACGAGCCTTAATGTTCTTTTTGCTTAAAAGTGGTTTGCGCCTTGGAAATCTGCCATGCAGGCCGTTTTTGCCCAGTCTCTTTCTTATGGTGGAGTCGTGAACACTGACCTTAATTGAGGCAAGTGAGGCCTGCAGTTCTTAAGATGTTGTCCTGGGGTCTCTTGTGGCCTCTCGGATGAGTTGTCTCTGCGCTCTTGGGGTAATTTTGGTCGGCCGGCCACTCCTGGGAAGGTTCACCACTGTTCCATGTTTTTGCCATTTGTGGATAATGGCTCTCACTGTGGTTCGCTGGAGTCCCAAAGCTTTAGAAATGGCTTTATAACCTTTGAAATTGAACTCAAGTGTGATAAACCACAGTTAAGTTATTTTTAACAAGGGGGGCAATCACTTTTTCACACAGGCCCATGTAGATTTGGAGTTTTTTTCTCCCTTAGTAACGTAAACGTTCAT
The DNA here is from genome assembly GCA_038501925.1 of Xenopus petersii. NCBI lineage: Eukaryota > Metazoa > Chordata > Amphibia > Anura > Pipidae > Xenopus > Xenopus petersii. The sequence continues at coordinate 68,732,067 of CM076674.1, read as the reverse complement.
TTAAAAACTGCATTTTGTGTTCAATTATGTTATCTTTGACTAATAGTTAACGGTTTTTGATGAGCAGAAACATTTAAGTGTGACAAACATGCAAAAGAATAAGAAATCAGGAAGGGGGCAAATAGTTTTGCACACCACTGTATACAGGATGTCACTGAGTAGCTATGTGGCCCCATTGAAGTGTGAGGCTTCAGGTTTAATGATTGTTTAACTTCACAGAAATCCAAGGAATGATGACTAACATACTTTCAAAATAAAGTACATTATATCTACAGTATATCTAATACACATGATTTTACTTAAATGGATTCTGTGATGATTTTTATGGTGTGGTTTTTATTTCTAGATTAAACAGTTTACACTGCAAATAATTCAGTCTACCATGTAAAATTTCCTTCCTAACCCAGCAAGTGCATTTTGTTTTAGTTGTAATATTGGTATGTAGGCAGCCATCTCAGGTCATTTTGCCTGGGCATATGCTTTCAGAAAGAGTCAGCACTTCAGGGTGGAACTGCTTTCAGGCAGGCTATTGTTTCTCCTACTCAATGTAACTGAAGGTGTTGCAGTGGGACATGGAGTTTTAATATTGAGTGATTTTATTATATCTACCAGGGAGCTGTTATATGGTTACCTTCCCATTGTTCTGATGATGGGCTGCTGGGGGGGGGGGGAGGGAGGGGTGGATATCACTCCAACTTGTAGTGCAGCAGTAAAAATTGACTGAAGTTTATCAGAGCACAATTCACATGACTGGATGGCACCTCAGAAACTGACAATATATCTATCCCAATATACGTAAGATTTCAAAATGAATTATAAAAAAAATCTGTTTGCACTTTTGAAAATCAAATTTCAGTGCAGAAGTTTGCTGATTAACTGATGCATTTTGGAAAAAAAAACATGTTTTCCCATGACAGTATCCCTTTAAGCTCTGATTATAAATTAGAAATCCACCTAGCTCTGTTTATAAATTCTTAGCACATTTATGTTTTTTCCTGTAGTTATCGGTCTATCAAAAACATAAGCTTCCTCTCTCGCTTTAACTAGTTAAAGCAGCACCTTTGTAATTCTGGGCACAAACTAGTCAGCTCAGGGAGTGTAAATTACAATAAAATCCTTATTGAGAGCCATTGTTTTGAAACTCTCGATCACCAGCATTTAGGGGACGTCTTCCGTTCTTCATGACATATTATAGTTTAAGATGGCCATAACAAACTATCTGGTCATTTACGAAATTTGTATTTAGAAATTTTTTTATTTCATGATGATGAAGCTTATATTAAATTTTAATTTTTGCAATAGTTCCCTTTTAGGTTAACTATCAGTATGTTATATAATGTCGTAGTCTTATGAAGTTTTCAATTTGCTTTCATCTTTTATTTGTTATATGTTTGAACTATTTGCCTTCTTTTTCTGCCTCTTTTCAGCTTGTTGTTTACAGTGTTATCTTGTTTGTAGGTTCCAATTATATTTTATGTATCTTCCTATTTCAAACCACTGACAGATTGCTGGGGTGAATTGGACCCTAGCAACCAAAAAGCTGCTGAAATTCCAACCTGAAGAACTGAAAACTGAAGAACTATCAAACAAAAAGCTAAAATAATTTAACCCTCCCCAAAAAAATAAAAATGAAGACAATTTGCAAATTGTGTCAGAATATTAACCCATATACTACTAAAAATTAATTCAACGGTGAACTATCAATTAAAAAAAAGAGAAAACAAATGTAAATGCAAAGAAACAGAAAGAGATTGCTGCTGACAGCTTCCTGCAGTTAAAAGACAAGATATTACAAAAAAAGAAAATCAGTGTACATGTGCTGAACTTTCCATGAGCTTTAAAGATGAAAACAAAATGAATAGGCTTAAAAATACAGTATATGGGGATTTCCACAAAGTTCATATCAATGTACTCGTCAGTTTTCCATTTTCCATTTCTCTTAGCCATTTCAACAGTCAATATTATTTGGGGAATTTTTAATGCAAATAATAAGCGTCTGACTTTTAACCATTTGGTACTATTTATATTCGTATTACTACCAATACAGGCATGTAATCTGTTATCCAGAATGCTCAAGACCTGGGGTATTCCAGACAAAGGGTTATTTCTGTAATTTGGGCCTACATACCTTTAGTCTACTAAAAATCAGTTAAACATTAATTAAACCCAATAAGATTGTTTCCCCCCAATAAGGATTATTTACAGCTAAGTTTGAATCAAGTACAACATTTTGTTTTATTATTACAGAGAATAAGTAAATCATTTTTTAATTTGGATTATTTGAAATAGAGTCTATGGAGAATGTCCCTCCCGTAATCTGGAGCTTTCTGGATAAAGGATTCCACACCTGTACTTCCCTATTAGAGGGCACAGTCTGAATTAGTAGACTTAAAAAAATTAATCTTAAAAATGTTTATCTATTTTGGTGAGTTCCAAATTCTGCACCTTAAAAAGGTTGGGGCTAGGTAGCAAATGGGGCTAAGTAGAAAATGGGCCTAAAAATAGGCATAGTCTGTGCAGCTGTTGTATTTGAATTTATTTTGATTACAACAAAATGACTTTGTTGTCTGAGGTTGCTTTGCCTTAGAAAAGGGCTGTCCAACTGGCGACGCGCCTTTGTGTGGCTCTCCACATGAAAATCTGCCTGCTGTGTCAGTTTAACATATGTAAACTTTAAAAGGTATCACAACAGATATTGCATTGTTAAAACCTCAAATTCAGACTGTAATCTCCTGCAGTGTCGGACTGGGACACCAGGGGCCCGCCAAAAAACCTTAGACCAGAGGCCCACCAAAAGTTTTTAGACCAGGGGCCCACCCTCAGTACTATTTTATTCCTCTCCTCACTCTCAACTTCTATTCTCCTAGTCTCTTTTCTTTATATACTGTAATCTATTATTTCACCTACTTAACCTCTTTGTTCTCATAGAAATAGGGAATGGCCATGAAAAAGGCCAATTGGTTAGAAGCAAGAGGGCCCACTGGTATCCCTGTGGGCCAGTCCGACACTGATCCCCTGTATTGTTCACACATGTAATCCCCCCTGCTTTGTTCACACCTGTAACACCTCTATTGTTCACATTCTAAAGCCCTGTACTGTTCACACCTGAGACCCAAACTGAAACTGCTCACTTTGTTCACACCTTATTCAAAATGCTAACGGGGCACCAGCATTGTGTCACTCTATGTAGTACATCTTAGAGTGGTCCTGATGGGTGTCCCCGTCTCCTGCTCTGTTCTGCCTGCCCTATGCTGCCTGTCCTATGCTCCCTGTGTGTGCCATACTCTGCCTGCCCCATGCTCCTTGGGTGTGTCAAACTCTGCCTGCCCTATTGTCCTTGGGTGTGCCATACTCTGCCTGCCCTATTGTCCTTGGGTGTGCCATACTCTGCCTGCCCTATATATATATATATATATATATATATATATATATATATATATATATATATATATATATATATATATATATAGCTAGATATTTCTTTATCAGCCAAGCCAACTAAATATGAAAAATATTGGAAACAAGATGTACGGTTTATTCAAGCAAAATTCTAAAAATGATCTAGCTGGCAGGAAGTTACATTTTACAATTAAGGTGGCCATCGACGCACAGATAATATTCTACGAAACAAATATTCGTATGATATTCGGTGTGTGTATGGGGAAAAAGAGCTGACCGATATCAGCAGAAGACTTGGATATCGGTTCGCTCATTGATAGGGCTGGACTGCCTTTAAAGGCACCCGAACATCGCCCATTGTTAGTGCTGAATCGTCAGATACAGGTAGAATTCTATTGTTTTTACCTGTATATCTGACCATTCAGCTCTATACGTGTGTATTGAAATGATCATTCTTGGAAAAATCTTTTCCAAGAAAGATCGTAATTGTTACGTCTATGGCCACCTTTACATATAGCCAGCATCACTATACAATGACAACTTCGAATACAGTAGATCATTGGACAATCACTTCCTGGATGTCAAACATTGAATTAATCACACAGATCACTTTTGTGAATAAGGGTGCCTAAAAGTGCAGTACCATATATAGGACTGCATGTGTTCCTGTGCCTTCCATATATTGAGCCACATCTCAGTTTCCCTTTATAAGATTATGATGAAAGTAAGATCTGGGCAACTCTGCTGAGTGCTTTGTAAAAGCTAGAGCCATGCAGTGATGACACTTAAATAATGTTTTTTTCCCACATTTTTTTCCATTGACTTGATCTGCACAGCCACTTACATGTTCTTCAGAAGTTGCAGGTGAGGGATCTTGTGGTTCAGCCTGATTTCCGAAATTCCGATGTCTTAAAGGTTGAAAAAGGCGGTTCCAGTTTAACATTCCAGCCTAAATAACAAATGAAAGACAATTTTGAAATTCCAACATGCAGAGGCAGTATTAAGAACAGGTAACCTACATTATAGACAGTAATATCAATATCACACTCTAAACATTAATTTTCAATATCAAATATCACATCCGGATTAAGATAGTACATTCAGATGAAAAGTTGATGGAATATGAGGCCCTAATCCACCAGCACTAGCGGTATTCAGTCTGTATTTGTTGATGGTGAGTGTTTTTGGGTTGTTAGTCAGTCATATTATATTTAACCAGGCTCTGTTATTTAAAAGAGATTTAAGATATTTCCAGTGGTGGGCAATTTTATTCGCTAGGCATGGATTTGCTGCAAATTTTCACCATCTGTGAATTGTTTTGCGAAACTGCTGCAAAAATTCACTGGTGAAAAAAGTTGCTTGTGTAAAAATTGTCGCGTGTCAAAATTATTTTGCCGCCCATTGACTTCAATGTTTTTTTTCGCCTTTTCGCAATCTTTTTTGTAGTTTCGCAATTTTTTCAGCAAAGTGAAAAACACTGGTGGAAAAAATACTTTGGAAGCCATCAGCTCAAGAAGTAATGTTTAACAGTTATCCAAAAGCAGTGGTGTTGTTAGCATTCATATAAGGCATGCTCCATGTGTACTTCCCGATTATCAACAGTCAAATCTGCATAAGTGAAAAGACAAGTAAAAATGAAAGGTAGAATGCTCATAATTTACTGTTTGTAAGCATTCTGGAGATAACAATTTTGAGCACTGTATAGCGCACCATTTATGTGTAGCAGGCTTCACCGTCTGGACCAGGAGTGGTTCACAGAAGAGTACGTCAGTGTACCAAACAATAGACCGTATAGGGGGATGTATGGGAGATATCTTGCCTCCCGGTCAATTTCAGTTCTTGCTGAACAACACCAATCAACATAGTGTAAATAGCAGAATTCTATCCAGCTCATTCCCAACTTGACCAGAATGGCACTGAAAGATTACTACGTTTAGAAGCAAAAGTGGAGGTTTATTGAAGACAGTCCTTGGCAGGCCTGTCAAGCCTTCTCCTAGCCCACTTTGACCCATGGGTAATCGAACTGCGGCAACCCAATGCAATCAAGGGGTTAGTTCGGCTAACATGACAGGTTGCTCCATGATTGGACCACATTAGTGACAAACTGGATACAGAAGTGCTCCAATGAACGTGAATCACATTAGCTTACGCAAATAAATGAAAGACTGATTAATCTGGAATAGCTAGTTATCAGCAGTGTCAATACTATGCCTAAACTTGCAGGATGATGAATAAAATTTGTTAGTAAACCATGGGCTCAGGGGTCATGATAATTCTAAAGGTGGCCATACACGGGCCGATAAAAGCTGCCGACAGACCGAGTTGGCAGCTTATTGGCCCGTGTATGGGCCCCCCCGGCGGGCTTCCCCGATCGAGATCTGGCCAAAAGTCGGCCAGATCTCGATTGGATGGGACTAAAAATCCTGTCGGATCGCGGCCGCATCTGTTCGTTGATGCGGTCCCGAAATCTGAACGCCCGTTACCATTTGTTAGGATTCGATTGTTGGGCCCTAGGGCCCACGATCGGATCAGCCCGATATTGCTCAAGGTGGGCATATTGGGGAGAGATCCGCTCGTTTGGCGACATTGCGGATCTTTCCGTGTATGGCCACCTTAAGTGTACTCAATTTGGAACAAGAGAAAAGAAGTAAAACCCCCCTCTTTCCCACACCCAATCAATTATTTACTGACCAGTGCTTTGTGCAATAAATATCTTATTAAAAGTGCTATGTGCTAAATAAATAAATATAACAATTCATTAATTCGAATTAAATTACTCAATACTTTTTAAATTAATACAATATAAGTGATAGTGCTGAAACTAATTGCAATTTCAGATTGCCAGTGTGCAAAAAGTTAATTATAATTGGTTTCATAAAAAACAGCAGAAGCTGTCGGGTGCTGGTAAATTAATTAAAATTAGTTTATGAGTTAAAAACCAAAGACCAGCATTTGAGAAATAAAAGTAGGAATATGGAAAATAGTATAGAGGTGGAGAAGTCCCAAGAATCTGCTGCCTGTTAGTATTTGCTAGGCTCTGGGACCCCACACTTGGAGAAAGTAGGACACTGGGCGGGTCCCAGGGCCTAGCAAATACTATTCAAGAGTATTCCACTTTAATAAACTCCTGGGTTGCTTTGGCTTTATGTTTTGGGTCATTGTCCATCTGTATTATGAAACACCTCCCAATCAATTTGACTGCATTTAGCTGGATATGAGAAGACAGTGTCTCTGAACACCTCAGAATTCATTCAGGTGCTTCTGTCTTGTGTCACATTATCAATAAACACTAGTGTCCCAGTGCCACTGGCAGCCATGCACGCCCAAGCCATCACACTGCCTCTGCCATGTTTTACAGATGATGTGGTATGCTTTGGATCCTCCTGGAGAGTGTTGTTCACTTGTTTGGCTGTTGTGAAGGGGTTTCTCTTCACCATGGAAATGATTCTGTGATCATCCACCACTGTTGTCTTCCATGGACGTCCAGGTCTTTTTGCATGCTGAGTTCACCAGTGCTTTCTTTCTTTCTCAGGATGTACCGAACTGTAGATTTTGCCACTCCTATTGTAGATATTTCTTGGATGGGTTTTTCTGTTTTTGCAGCTTGAGGATGGCTTGTTTCACCTGTATGGAGAGCTCCTTTGTCCACATGTTGTCTGTTCACACAAACTCTTCCACATACAAGAACCCCCCCCCCCCTTAAATCAACTCCATGGCTTTTATCTGCTTAATTGATAATGACTTAACAAAGGAATTGCTCACACCTGCCCATGAAATAGCCTTTGAGTCAATTGTCCAATTACTTTTGAGCCCCTGAAATGAAGTGATTGTATTAAAAAAAGGATCTAGTTCATCATATTTTTCTGCAATCTTTTTGTTCAAGCCACCGAATTAAAGCTAAAAGTCTGCAGTTCAATTGCAAGTGAGTTGTTTCATTTAAAATTCATTGTGGTAATGTACAGAACCAAAATTAGAAAAAAAAGTTGTCTCTGTCCTAAGATTTATGGGCCTAAATGTAGCTGCAATAGTCAATATTTAAAATAAAAAAAAGTTCATTCAAGCCCCCTAACGTGTCCAGTCTATATATGCATCTGGATTCCAATCTTCAACAATTTGAAGGGCAGGATCACGACTGTTAGCAGGCTGCTAACATATCTGATTATACAGGTTATAAGTACTGTATATAAAATAAAGCACTTTTAGTCATTACTTTCTTCAGGTTTAAGATCTCCTTTACATCACGAGATTTCTGATGTAATCGTCATAATTTTTTTATACAGATGGCCAGATATAATTGGAAAGTAAATCATAGAAGTGTGACTTCTCAGAAAAGCAGTATTAACAACCAAGAGTATTAATGGAACAACGCAGATAGAGCACTGCTTTCAAAACTTCTCACTTCTGCTTTCCACGATATGAGGACAGAATGAAAAAATTATTTAAGTAAGAAACATCCCATCATCATGCATCAGTATGACACTGAATATTCTGTACTACAGAAGCTGATTTTCATCCCTTCGTTGGTATTGTAATTGTCTAAACCAAGAGAAGAGTTGTTGCTTGTTTAGTAACTATGTCTGGCTCTTACTTCCTCCAGTTTTACTCATGCGTTGTATATCAAAAAGTCTGTTAAACTAAATTTCCAGAATTACTATAAGCTGTTCCTAACTGTCAGCTTTTGAACAACCGTTGAATTAATACACAGACCATGAGCAGAAGAACTGAGGAACTGAAATTACATTGCTGCTTTACATTCACACCATTAATTTAGAACACATGTACACATTCATAAATGTTCAAAATTCTCTGAATATTTGTTTTGTCATATCTCCAAACTGACACATTTTTCATAAAAAAAGCTTTGGATTTAAACTGGGGAGGTGGGGACCCAAATTGTAATTCTGGCAGGATTTCCATGAAGAACAACATATTTATAAAAATGGCTTTTTATTACTTTTACGCAAGCATAAGTAAAAATGCACAAAGTCCTGCATTAACTAACAAAGTTGGTAGTTGAAGGGCACCTGTCACTCCCAAATTCTCCCACCAAAGGTGTGAACTAATTGAGCCTAGTTTTTTGTTTTTCTTTTTAAATAACACAGTACTACACCACCCATACCAGGAGTGCAAGCGGCCATGTTGTATGGTTCAGATGAACATAATAAGCATTTCCCCGGTGCGCTCAATGTGCACATGAAATCATAGCTATGTGCATAAATGCCCTGTGCCACAAATGGTCACCCACAGTGGAAGCTCCCTCCTGGTGCAGGCAACCTAGTGCTTGTGGGGGACAAATTAAAACTATTGTTTCCCCCATCTAGATTGCAGGCTCTATTTGCCTGCTCCTCTGATGCAGGAAACAATTTGGGGATGACAGGTGCCCTTTAAGTCCTTTTATATCAGGTAATGATTGTAGTAGGACATTCAGCACATTTGGACTGAAGGGAATGTTCACTGTAGGGGCACTATAGTTTTATGCACTAGGAAAACTATATAAATATATAAAAATGACACGCCCATCTGACAAAAAAAAGTTGAAAGAGGTATGGGAAAATAGCCAAATCCTGGATTTTACAAAAGAAAAATTACTTCATTTGTGCTCTTATCATTACTTATTTCCAGCTAGTTCCATGAAATGTTTTTCAAAATACTAAGTAACAGTGTAACACCCGCCGCTGGTTTTGAGCGCCGGCGCATAAGCGCAGGCACACGTCAACTTGGGCGCCGGCATCGAGGTGCCCGCGCACGTCAAATCAGACACCTGCGCTCACATACTTAGGAGCTATGACCTCTAATTTAGGCGCCTAGCTTCCTATTGGTCCCTGATGTGTCTGTCTTCCTCAGCCTGCTCCTGATTGGTTCCTGTTCCCTTAAATACCTTCCTCTTCCTCCTCACATTGCCCAAGCTGGCTTCAGTTCCTACTGTTCCTGCTAAAGCCCTGGTTGTTCGAGTTTCCTGGTTTTGACCCTCTGCCTGTTTTCCTGACCTCCGAACCTTCGCTGCCTGAATTCGACCTCTGCCTGCATTTAACTACGCCTTAGCCTGATCCCTTGGTACTTCGCTTCTTTGAAACCTGTCTTCTGGAAACGACCTTTGCCTGCACTTGACTACGCCTTGCCTGATCCCTGGTTACTTCGCTCCTGGTAACTCGCCTGGCTTCTCTACCACCTCCGCAGCAGAAAGCCCGGGGCCCCAAAAGGGCGTCGGTGAATACCGGAGCCGTAGAGAGGTTCCTGTTACCATCAGTTCTCCTGGATCAACTATCTTCCTCCGGGATCCGAGGTAAACAGATTGTTATAGTTAGCTTGGGCCAAAAAGGATGGATCCCTCCCAAGCCGCTGGTCGTTCTTCCTCATTGGAGACAGTCTTAGAGGCCCTTATGAAGCGTCTCGAGGACTCCGAGGCTTCTCAGTTGCACCTTGCCCAGAGCTTGCAGCACCTCTCAAATCGCCTTGATGCCTTGCAGGCTTCCCAGACTCCGCTGCCTCCTGTCTCTGTTGCACCACCAACCCCAGTTTTGGTTCCGGCTCCATTGTCCAGCGGGGAGAGTTTTTCCTGGAGACCCAAGATCTCAGCTCCTCTTCGCTATTCTGGTGATCCAGAGACCTGTCGGGGTTTTTTGAATCAATGCAAGATTCATTTTGAACTCTCACACTTCCCGAATGAGAAGTCCAAAGTGGCCTACGTCATGACCTTGCTTCATGGGAAAGCCTTGGCCTGGGCTTCTCCTCTTTGGGAACGGGATGATCCGTTGGTTCACAACTCCACGGCATTTCTTTCCACTTTTCGTGAGATTTTTGATGCCCCCGGCAGGAAGGAGAATGCCTCTACCCGCCTCCTGAAAATTTCACAAGGGGCACTCTCCGCAGCTGAGTACGCCATAGATTTCCGTACCATTGCCGCGGAGGTATCCTGGAACAACGAGGCCCTTGTAGCTGCCTTCTGGAATGGTCTCAATGAGTCCCTTAAAGATGAATTGGCTGCTCGAGATCTTCCTCCGCTATTTGAAGACCTGGTCTCTCTGGTGATCCGCATTGATGTGCGCCTGAAGGAGAGGCTTTCGGCCAAGTCACAAGCCCATAGATTGCTCCTCGACTCCAACATTCCAGCTGCTCCGGCTAATTCTCTTCCTGTGCCGGAGGAACCCATGCAGCTGGGGGCTACCAGACTTACACCTGAGGAAAGGTCTCGCCGCCGTACAGCAGGTCTGTGTCTTTATTGTGGCCTGAAGGGTCACTTTGTTAAGACCTGTCCTAATAAGCCTCAAACTCGGCCGCAGGGAAACTCCAAAGCCTAGGTCGGCGGGTGGAGACCGTCCTGGGCACTGCCACTTCTTCTCCATCAAGAAATTTCTCTCGTCTGTTGGTTCCCTGCTGTATTAAACGTCTCTCCAGGACCATCCCTTGTCAAGCCTTTATTGACTCAGGTGCTGCTGGGAACTTCATTGATCTCTCTTTTGTCCGAGCTTCTTCCCTGCCTCTTGTCCCTCTTCAAGTGCCTCTGGCGGCTCATGCGATTGATGGACATCCTGTCTCTCCTGGTCTTATCACCCACTCCACTTCTCCTCTGTATTTGCAAGTTGGTGACCTCCATAAAGAAGAGATCTCGTTTCTGGCCATCTCCTGTCCTTCGACCCCTATCATTTTAGGGTTACCCTGGCTCCAGTTACATAACCCTATGATTGATTGGTCTTCTGGAAAGCTGTCCTCCTGGAGTTCCTGCTGTTCCTCTAATTGTTTATCCTCCTCATCCTCTTCTCCAGTCTCCATTTGCTCCGTCTCCACGCTTGAGTCTCTTCCTTCCTGTTATAGAGACTTTTCTGACGTCTTCGAGAAGAAGAGTGCCGAGGTTCTTCCCCCCCACCGGCCCTATGACTGTCCTATTGACCTGATCCCTGGAACTGTCCCTCCTAGGGGAAGAACCTACCCTCTGTCTGTGCCTGAAACCCAAGCCATGAAGGAGTACATCCAGGAAAATTTGGCTAGGGGGTTTATTCGGAAGTCCAACTCGCCTGCTGGTGCTGGATTTTTCTTCGTCCAGAAGAAGGATGGGGGTCTTCGGCCGTGCATCGATTACCGGGGTCTAAACAAGATTACCGTTAAGAACAGGTATCCTCTTCCCCTTATCCCTGAGCTGTTCGATAAACTCAAAGACGCCAACATTTTTTCGAAGCTGGACCTGAGGGGAGCCTATAATCTGATTCGGGTTCGTCAAGGGGACGAATGGAAGACAGCGTTTAACACACGCGATGGCCATTATGAATATCTAGTTATGCCATTTGGCCTCTGCAACGCGCCCGCTGTCTTCCAGGACTTTATGAACGATATTTTTCGAGATCTCCTCTATTGTTCTGTTGTTGTCTATCTGGATGACATTTTGATTTTTTCTTCTTGTGAGTCTCTCCATGCTTCTCATGTGAGGCAAGTCCTTCAACGTCTCAGAGAGAATCATTTGTTCGCCAAGATCGACAAGTGCGAGTTCCATCAGTCGAAAATTTCTTTCCTTGGTTATGTCATTTCTCCCTCCGGCTTTGAAATGGATCCGGCCAAGGTTTCGGCAGTCCTGAATTGGGTTCCTCCCTCTAATATGAAAGCAGTCCAACGCTTCTTGGGGTTCGCCAATTTTTACAGGAAATTCATCAAGAATTTTTCCGGCATTGTCCTCCCCCTTACTGCTCTCACCCGGAAGGGAACACGATTTGTCTGGTCTCCTATGGCTCAGAGAGCGTTCGACGATCTGAAGCAAGCTTTTTGTTCTGCTCCCGTCTTAGTTCATCCAGATGTCTCTCGACCTTTTATTTTGGAGGTGGATGCTTCAGAGTCCGGTGTTGGAGCCATTCTCTCTCAGCGGCTTGATTTCCAGGGTCCCCTACACCCTTGTGCCTTCTTTTCCCGGAAATTTTCTTCTGCCGAGAGGAATTACGACGTTGGCAACAGGGAACTTTTGGCGGTTAAGCTGGCTCTGGAGGAATGGCGTCATCTTTTGGAAGGTTCGGTTGAACCCATTACCATTCTTACGGACCATAAGAACCTGGAATACATCTCTGCCGCCAAGAGACTGAATCCTCGTCAAGCACGTTGGGCCCTCTTCTTTTCCAGGTTTAACTTCATTATCTCCTATCGTCCTGGTTCAAAGAACTCCAAGGCTGATGCTTTGTCCAGATCATTTTCTACTGATGAAGTTTTGGTTCTTCCTCCCATTCCAATTATCCCTCCTGAATGCATAGTTGCTCCTGTATCCGTTATTCCTCCAGAGTGTCCTCCTGGGAAAACCTTTGTGCCTGCTTCCTCTGTTCCTCAAGTCCTGGGCTGGGCTCATTCTTCAAAGTTGGCAGGGCATCCTGGTGTCGGTAAGACCTTTGACCTGGTGTCCAGATATTTTTGGTGGCCCTCCTTGAAACAAGATGTCTCTTTGTTTGTATCTTCCTGTGTTATCTGTGCCCAACAGAAGATTCCAAGATCTCTTCCTTGTGGCCTTCTTCAACCTCTACCTACTCCCTCCCGACCCTGGGTTGACATTGCTATGGACTTTGTGGTCGACCTACCCAAGTCTTCGGGGATGACTACCATCTGGGTTGTCGTGGATAGGTTCTCGAAGATGGCACATTTTGTCCCCTTGAAGAAGTTGCCTACCGCCTCCACTCTTGCTCAACTTTTTGTCAAGGAGATCTTTCGTCTGCATGGCATTCCTTCCTCCATTGTCTCTGATCGTGGCGTTCAGTTTGTTTCAAAATTCTGGAGGGCTTTTTGTAAACTTTTGGACATTCACTTGAACTTTTCCACGGCTTACCATCCTCAGAGTAATGGCCAGACTGAAAGGACGAATCAGTCTTTGGAGCAGTTTCTCCGATGTTTCATCTCGCAAAATCAGGACAATTGGTCGGATCTACTTCCTTGGGCTGAGTTTGCACATAATAACCTTAAGCATTGCTCCTTAAACTGCTCTCCCTTTTTCTGTGTCTATGGTCTCTCTCCTTCAGCTCTTCCTCCAACTGCTGTCAAGGTGGATGTTCCTGCGGCTGACTCCCTGTTTCGGGACTTTCAGAAGATCTGGACAGATGCTCGTTCCGCCCTTACTAAGGCTTCTTCGCGCCAGAAGGTGGCTGCCGATAAGCATCGTCGCCCTGCTCCCAGGTTCAAGGTAGGGGACTCTGTCTGGCTCTCTTCCAGAAATATCAAGGTCAGGCAGTCCTGCCCTAAGCTGGGTCCCCGCTTCCTCGGTCCTTTCAAGGTTAAGGAAATCATTAACCCAGTGTCAGTGAGGTTGGACCTCCCTCCCAGCATGAACATTTCAAGCTCATTCCATGTTTCTTTGCTCAAGCCTTTCGTCCAGAACGCATTTTCTTCTATGGAAGCACCTCCTCCTCCTGTTCTCTTGAATGGTCATCAAGAATTTGAGGTGCAAGACATCATCGATTCCCGTAAGTCTAGAAGGGGAGTCCAGTACCTGGTCCACTGGAGAGGTTTTGGTCCTGAGGAGAGATCTTGGGTGAAGGCTGCTGATACACATGCCCCCCGATTATTGAGGTCCTTCCACAGGAAGTTTCCCGACAAACCCTGGGAGCCCCCGGAGGGGTCTCCTGAAAGGGGGGGTACTGTAACACCCGCCGCTGGTTTTGAGCGCCGGCGCATAAGCGCAGGCACACGTCAACTTGGGCGCCGGCATCGAGGTGCCCGCGCACGTCAAATCAGACACCTGCGCTCACATACTTAGGAGCTATGACCTCTAATTTAGGCGCCTGGCTTCCTATTGGTCCCTGATGTGTCTGTCTTCCTCAGCCTGCTCCTGATTGGTTCCTGTTCCCTTAAATACCTTCCTCTTCCTCCTCACATTGCCCAAGCTGGCTTCAGTTCCTACTGTTCCTGCTAAAGCCCTGGTTGTTCGAGTTTCCTGGTTTTGACCCTCTGCCTGTTTTCCTGACCTCCGAACCTTCGCTGCCTGAATTCGACCTCTGCCTGCATTTAACTACGCCTTAGCCTGATCCCTTGGTACTTCGCTTCTTTGAAACCTGTCTTCTGGAAACGACCTTTGCCTGCACTTGACTACGCCTTGCCTGATCCCTGGTTACTTCGCTCCTGGTAACTCGCCTGGCTTCTCTACCACCTCCGCAGCAGAAAGCCCGGGGCCCCAAAAGGGCGTCGGTGAATACCGGAGCCGTAGAGAGGTTCCTGTTACCATCAGTTCTCCTGGATCAACTATCTTCCTCCGGGATCCGAGGTAAACAGATTGTTATAAACAGGTTTTTTTTCCAGAGCTCAGGAACAAAGTGAAAGGGTACCACTCTAATGCTTGCCTGAAATGCTTTTTTTTCCCTATTGTTTACAGACATGCCCATTGATCAAAAGCATCTGTGAGGAAGTAACTCTTTATTATAACACCAAGTTACGTGTAAATAGACGGGCTACACCATTGTGGGCAATATTTGATGATACAACAGATTTTCGGAAAAAGGATATCTACCTTTAGACATGTAGACTATAAAACTTGATCGACTGGCATGAAGCTACTCTCAGTAGAGAAAGTCAAGTATTGAGTTTTTTTCACTACTTGGGTTGTGTAGTGTATTTAAACTTTATAGTCTGAACTACAACAAGAAATTCCCTGTCTATTCAGATTTACTACTTGGTACGTATCTGAGGAGCTAGAAAGACGTAACCCAAGGAAGGAGAGGAGCAGTTGAGGAAGTGGAAGGTCTTTAATCGAATGTTATTTATAATAACTAAGTACTCTGATGTTTATAAGAAGTTTCTTTTCAATGACTAAAGAAGTTTGTAGAAAAGTGTGTAGTCCAACCCTGCCTTGGTTGTAAAACTTTTTCTTTTTGTCATAACATGTATTTTGATACACCTGTATGCAAATCCACCCATTTGCCTGAATTTTTAAAGGAAATCCTAAATTTGGTACTTTTCTACACTAAATATGAACCAATATAAGAAAAAAATATTAACTTTGAAAGAAAACAATATTGTTTTTGAAACAGTATATATTGAAGGCCACATTTTTGCAAAGGAAAATAATAAAGTAGCTAACTGGCCTAACTATTTAAAGAGGAAGATAAAAATACAGTAAACAGTAGTGGACTTAAAATAAATCTGTTTCATAAATAGACAATTATTTTATTGCAATTATTTATATTTGATGACTTATTTATGAATTTTTATGCTAACATTTCTGTTCCAGCTACAAACGACACACAGTCGCAGACAGATTTCACTTGGTCTAACAGGCTGATTCCTGACATACAGCATATAGTTGTTTGTTGGTAGAGGAAACAGTCACTAACTATCACAAATAATTATAAAGCACCCAATATTGTATGGGTGCCATTCTGAAGGTATATGCCTTTGAAAATCACAAAAGCATGCACTCCAAGACCTACTAAATTAGCATTTTTGAATTTAAAACAGAAACTTCTTGTGGTTTGTCACATAGGCAAGTTGAATTTCCTGTTCAGTCAGCACAATGTATAATTTCAGTTTATAGCACTTGTTCCGTTATGAAAATAGATAAAATAGTAATTATCAAATATTCAAGAAAATGATGAAGATGCATGTTTTACCTGCTGTGGTCGTCGTCTTCCAAGATGTTCTAACTGGGAAAGCATGAACTGCTGATCAAGTAACTCTATTCGTTGCTGTCTTTGGATGTCAACAGTGGCACCCATACCTACACGAGCCTCACTGACCGGTTCCACAGATGAGAATATTGGTTCAAGTCTCCGAGAAAAAAAGTCTGCAAGCCAGCGAGGAATGCACAGAATCTGACGAACATTCAGAACATCCCATGTATAACAGAGTCCTGAAATCTGGAATTATATTATATTTTCACATTTATTTTAGAAAATGTTAAGTTAAATGTGTATTTAAAATACATAAAATCACCGACACTGACAACAAGGCAGGTGTACCCAAGAAAGGTATTGAAAACTACACCTCACAAATGAATTTCTTGGGCCTTAAACTTCTCAACCCTCCCCCCCCCTCCTACAAACACGATACTCTAATAACGGCAAGAAGGAAGAGCAATGAGAGTATGGGTAATTTTGACAGTTTCACTTTTATTGTTCATAATTACATCACCATTTATGTATAAATGTAATTAAACATACCCTTGTATAGTACAACATGAAAAAAAACTATAGATATTCATGCTGCATTTGGGATCCATTATCCAGGATGTTCACAATCTGGGGATATCTGGATAAGGGATATTTCCGTAATGTGGATCATGTTTTAGGTCTACTAAAACATATTCTTCCATTCAGTATATATTTGTTTTATGCTGTTGTGCTGCCATATTATGTAATAGAAGGATAGAAAAATTAGCCAAAGCAAAACAAAAAAAAAATGTTAACCTTTCATTGCACCTTTTAAAAAAGGCCAAAAGGCAGTCTCTCTCAAAAAACCTGTCCTATACTGACTACAACTAAAATAAGGTCAATAAGATTACCTTTATATTATTATAAAAAAGGTGGAATATTATATTTTTATCCATGGGTTTATAGCACATTTCAGTATATTATATTATTCAAAATATTCCACTTTACACATATGAAGCTATGAAATACAGAAAGGCAATGTATGAAGCAATTTTAACATCCTAAAAATTAAAAAGTAAGTTTAATGATATCTGTAGAAATAAGTCATCAACTGGACTTGCTGTGCTTTTTCCTTGAAGAAGTTTCACTAACTGGTGAAACGCCTTCAAGGAAAAAACACAGCAAGTCCAGTTGATTTGACTTATTTCTACAGATATTACATGACCTGGATGAATATTTAATGAAAGTGCTGCACCTGTTAGCTCTACTTTGTGGTTTCTTCCACACATCAACAACATAAAGATTTTGTTCTGGTTAAAACAGAGTGGATTTAAGTGCCTAAGCCAGGCTTGGATTTGTGCAAAGGCCACAAAGAGCCAGGCCTAGACCAACGTGTAGCCCAGCCGCAACTGTACTTGCTCATTTTTTCCCAGAACACTGGGGACTTAGTGGTTAGGGGGGGGGATGAATTGCAGGCAACCACTGGCCTGAGGGGGGCGCCTTTTGGAAATTCAGTCTTGAACTCAGCTGACAAAAACAGCATTATACAGTTCAGTGAAAGGAAATTTGCACCAGACGCTGTACTAAAGGCAGTCAAACAAAGGAAAAGAAAATGTGGCCAAGCTGCATTATCACAGAGAACACAAACACAAAAAAAATGAACATATAACAAGACATGCATTTAAATAGAGGGTACCCATGACTTCATAACTTCCTTACATCTCTCCAATTGACTTGAAATTCAGGGGGCAGTCCCTGATCCAGTAGGGAACAATACTGGAAATGACACATCAGAGCATGGCTTGGGATAATTAGAAGAAAGAGTATGTAACAAGAATTTTTACAGATCAATTTGATCTAAAAAGTGACAGACTCCATAATATAAAAAATGGACACAATTCTATGTCATAAAATATATTACCATGCTTAGTTCTTTTAGAATACCTGGTTTACGCAGGGCAGAACGACTGCACATATTTGAACTGGAGTGATCTAACCAGCCTATAATAGAAGGAGCTCTTCTATGGAAGGTAAAGGAGTTAAACCCCCTTTCTCACACAAACTTTCAGTCTAAAGTGACAAACTGTGATATGACTGGATCCCACAACAGTTATTCTAAATGTTGATGGGGTCCCCATTGCAATGACTAAGCTGTTTGTGATTAAAGAATAGACATCTACAGCAAACTACAACTTTGTGTATCCAAAAATAGTTTTAACTACATTGAATTAAAATTAATTTACAGTTCTAACATTATCCTTTTTTCTGAAGAGGTAGGGGTGAATGAGTCACTTGAAAAGATACATATACTTGTACAGCCTGGGCAGGATGCTGTCAAATACAGACTGAGGGCTACTCAATCTCATGGAGAGAATTTAAGACAAACAATAGTGATAAATTATGAAACCAGCAAAGACATTTTTTCTTTCTTGAGTATTTTTCTATTCATACACACTCATATTGATACAGACATAATGAGAAAATGATATATTTAATTTACAGACAATTGCCTACATGATCATAGATTACAAAGCCCCGATACCACACGTTTACTGTCAAATACAGGACATACAACAGTAAAGTATGAGTCATTTGAGAAGTATTTTCTCTTCATTTGAAAAGATATCAAGATACATATCAGTAAAGTACTTGGATTCTCACATCATTTGTATACAAAATGTTGCATTTGGACTAAATTTCTCTGCAACATAGACCATCTACAACCCAGTGTCAGAGTGGTCAGACGAAGCTTCCTTTGTAAAGTCAATCTGCATGATTACCCATTTTCATTTTAATCCATTCAGGACTGCAACATTATTTGTGACTTTATAGCCATGGCATTTACATCCCCCTAGACTCCCTTATTTTGACTGAAATTCAAATTTTTTTCTCGATTTCTGTTGCCCAATATTGCACAAAAATGTCATGTAACTTTTTTTGCATTTTTTTTAGGGTGCGTGTGCAACTGTCCTGTGCATGCATGGATCTGTGAGAAGGCAGGCAGAGGACAAACACACAGTGCTGGACAGAATATGTAAAATATAAGAACATGCTCCATCAGTTTGTAATACACAGGCTACCTCCCTCATCTACTGATTCTAGGAAGCAAAAGTCTACAAACTAGTCATGCAAAGCATATATTGCTTCATAATTGTAATGCTAGTCAGCATAATAGAACATTGTTGATCCAGTGGTCAAATGACTGGCTAACTAAGTAACCAATTATATAATAACAGAGGACCCCATTAAGTGTGCTAATAGTGCTTTGTCTGATTTATCAAATTTGATTCTAACCAGATAATATTCTCAGCTTCAGAATTATCCATTGAGAGACTACTATAAGTGTCTAATTTTATCTTAAAATTCTGCACTAATCAACTCTGCCAGTGCATGAAAATTAAACTCAATTGAAAGTTTAGATTACACAATGAACGTGAAAAGGTCCTAATGGTCTACAAAATGTATTCATTTATTCTGTTTTGCCCTAATCACCACCCAAACTAGTAGCCTCACTGATAAACATTGCACCATCTCTATAAACACCTTTTAATTCTTTTGTGTTTGTAAAAAAAAATGCTCAAATAACTTTACATTTTGGAGATTAATCATTTTATTGCAGAACAATTCATAAAGAATATGATGTTTAGAATTTTAGAACATGGGCATTGAAAGTTTTTGGAGTACTTTGGATAATGATCCGAACAAGAGATCTCATGGTTATTAAAACAAACAAGCAGCGTCAAAAGAAATTTCTAGGTATTTGAAGTGTACCAGAAAGTTTATTTTCTTGCTATCATCAATATTACTTCAAAATGGACACAAGTGGAATTAATAATTTAAGGAACCATTTTTAACAAATTGTTGACTTACCAATCCACTTAGAGCAACAACCAACATGTATGGACTTGAGGTCAAAAGCTGGTTAAAAGAAATAAAACACAACAATAGTAAAAAATAATTTAAAGCTTTCTGCAATTATTATTGTGATTATCAGTGGCAGTATTACTATTATTGTTAAATTATTATTATGTGTTTGTAAAATGTTAAAGGGGGGGGGAAGCAAATCTAATATACAGATTACATACACTGAAACATGAGGTAAGAGGGTCCTGCACATTAGTCTCTACAATACAAAAAAAGAGAAGCTGGCATATGTGGAAAATGTTTGGGAAATTAAGCTATTTGCAAAATCCCTTTGCAGATCGAACACCAGCTTTAAAAAGCCCACATAAACCAGCATGAGTCATAACATTTCTATCTTTGAAATATTTAAAGAATCTAAACCTTATCTCTGAAATCCAGCAACTCCAATGAAAAAATATCCAAGCATGCCTCCAAAGTTATCCCTGGAACTCCCTATTTTTCTTCAACTGGCCAATTTCATTTAACTGTACTCCTTGCAGTGATATAAATACCTCATGCCAGGCACCTCCACAAAACAATTCTTGGGCAAGGCCCGGTGGGACAAGCCACAGCAACCCTCACCACCAAGTATTGCAAACTGCATAAGCGCATACTATGCTAATGCTGACATGCTCTATTCACTTGTATGCTTGTGTCTACTTGCACCCACCATACATTTACCTGCCCACTTGATGCTGCTCTGCTCTCAAAATCGTTGCAAAGTAAAGGTATGGTAGGTGAAGACAACAATAGCCAACAACTAAACCGTGCATGTCATTGGCCAGCTAAAGAAATGTAAACATGTTATTCTAGAAATGTTTCTAATAGCTTGTCACTCTGATACGGACATAACTGCAATATTAACAGCCTAATATGATTATATCTGTAAAATGCTGATGTAAACCAAAGACTTCAGTGAATCACTGAAGATTATTAATCTTCAATACTATTAATCATACCAGTAACATCTTAACTTAAGACAGCTCCTGTTTGAACACTGTGTTATGGATCGTATAAGGCATAATTCTCTGTGAAGATTTGATTCTGCTTTTAAAGGAAAGTTTACCTTCACAGTATATATTGCAGCATACAACCAATGAAGATCATGTAAGTAACTTGTTATTGTTTTTTTCTGTTATATACCTTTATTTTATTCAATCCTACATAAAATTTCAAACAGTTTTCTGGATTATTGCACTGACCTAAACTGATATACTGATCCCTGGAAGACATGGAATTCAGCTCCTTTAATAAAATTTTGAATGATATTCTAAACACTGCCTGGTTCTAGTTAATTGACTCTAGCAACCACTGCTTCCTTTCCCCAGACTATTTAACTTTTGTATGATATATATTTTTCTTGCACTTTACTTGTATATAATATTTTTATCAGTGCATGGCTACTAAGGTTGGTAACCCTTTCAACCATTGGGTAAACTAGAGAGCTGCAGGGCAAAAATAAGTTACTATTTCAGAGTTTCTCAAGATATGTTAGCAATTACTTGTTCTTCCCTGAAAATTAATTCTATAACAATTCACTTTTCATGGAAGCCTATGGCTAGGAATAACCCATTTTTTTAGGTTCCCTAGACAGTCTAGATTTTTGTTTATGGGTAAGGCTTCAGTATCTTTTAAGAGCACCTAGAACATTCCAAAGCTACGTGTAGCTATTAAGCCACAACAGAACGAAATAGTGCTGTCCAATAATTACCATGTAGATGGTCAGTTATAGTTAACTTCTGTCACAATAACAAGTCATTAAAGCTTATGGCCATAATATTTCTGGAAAGCCAACTCCATACCTACAGGCCTTCAACTGGAGGGGAGAACAGTATATAATAAGCACCTAGCAAAGCAGCTTTTCAAAACAATAAATATAAAATTCAGTACCTGTAGGCCCACAATGTAAACTAACGTTTTGTTGGTGATGGGAAATAAACCAAGGATCTCAGCCAACTGTACTCTTGGAATGGAACAATAAAATGGCACAAAGAGGGAAAACACAGGAGCCAGGCTGTAAAGGAAATTAGACACTGGTTAGCGATGCCTTGTCAAAGCTACATTTTACTACTGTCCCAACACTTCCTACAAACACAGAGACATTTCATTCAAAGGATAAGCAATTATTAAGCTAGGGCATCCCTGGTTCATACCAAATACCAAAATAAACTGACAAACATTAACATTCAAATCAACAAAACAAAAGCTTTAACTCAAGGATAACATGTTTTAATATTGGATTTACAGAAAAAATTAAATACTATTTTAATGGCATAAGTGATATTTAACTAGTGGTTAACAAAAACCCTAGCCTAATTTTTTTTACATACAAAAATATTTTGTTTCAAATATGTTCTCGCTACTTAATTATTTTAGGACTTGCCTAAACCTTCACAGTAAGAGAATGCCTATTTCTAGCAATGGTCAAAACACAAATTTTCACTTCACAGGAAATCAAATTATTCCATTTTATTATGTCATGCATTCATAGCAATGAAGATCAGCACTGGGTTCTGACACCATTTTTTAGATGAGAACAAATTCAGCAGGCAAAACACCTGAAGCAGATGCTAGAATACTGAAATCTCTATAAAGGTGCAGTTATAAACTATTAATACAAACAAATATTTTATTAATATTCTATTGTACAGCACTGCACTACAGGTACCAGTTATCCAGAAAACTCAAAATTACAGGAAAGTCTTGCATAGACAGACCTAATCCTTATTGGAAGCAAAACTAGCCTATTGGGTTTATTTAATGTCTACATAATTTTCTAGACACATGAAGTATGAAGATCCAAATAAGGAAAGATCCATTATGTGAAAAAAACCCAAGTTCCGAGCATTCTGGATACCAGGTGCCATACCTGTACAGAAAGAAAAATGCCTCTGGATTAATCTGTTTCCTGCTCCAGTATCAGTGACACCTGTAACCACGGAGTTAAAAAAAAACACACGTCACATAATAAAACCACCACTAGATTAAAGAATTTTACAGTCTATGTCATACTCAAATTATATTTGAACCTTAAAGTGGTCCTGTCACCAAGGCTCAAAAATCTTTATAATAAAAGTCCTTTTCAAATAAAACATGAAATCCAATTTCTATTTTTCATTAAAGCATTCATAGCTGTTGTAAGCTCATTTAAACATCTCAGCTGTCAATCAAATATTGTCTGCCCCTCCTCTATGCCCTGGGCATAGAAGCAGGGCAGACAATTACTTTCACTTTCCATTCAGCACTTCCTAGAAATCGCTGCTCTCCCCACCTTCCCCAGTTCTCTTAACCATTTAATTGTGTTACCAGGGCATGGGGATGGACTTCAGGTTCCCTCATTCTGGTGCACAAACAAGATTCTGAGATGATACAAGACTTGCCTTATTAACAGTGTGTACAAAATAGCTCCTGCCTGCTTGCTATAATTATGAATTCCCAGACTATAGGAAACAAGATTCAAATAATTTATATAGTGTAATTAAAGTTAATTTTGCTTGACTAATGTGATAAAATAGGATTATGAATATTTTTTTTGGGTGACAGGTCCCCTTTAAGAAGGTTTGCTTAATGGTACACATATATAATGTTAGCATAGAGGAATACTTATGAGCAGATGATGCCTAGAAAATTCTATACTAGAATAGGCACTAGGGATGGGCGAATTTGACCAGTTTAGTTTTGCCAAAAATTCGCCGCCAGCGAAATGTCGCAGACACCCATTAAAGTCTATGGGCGTCAAAAAAATGTGGTTGTGCAACGAAATTGTTTTGATGCGCGTCTTTTTGTTTTTTTTGATGCACGCCGACATACAAGTCTATGGGCGTCATTTTTTTGGCGAAACGAGGTGAAAAAATTCGCCCATCCCTAGGGCACTTTTATGTACAGAAACAGCAGCTCAACAGTAAAACTATAAAAAGGCTTTTGCAAATTGTACTGTATGATTAATTCATATTATCTATAAAGTTTTGCTGCAAATAAAGGGAGGCTTATGCAAGGGATCTGGGAAATCTTGCAAAAGTATTCAGACCCTGGAACCAGTCTCTCACTTTACTGAATAAATAAGCCTATGGAACAAATTTGTACAAATTCGAGATTCATTTGGTAGTGGAGGTGCTTAATTTTGGAAAAGTTTTTTTTCTGAAATAGGTTATTTGTAAGAACTGAAACATGTACTCTCTTGGGAACACAGCTGCCTTAGAACTGGCCTCCAAACTACACATGATTACGGTCATATTTTCTAGAGAAAAACCCCAACACTTCTTTATTCAGGCTGTGAATATGACAGACATGACTAAAGAGATTTCTAAGAAGAGGTTGAATTAACAAAACTAGGAGAGAAAAAAAACAAAGTAATATTAAAATGTTTAAATGTCACAGAGAGTGTTACTGGAAGCAGTGGAAGCTAAACAGACTATTCAGATTCTGCTTCATAAAAACCTTTTCACAATACTCCCAGTGTGAGATAGCACAGAGGTTAATGGCTTTAAAGGAGCTAAAAATTGCAGTATCTCAGACAGAATTAATGGTGAGCCATTTAACCATATGAAGAGCTATGTAATACACTGTTTTTTTTTTGGAACAGTGGCATAAAGCGATGGCAACTTTTCATCACAAGGGACTGGGCAAAGAATTAAGAACGGATGATAAAACATACAGGGAAATACTGCAAGACAGCCGGTTTCAGTCTGCTAAAACATAAATTTCAGGAGGATAATTTTTCATTGTTCGGTAGGACATTGATCCCAAATACAAGTCTAAACTAACACAAGAGAGGCTCAAGAACCAGAAGGTGAATGTTTTTTAATGACAAAGTGAAATTCTAACATGAAAATCGGTGGTGCTATCTGAAAATCGAGGTGCTCAAATGTCATCTAACTATTGTGAACAACCTAGTAAATCATGAAGAATGGAGTAAAGTTTTAAGGAGGAACGGAAAAAAGGGCAAAATCACTCCCAGTTGAAGCGTACATACACCAAACAACTTAAAGCTGTTATTGCTCCAAAATAGTAATGGATAGGGAATGGAAACAAACGCAAACAGCATAATTCATATTTTATTTTTCTTAAAAGAAAACAACACTGGGGAAATGTGCATGTAGGCAGTAACCCAAGGCAACTAATCAAGGCAACCAATTAAATGTTTGCTTTCATTATTCTAACTGCTGCTGGCTGAAAAAAACGATATCACTGGCAAGTTGCAATGAGACTCCATGGTAAAGGTAGATCGTATTCTCAAATACCACTCATAAACACAAAATAACTGTAGACACACAGGTTGAAGGGTTGTGTAAGGCCGCAACTTGTTTATTGGTTATTTAACCATTTGCATAAACTGAATTTCAAGAAAAAACAACTCCATTTCAAAACAGATAGCCAGCCTCTGATTTACTGTTCCAGCTGGCTGCATGAAATTAAACCTTGCTTAATTTTACAAGTTGCAACAATTTAAAATAAATAAATTATATAAGATATAACCATAATATAATTCATATATAAGAGGGGGGAATTCTTCATAGGAGCTGGTGCCGAAGATCCAAGAGGCAGGTAACTTACCTGTCCTGCCTTTTATACCCGCCTACAGAGACCTACCACCACTCCCAATCACCTATTAACCCCAGCTGCTGTACTGCCACAATTCCACCAATGGCTGTAGATCATATTTAGAACTGCACCAGCAACAGAAGCAAGGGGAAAAAAACCTCTGTAATTTCTACCTTCACATGAGTTTGCAGTGGGTATCAGCCCCTTTTCACTCCAGTCAGTGAAGGAATGTGGAACGTGCAGTCCGCGCTGGTTAATTACATCTGCCTTAGGTAGCTAATCGGGAGCCCTTAAATCCCAGGCTGGTCAGTCTCTGGGAATCTCTGACAAGGAGAGACACACAGAGAGGAGGATTCTAAAGGAGAATTCAACCCTAATGTTAAAAAACCCTACCCTACATAGACCCCTGGGCAAATGCCCCTAACGTTTTACTCCCCCCTCGGTGCAGATTCAGGTATTGGAGTTCATGGGTGCCATCTTCAGCCACTTTGATAATAGACTGGCGCTTCGGCAATTTTCGTGAGTTTCAGCGAGTGCGCAGTTTCTCAAAACAGAAAATTGCTTCAAATGCGCATGCACCGCCACGCCGGTCTCATTCTGAACAGAAGTAGATGACGCCCGTGAACTCCGATGCCCTAATCTGCACTGAGAGGTGAGTAAAACGTTAGGGGCATTTTCCAAGGGTAACACTTAGGCTGGGGGTCTATGTAGGGTAGGGGGTAGGGTTTTTTTTAATGTTAGGGTTGAACTCTCCTTTAAGGTTTCTATGAGTATGTACACACGCGGACACTCACGGGAAGGTCTGTAATATGACTGCCTTTTTGTTGTTATTAACTTTATACAGCTGCTGAAACCGGTTTATGTTGGTTGGATAGAAAAATTGCCTTTATTTTGTACTTGTTTGCTGCCGGCAGAAATAAAAGCCATTTTTTCTTTAAGAGACTTTTTGCTTTCCTGATGCTAACTCTTTGGGAACCTGTCATAACACCATTCACAGAATTAAAGCTTGGTTTACTGAAAAAATGTCTAAATGTCTAAAATATTAGCAAATTTCTGGTACAGTGTTAGAGATATCGCTATTTCTTTATTATTACACAACTCGCCAAAATCCACAGGAATGTACAAGTAGTATTTGGTAGTGAATTATTATTGGTTCTTGTCCACTTCCTCCAATGATATTAAAAGGGAACTCCACAAAAACATAACTTGAGCTTTTGGAAAAGTAAACATAATTTCAACTTTGCAATATACATCAATTAAAAAATATGCAGACTTTTCATGATTTTTAATGGTTTCTGACAGTTTTTTAAGCCTAGCCCCCTGCTGATCTTTTTGACTACTTTGCTGAGCTGGCTGACTACTGTTACTTTGAGACAGCCGGCTGTCCTTAGCCTGCATCCTCCAAACCACACAATTCCCTGCACACGTGATTTTTAATAAGGGATGGAATATCACAGTGCAATGCATTGTGGGTTATGTAGTCCCTGCACAATATCTGTACACTGTAGAGATGTTGTTACAATTTTTAACATCAGTGTTTTAGTCCCTCCTTCCCTGCCAGGTTTTCATGCAGAAAGAGAATAACTGCTAAGCAGCACAGAAAATGGCATGTATTCATACTTTTTGAAGAAACAGTTAATTGTGATGGGTATATAAGGGGTTTCTGTGTTATGTGGGCCTCTTTAACAAATTTTGGTTTGGAAGCCGGGGTTCCCCTTTAACAGAAATTAAAGAAAGCATTACAGCATTAATTTTACAATTGAGATTGAACTAAAAAATATCAAACATATTTAAGGTCCATTATACAATTATGATTCTATGGTGACTGTGCCCAGTTGACAGTGGAGTGGATACATTTACCAATCCTCTCCAATTAGTTCTTATACTCCAATTCCAAAATAACTCTCGACCACTGCTCTTTATTTGCTTAGAAACAGAATCATCCAAACACAACTGTCTATGTACAGAATATTTGTGACATATTACATTGAAATGCATATTGTTCATTTTGTTTATTGACAGAAGAACATGTGTTTCCCCAGCGTAAATAGAAGTAAAATTTTCATTTTGCCCAAGTAAAGAGGAAGGAGAGGCACTTTGTCAAATGTATTAATCTTATCTTAAAATACTTTGCAGAAGTAGGGTGAGGTGTGTCTACCTATCTCCACTCTGAGAATTCACTGGCGACTAATTTGTAAACATGAACACTGTAAAGCAGGCTGCAGTGATGTGTTAGCCAACCTTCAAATAATATATACTTACACACTTAGTGCCACACAGCTCTTGATGTTGAGAATAACAAGTTATAAATTCCCTAGATGGCATGCTCAGGATAACTGAATGCAACAGAGACAATTACTTTACAACATTTGTATTATAATGCTCTCAATAAAGGAAATGTATTTATTTTGCTGAATGATATAAAAAAATGAGTGAACAATAAAATAAAATAAATTGATTCTAACAAACATACTAAAATACTTTTACTTCCCACAGTCATGACGTTGGTGTAAATTTGCTAGGACATAAGATGAGTAACCACAGAAAAAAAGTGCTGATTTCAACACCAACACATAGACACAAGCAACCTCCTGAAACAAGACAGAAAGGAGGAACTACTTGTAATTCAATGATCCCAGACTGAAAGAATCATCTGCACAGTGAGTATGGTTTCAGGCTTACCATTTTTACCTCGTTTTTCCACAAACAGATTTTATACATCTCTCTCTCTATACAGTATATATATGTTTCTACCATGTGTCCATTCATTTTTAACTACAACTACTACTATTATGCCTGTGTTTGAAATGGTGTGAATGGAAATATAACTTAGATCAAGGATAGTAACATACTCCCCAACATAGTGAGGAATTCAATTTAATGAATTAATGAATGAATTAAAGGAGCAATCCAATGAATTGTATAAAATATCATGCAAAAAAAAAAAAAAAGACACAGGTGCATTAGGTTGTACCACACATCTCCATTCTTTAACTATCTTTAACCACCCATTAGCACCACACAGTGCAAATGTAGTTGCATTCCATATAGATAACTTGAGCGTACACAGCCGTAAGGCTAAACTTTTAATGTGATTGGCATTTCCTGCATTAGGGTTTTGCACAAAACATGTAAGGCTTTGCGTTCATCTGTTATTTCCCTAAATAAAGCCTGCAGTTCTTTTACCTCACTTGTCCATGGGATCTGTGAGCACCTGCTGCTTTCTTCCTTGGTCTGATTTTCTACTTACATGGCTATGTACCAAGAATTTCATTATTGTATTTTGTATGCTTTCTACCCCCTATTTATTTAGTTATAAGATTACAGCAATATGTGTCTCTGTGTAGGTGGCCATTGGCCATAACGTTCAATTTCAAGTTCAATTTATTTGTGTACTTAATTGATATTGTGCCTAAATATTATAGAGTGCTTTATAGAGAGCACAGTACTTATTTGCCTCTGCCCCCGTAGTGGATCTATCCATTTACTGTCCATGTAATTGACATAAAAAACTAGGGGCATTTTCATTAATAGGTAATTATATTTTATCCCCTGAAGTGTGGAAAAAAGCAAAGGGAGAACATACTAACCTTGGCTGGAAATTAACCTAAGACCTCTGTACTGGAAGGCATAGTTGCTAGCCAGTATGCAACCATGATGCTCCATTTACTTAATTTGCATTTATTGATTTATTTATTTTGATAACTATATAATTATCGACAAAGTTGACTGGTTTTGGCTTTTAAAACCTGGGGTGTGTGCAATGCCTAAGTTTCACAAAGCTTGATTACCAACACGAATCCAGCTATCAATTCCTGATTAAACAAATGTTGCTGAAATAGAAAAGAAGGAATGGATGTCGTACACGTTATTAATTAGCCTCTTGCATACTCAGTATTTAATATTATATGCATTTGTACACCATCTTACCATTTATACATAGATTTTTAACATATATTACTTTCAACTGTTGGGTCTCTGTGCACATGCTAGTCTATCAACTCCACAGCAGACATTAATAAATATGGTTACACAAATAACTGTAGCATCATGTGCTTGATGCTGCAGCCTACAAAAGACTCAGAGGCATAACATGGGTCCCTTGTCACAGCATTAATTTTCATATGTCAGGGGCTTTTGGCTTGGAAGAAAATGGTACAGCAAGCCACATCAAGACAGCAGTGGGCGTCACAGCAATTACTTTATTCCCCCTTCCACCGTTTTAACATGAATAAATCCTTAACTATCAAACTTGCAATTTTGCAGAAAGGTGTAACAGTTGTTACTATAGCACAATACATATTGCAACATCTTTCACATACAACATTAAAACGTGGTTAAGAAAATAACTGCCTGCAAGCATGCCATGTAAGAATAATGTATTTTTTAAGTTACACTGTCTCTTTAAAACTCCAAAGTGGCATACTAAATTTCTTAGAATTCAAGTTCCAGAGAATGTAAGCTGTAAAAATCTTTCCTCTCAAGATTTTAATGTTAGATTAAGACATCTCCACCCACAGGTGAATTTACCAAATCTACTGAAATGGCTTCCTAAAATTAAGTTTATTCTTCCGCTTTGCTGAATACTATGAAGATTAGATTAGAGGAGTGTACAGACATTTTCCCCTGCAGTGAAAGAGGTTTTTGAGTCACTTTTTCTTCAAAAAACCTGAAGTAATGTGTCATTTGAAATTGAGACGATACTTGTCATTTTTTACATTAGACCGTTATTCTTTTATTTGGCATCCGTTCACTGAAAGGTCAGTGTTTTCTGATTTTCGTGCTGTTACAGAAAATGTCACAGGATGATATGACTCACTACATAAGGAAAAACACATTTTCTGAAACTCAGAAACTGTGACTGCAACATGCATAAGGCTGTGTGCCATGTGCTTGTTTGTTAAATACAGAGTATTTGTATGTTACAGCTGTCCTTTACAGTACAAAATATACTTTTAAACACCCTTCTCGCGTTTTAAAGATAACCAAACCCTGAAAATGAATTAGGCAATAAATTCTGTATTTTATATACAGTTACAATTATATATACTGAGATCAATTAATCAGCCTAAAGGTTCAGCATCTCTAGAACAGTAGTGATCCAAACGTTCAAACTTGTCACAGGAGCTCACCATCTTAGATTTTGTTAGAAGTGTAAATGACACTGCACATGCTCATTGTGCTTTATGCAAAGGGTAAATTGCTAATGATCAAGCAGAAAATTAAGTCTGTCTGTCATAGAAGCTGGTGCTACAGGGCTGATGATTACATTCTGATGCTAATTGCACTGGTTTAGTTACCTGCCATCTGATGAGAATCCAAATTAATTACTAAACAGCCTTATTTTGTTACATGTATATTCTAGAATCTAGATATACTGTATACTGTGCCAGTCTCTAAGCTCAGGTAACTCACAGCAGCACAGAGCATGTGCATTGAATTGGCAAAAAACAACATGGAGAGCTACTTGAGTATCTTCTACAGCACAGATCTTTACTGCTAAGGCTGGTGCTGATTTCAGCCTCTGACTGCTAGCAAAATCTTCTTGTCTGCTCGCCTCAGGAAGCTTCGGTGTGAACATACTTGGTGGATTTTGAAAGAAACGCAAGCCTTTGTATTTCATGATGAAATCCACTGAGATTGTTCACCCCAGAGTCAACACAAGACTTCTGGACGCTAGCAGACAAGAAGATTTGACTAGCGGTCGGGGTCTGCGGATTTTGGCAGGCTGATTTCTGCCCTGTCTGGCCCTAGATGCTAGCAGACAAGAAGATTTGGCTAGCGGTCGGTGTCTGCGAATTTTCGCAGGCTGATTTCTGCCCTGTCTGGCCCTAGCCAAAAGTGGGGGCCCAGAAGCAGCCCTGGTGGGTCCTGGGCCCCCCAGTCTGACCCTGCCTGTAAGACTAATATGGGAAGACACCTGTACTGCACGCCAAT
Source organism: Xenopus petersii (assembly GCA_038501925.1). NCBI lineage: Eukaryota > Metazoa > Chordata > Amphibia > Anura > Pipidae > Xenopus > Xenopus petersii. The sequence goes on along the minus strand of CM076674.1, from coordinate 68,700,748 downwards.
TTTTTTCTGGTTGGAAGGTTATAAGAATATTTAAACCATTCATCCCATGAAATATAAAATGGATAATTACAGCACACCCCTGTTGCACTCCAACCATGCACAATAGGACTATAGGGAAGTATGCTAAATGTTGCAAACACTAGTTTAGGCTTTTCCATTGCCATATGCAAATAATCTACAAACCCACAATGTACTTTTTAGGTCAATGGCAATTTGAAGCAGTAAAACTGGGAGATTACTTTTAACAAAATATAAACCAATTTGGATAATTGCAACTAAATATATATATATATATATATATATATATATATATATATATATATATATATATATATATATATATATATATATATATATATATATATATGTTAATTCAATAACAGACTTTTGCAGAAACAACAAAAGTAGATTTACTTGTGTTATGGCCTTAATGAATTGATGTCTTGTTACTAATGAATCTATTATTTTGGTGGTACTTTTTTTATTCTTTAAGAGTAGCCTAGGTAATTTTATAGAACATTCTTTAATGAAGCAACTATACTTAGACGGTTTCTCAGAACCTTAGCATAGAAGACGCATTTTGCTTTATCTTGTTTTGCTTTTTCTTGTCTATTCTAGTGTGCTAGAGAATAATTTTGCCTGTAGATTACAAGACAATAAGAACAATCTCTCACTTAACAGGACTGTGAAATCATTACTGGGGGGAGGAAGTTGGGTAGAGATAATCAGGTTGGGGAAACGTATAATTATGCACCTACCCCCACCTTGCTCTCGGTAATATAACACTTTTTACAATAGAATTGTGCACTTCTGCAAATACAGCACACAGTCCTACAGGCTTCTGTAAAAAGTGTTATATCACTGAGGGCAAGGTTGGGGTAGGTGCATAAGTATTTATATAAAATGCACAAAACCTACGAATATCCTGTAAATTATATCCTTATAAACAGTGCTTAGTTCACGGGCGCCATCTTCTCCTCTTCGTAATGAGACCAGCGTCTTGGCGCATGAGCAGTTGGAGCAATCTTCTGAATTGCAACAACTGCGCATGCGCCGCAACTCCCGAAAATTGCTGGAGTGCCGGTCTCATTCCGAAGCGGCTGAAGATGGCACCCGTGAACTTGGATGCCTGAATCTGCACCAAGGAGTAAGTAAAACGTTAGGGGCATTTGCCCAGGGTAACACTTAGGCTGGGGGGAGGAGGGAGAAGGGTCTATTTAGGGTAGGGTTTTTTTAACTTTAGGGTTGAATACTCCTTTAAATGAATAGAAAAATATGTGACCTTCTGTTTGTAATATTTCTCTGGCACCACTCCACAGGCAAGGAATTAGTTCATGCAATTGGGTATATCTATCTCATGAACAGTGCCTTCTAATTTCAGCTCTAAGCAACCAATATTAATAAGCATAAACACATTTATTTTCATGTAGCTATTGAAGTGTAACAACCAACTTTCTTAGCATAATGACATGATCGTGAGGTTATAAGTACCTAGCTATACATTTGGAACTGGTTTAATGCATTTACTATTGAATACTGTTACCAATACCAACTTAGGGTATTGATATTTTTCATATGAAACAGTTTTTTATTTTCACATGCGTAGGGGACTCAAGGTTTAGATACCCTTTATTTCAGGCAGTCCCCTAAAGTGTGGTCCTAATTTACAGTTGGGAGGGAAATCAGTTTCCCTATCCTGGGTTAAAGTACTCTCCTGGAAGTTCAGCAACTGGCCAGAAGGTATCTAGTCTGTAAAAGGGAACGCCAACATGTGGTTGGCCTCTTGGGATGCCACCTGTTGGAGTTGGCGGATGGAACTTATAGCCTGGGTGGAGGTAGGCCCAGAAAGTGAAGATAGTTTTGCAAAAGCTCGCTCTATGAGTGAGACATAGGATTAGATTAGCTAGTGAGCAGCCTGAAGCTCTGACGAGGAAGTAGAAAGATTAGTAATCCTGGGTGTCATCTGGCAGAGGAGGGACTCAGGTGTACAGGCCTAGGGGTAGGTGTAATCCTGCTGAGGATCCACTTGAAAGGCCTGTAGTAAGAGCTTGACAGTTTGTGAGTGAGACTAAATCCACAGACTGTTACTGACCCCCGATTTAGGCATGCAGTAATTTTGCTTCATCAACAATTTGCAACACGGCAAATTTGTGAAAAGTTCATGGGCATTTTCTGTGGGCGTTTTTTATCTCTCTACAAAACTTGGCGAAACGCTACAGAATATTTCACTTATCCCTAGCAAGCACTGGAAGATCTGTACAAGGTCAATGCTGAATAACTGTACTGTGTCATATGTGACTGTCCTCCAAGAGATCATTCTACATTCCTGTAAATTAAGTGTTATCATTGTTTTAAGAATCAATGGCACCCAACTAATTTCTCAATACAGTACTCAGAGTTCTAGATCAACACTTCACGAGGGCCCATGCCAGAGATTCTGCATTTTGTATGTCAAGTTGTTCTGCAAGCAGTTTGCTGGGACATAGAACACACAGCACTTCCATTTAACTACCAAGTTACAAATGTAATGGCCCTTTGTCTTGATATTAAACCAGTTAATGGTTGTTCTGTAACAACCATCTTTTAGGTTTTACTTCATTTCAATTTCCACAATGAGTGGGTCCATAATGGCATGATTACATAACTTGCACATTTAACCTGTGATTTAAGATTTAAAAGGGTGGTCACCTTTAAGGTAACGTTTAGTATGTTATAGTTCTAAGCCAATTCTAAGCAACTTTTCAATTAGGTTTTGTTATTTATTATTTTTTTTATAGTTATTTTCCTTTTTCTTCTGACTCTTTGCAGCTTTGAATTGGGCTTCACTGACCCCTTCTAAAAAGCAAATACTCTGTAAGGCTATAAATGTATTGTTATTGCTAATTTTTATTACTCATCTTCCTATTCAGGCCTCTTCCGTTCATATTCCAGTTTCTTATTCACATCAATGCATGGTTGCTAGGATAATTTGGACCCTAGCTACCAAATTGCTTAAAATTCAAATTGAAGAGCTGCTGAATGAAAAGCTAAATAACAAAAACCAATTGCAGTTTGTCTCAGAATTTTACTCTCTACATCATACTAAAAGTTATCTCAAATGTGAACAACCCCTTTAAAAGGATTTTTTGTGGGTGTTTTCTTTTTGTTTCCAAGTGTAAGATATTCAATGTTTATTAGGTCTGCTAACAGCTTATGCTTTGCGATATACAATGGCTTTGATAAGTTTAACATTGTCAGCGATTTCTAGGGGATTGAGGACCATGGGGATCATTACTAACACGGAAGATCAATATAGCAGGTGATGTTTTCTATAGCAATCAACAAGTACTATGATTTGATCAGTCACCTACAAGTTAGAAAACAAAGGCAAAAATCTGATTGAAACCAATACCCTGGTCAGGAGACACATCCCAAGAAATGCTACCATGCAGGGAGGTGCCAGCCTATGAATACTATGACCAGAGGTAAATAGTTAGGACTACCATATGAGGTTTACCTTTATGTGGTATAGTGGCTTGCCAATTTTATGATCATAACTTTATCACTACAAATCCATGTTTTTTTTTAAAATAGATACTAATTTTTTTTTTGGTTCAAGTGAGGTTTATTGAAACAAGACACATGACAGTGAACATTTCAGCATACTCAAACATTTCGACAATGCGCAGATTGGCATCAACATATATTCAACAGCGTCAGAGCAGTAATGTATCATAGTAAATACAACTATTTTAAGTGCATCCATTGATTACATAAGAAACGACAAATGATTTGAATCTTGTACAAGCATGTTACAATATTTCAGTCTATGCATAAATTTCAATCTACCCATCAGCTTATTGTACTTTATTCAATAGGGTGTAGTTAACCTTTGTGTACACGTGACCCTACTCGTAATAACCTGCATCAACTAATGGTCAGTGATCGGGATTACCCTTTATAGCTGTTCCCATCCCAGCATTGATTGGGGAGATCAGCCATTGAGCTCTTATTCATTTTCCAAAATCCACAACTGCCATATTTTCATATTAAGGTTAGAGGAACCCTTTCGCCTAGCAATGAGGTCCTCCATTTTTTGCAAGTCTTGGACTGCCTTAAGCCATACTTGGTATGTGCGGGGTTCAGACGCTTTCCAGTTCTGCGTAATAATCTTTCTGAAGGAATAGCAATTTCTGAAGCATCAGTCGGAGCGGGTTTGGTAATTGGAGTTGGGTGGTCCATACCTAGTAAGAACCATTTGGGATCCAATGGTATCTCAAACCCCAGCATCTTGGTAATACGGGCCTGTATGCTCACCCAGTAGGGATATGGAGCACGACCATAAGGTATGAAGTATTGTTCCCTCCTCCGTGTCACACCTCAAGCAAGTGGATGGTATTTCTGGATTTAGCTTATTCAGCAGTGAACGTGAGTAGCACGCCCTATGCAGTAGGTAAAGTTGTAATATTCTGTATTTGTAGATGGGAGAGATCAGTAGGGGTATGTGAAGTGCCTGATGCCACTGTTCATCTGAGAAAAGCCTCAGATCAGATTCCCAACGCTCTCTGGATTTCAGTGGGACTTTTAGTATATTAGTGTTTTGTAAAGCTTTGTAAAAGGAGGATATCTTATGGCTGGGTTGATCTTGTCTGAACACCTCTGTTACAAGTGTATTAGACAGGGTATAATCACATGTCCTAAGTGCTTTCCTTACTGAACCTCTCACCTTATGATATATCCTATATACACTTAGCCTTAGAGTGCTCCCACAACCAACTCTGTACTTTTGTACAAAAATCTGATTGGTTGCTATAGGCAGCATCACTGGTAATATTTATCTTTAATGTTAAAGGAGCATTAACACCAAAAGCATGTGTTTTAAAGCAATAAATATAATGTACTGTTTGACTGCATTGATTTATTTACTTCAAAAACACTACTATAATTTATATAAAAACGTTGATAGCCATGGGGGCAGCCAGTCAAGGCTGAGGTTACATAGCAGATAACAGATGCACTGTGTAAAATACCATTGTATTCCTTTTCAAAGTTTATCTGTTATCTTCTAGGTAACCTGTGCCTTTTCTCTTTTTTCAGTTTAAGGGTAGTGGCACACTGGGAGATTTAGTCGTCTGCGATAAATATTTGATACTGTGGGCGTCTAATCTCCCAGAAATGCCTTCCCAATGTGAATTGCCGGTGGGATGGCATAAGCATTGTTCAGTTTTCTGAAGTTGCCTCACATGGAAACTTCGGGTGACTTCAGAAAACCGAAGCAATGCTTATGCCATCCTGCCGGCGATTAACAATCTTGCCAGTGGGAAGGCATTTCAGGAAGATTAGTTTCCAGCAGTAACAAAGATTTATCACAGTCGACTAAATCTTCCCGGGTGCCCCCACCCTTAATGGCTGCCCCCTTGGCAGCACAGCAGCCTATTTGTATAAACTATAGTAGTCTTTTTAAAGCAAACACGTAACTTTCACCAATGCAGGACAACAGTAAATTATATTTTAATCACTTTAAAACAAACACTTTTATTTTTTGGTGTTACTGTTCCTTTAATAAAAACTACATAATAAACAGTTACACTAGGGGGCCCATTTACTTAGTTTGAGTGAAGGAATATAATAAAAAAAAAACTTCGAATTTCGAATGTTTTTTTTGGCTACTTCGACCATCGAATTGGCTACTTCGACTACGACTTTGAATCGAACGATTCAAACTAAAAATCGTTCGACTATTCGATAGTCGAAGTACTGTCTCTTTAAGAAAAACTTCCACCCCCTACTTCACCACCTAAAACCTACCGAGGTCCAATGTTAGCCTATGGGAAAGGTCCCCATAGGCTTCCTAACAATTTTTAGGTCGAAGAAAAATCTTTCGATCGATGGATTAAAATTCTTCGAATCGAACGATTTTTCGTAGGATCAAACTATTTACGGTAAATCCTTTGAATTCGATATTCTAAATCGAAGGATTTACATTCGGCAGTCGAATATCGAGGGTTAATTAACCCTCGATATTTGAACATAAGTAAATTTGCCCCTAAGGGACCTGTTTATCATGTGGTGTAAAAACCGGAGAAATAATTTGCCACATAATCGGCAGGCATCAGATTGTTAAATATAGTGTAATTTTATATTACACGCTTTTTCTTTGAGCAACTTCTGCCGGAAATTATTTACAAAGGTCTGAAGCAGTGTAAGATAACGGCAGAAAATCTGGCATTCGCATGGCATAAAATAATACACAGCTTGATAAATTCACCATTTATTTTACACAGCAAATTTTGTTTTATACAGCATGATAAATGTGCCCCTAAATCATTTAGTGTAACTGTTTATGATGCTTTTTTTCCTCACCCATTCCAGGTATGCTCTGGCCCCAGCAAGTGCATATTCTCTTTAACTGACATGCCTATTGTATGGATTTAGTGTATATAGTTATATTAAAGATGCACCAAATCCTTAAATTAGATTTGGAATCCAGAAGCAAATCCTTGATTTTGTGCATCTCAATAAAGAAGGCTTAAAGTTGTCTAGAAACAGTATTCTGTGGATGTAAAAACACAATTTAAAAAAATTGATTAAACATACCTAACATACACAGTTATTCCAATCAAAAGTAGAATGAAAATTATGGTAGTTGCTATATCAAATGAGATGCCTCCATAAGTGTGCTATACTGTAGCTGCATAAATAGATTGAGATAAGATAATGGCTTCCTACAGAACAATGTGTTTTTATATAGAAGTTCAACAGCTATTAAGTAGGTCACAATGTGGTTCTCAAGAAAGTTTTAGTTAATCGTTGAAAGCCAGTTTTTGTAACTCATCAGATTCAGTTCCATGATGCCAAGCTATGATGCTATACTAAAGCTACTAAAGCCTACAAAGCAGCATTGGATTGGGGTGTCCAAGGCCCTCTAGGGCTGCAACCCCAAAAGCATTAATTTGCCCCTCAAGGACCTATCATCTCAACTTCCATCCCCACCCCTTGACCACCCACTTAACTCCTTGCTGCTGCGATCGAGCGAGCGGGGTAGGCCCAGGTGTCCCATTGGCTCAGTCTGACCCTACCACACAGAATTTCTGAACATTAAGTAACACTGCTTACCAAAATTCTAGTATGTAAAGTACTGTTTTGTACTGCATGCTGCTCAACTGGCCCCTGCATTGTTCACACCTCAAATTCAGACTGTTAACGCCCTACAATGTTCACACTTGTATCTATGCAAGAACCTGCATAGCTCACACTTGTAAAACCGTGCATTACATCACACCTCACACTGTAAGTTCTCAAATTGTTCACACCTCATACAGACTGCAGGAGCAGCACTGTTATTGTCTCACTTTACAGTACATGCTGTTCATCTTAGAGTCATCCTGATTGGTTTCCCCGTCTCCGATCCTGTTCCTCCTGTGCCCTACTCTTTCTCTGTGCCATACTTTGCCTGCGCTGCTTGCGGGAGGTGAACCTGGTGGGAGTTTGTTAGCATTTGGAAACACCAAGGTGATTAATCATGTGCAAGCGGTTGCTGTGCTATCCATAGGAAGAATATGGATTTAAGGTTATGTATTAATATGACAAACTTTTTTCACATTTGAGTGATGAGTGATATCCCTGCAGTGAGCACCAACTATTTGTTTTTTTTGTGTGCTATCACCATTTCTATGGGTATCTTCTTAATATTTCTTATGATAACATGGGTGTGGTGTAAAGTGGGTGTGGTCAACACTGGCTGCCACTATCGATCCTTTACCACAAAAGCCAGAAAAAATCTGTCCGTGGAACCACAGAAGTTGGACAGCACTGTTCTATGGGATTAAGGACCAGACATGTCATTCAGTCATTTCTCAAAGCCATGGCCGCTCCTGCCATGAGGCAGGGTGAGAACAAAAAAAAGCCGCCTCTTGTAAATTTAAGAGCCAAATTTCCAGGTTTTAAACCGGAAATTCGGCTCCGCTACTGCAAAGAGCGCAATTGCTCTCAATGCACTAGCAAAGCTGCCCCCTTTTGACCAGCACCGGAGCTGATTTTTAAGCGTGGAGCAGGAGAGGGAGGGCAGCATCTGGGCTGCTGCCTCAGGTGGCAGCAGCCCCAGGATCGGCACTACTCAAAGCACAGTAAACATCTGAGATGTAAAGTAGAATCCCACTTTTACAATTTCACAGGGTCCACAAAAAATGTATGTAAAATCCAGTAAACTGTAAAAAAAAAAAAAAAAAAAATGGAAAGAACCCTGCTTACCTGCACCAGACCACAAAGAAACAATGTTATATTTGGGAAAATGTTATTTCCAGGTATATAAAAGCCAAGTTCCACTAAATTTAATACCTCCAAAATGATTTTGTATCCCTTTTCTTATCTGTGCATATTAACAATGACATGCTACAGATTTGTGGTCCAACAAACCTTGATGGAAATATTACATAAGTCACTATATACATGCCTTACGCCTGAAGTCTGCAATATGATAAAATGTGTTATTCACACGGATGGGTCCTGATGTAACCCATTTCCTGAGTACAAATAAACCAATACCAAATATTAATAAGTTTATACAAAACTGGTATGCTTTTTTTTTGTAGAAATAGCAAAATATATCTTGGT